>JARKHS020025823.1:0-348320 GCA_030143305.2 Amblyomma americanum
CAGGCCCTGCCATATCGTGGTGTAGTTGTGTGCGTTCTGCGCCACCTTCTCCAGGGCTCGGTACCGGAAGACTAGTCCGCCGCCGCTGCCCTGGTTCTGCGGGAGCGGCAGCTCGCCTACACGGCACTCCTGGAAGTTGCCGCTGGACTCGAGCTGGCAGAACGGGCTGCGCTGCGCCAGGCCAACAAAGCTGCAATGGTGCAGTGTACATACTGCCATGTTTGACGAACATCGAGAGACAACAGTCGACGGCCAGTAGAGACGCGCTTGCTTACAACGAAAGACGATATTGTCAGCCTGAACTATGACTTCATGTCCAGCCAGACCCGACATGGGGAACGGACGAGACAATTGCGCAGCGCTTATCGCACGTTATACGCCGCACATTACAGGCTTCAAATTGGTTGTGCTTGGTTTTATGGCACATAGGCCAAAAGAAACAAAGACTTAGAAGAAACAGTGAATGAAGTTCTTTTAGAGCCAGCACGCCTTTCTCTTCAGGTGGCGTTATTCGCGCTGTGTAATTTCATCATGGAAAAAAAACAAAATGACTAATAGCTGCTTGTCCAGCATTCAAAAAATTAACGACCTCCAAGAAAGGCCTGCTGGAGCTATGGCTACGAAAGCTCCCTAGGAGCTATTTCAGGAAAATGAACTGTGCAGTTACGATACATTAAAGTCGGTATCAAATAAGGTGATTTGCACAAGCACGTGTGAAGCTGCATATTTGAAATCACGTTGGGCATGCACTGAATGTCGTTGCCACTCTAGCCCAGCAGCAAGTGGCGGTTCAGCATTACCTCATTCGGCTCCCCTTGGCTGCGACGACCCTGGTGAACGTCTCGACGGCGGCCGACACGGGCCAGCGTATGGAGAACCTGGCGGATGCGTCCGACTCGCGAAGCCTGCGGAAGAGCGCGTCGAAGCCCGTGTCCTCGAGGCGTCCGCAGTGGTCGCCCTCGAGCAGATAGAAGTCGACCAGGTCCGCCGGCTGTGGCGGGGTTGCGGACAGGGCGACCACCAAGGGGACGCGGTTGAGCGCGGCCAGCTCGCGAAGGTGCCGCACAATCGTTCCCAGAGCGGCGTCATTTCCGGGCCGGCTGCACAGGTGGGAGTCGAACCCTCGCCAGTCCAGGTGGACGCCTGAGAAGCCGTGCTCCAACACCCACTCCAGCAGGTTTGCCGCGAAGTACCTGGACCACGCAAGTCCAGCACAGCACGTACAGAGTCGTCCACTTCTACAAGGTGAACAAGTATGCTCCATGTGTCGGACCTGCGAACTAACCATAGGAATGTCTCCGCGCTTTTTTTTTTGCGCACGAGGTGCTCATTACTCGCCTGTGTTATTCTGCGAAACTGTAATTTGACTTTTATCACGCCCTACCATATTCACGTAGTCCTTGGCAAGTAATATACGTAAAGTGCGAATTCCTCGCTTTACCGTCTATTTTGAGGGTGCGTTTGGTTACGTACTCAATATTGTCCATCTCTTTCGTGTTAAGGAACCCACAAATAGTGCAAGCTTGTACTCAGAGGCGCACATAGGTCACATACACGCAAAACAAGAAAATTAATAGTTATTTAAAGAAACACATGATTGGGCCTTTAAGTATATACTAGGGGTGCCTTGAACTCGCAAGCTAATGTGTACAAAGTACGATTCTATCCGTGCGAGTATTTTGCATCTATTAGTGGCAGTTAAATTCCCGCAAGATCCACGGCAGTGTGGTGCAAAATTTCGCTTCACACTGTTGCTGACGTCGTCATCATTAGAGACATTACTCGCCGGATGTCGGAACTTTCAGAACAGCTAAAACAAATCGCTGCCGACATAAAATCTATAAAAGAAGAACGACTGACGTCGATCGAAGAAAAGCTAGAACGTCTAACATGCCTTGAAAATAATGTATCAGCCTGCACTAAACAAATCGCTAGCCTACAAAAACAAGTGTCATCCCTGGAGTTAAGAATAGATGACCTAGCAAATCGATCCAGAAGATCTAACCTCATCGTGTATGGTATGCCAGAAGATGAAGAAGAAAACTCTGAATCCCTGGAACAGGCAGTGAACGAAAAGGTCATTAAGGATACTTTAAAGTTAGATGAGGTCTCAATCGAACGGATCCATCGACTAGGCAAACCGGAGGTAAACAAAACAAGGCCAATAATTTTAAAGCTGTTAGATTTCCGAGAGAAAACAAAAATTTTGCGAAGCTGTCACAAACTGAAGGGGAGCGACTACGTTATCAGCGAAGATTTTTCACCCCGTATTCGAGACATTAGGCGGAGGCTATGGGAATATGGGAAACCAAAGAAGGACTCTGGTGATAAAGTGGCTTTGGTTTATGACAAACTAAAGATCAACAGTCGCCTTTATTTTTGGGATGAAGAAAAAAATGCGGTGTCTCCCATAGTATCCACTTCTAAAAAACCAAAAAACCAGGACCCCGATACGCGCAACCTGCGTCCACGCCGCCCCCAGTGTCCAAAATAACCTTCGTTAATGTTAACGCTCGAAGTATAATTAACAAGCTTGATCCCCTCGAATCGATAATATTAAATTTTGAGCCAGAATTCATCGCCATAACAGAAACTTGGCTAACCAATGACATCAAAGACTTTGAAATAACTCCCCCAAACTACGTCATTATTCGCAAAGATCGGCCAACACGAGGCGGAGGCGTTGCTTTGTTGATAAAAAAGAAATACCGTTCATTACCTTGCCTGACGTTGAAGGAGTTGAAGCAGTTTTTTGTAAACTTTGCCTTGTAGATACTACCATCACTGTGGGATGCATCTATCGCTGTCCTTCTTCCGATCTGATTACAATGCAATCTTTGTACGCGTATATGCAGCAGCATGTGAAGGGAAACATGGTGATATTACTGGGCGACTTCAATCTACTTGACATTAACTGGCACACACTACATCATCGATCACCTTGCGCCGATGTTCTTTTTGATATCATGCTTTCTTTCGATCTAACCCGGATAATAAACGAGCCTACGCGGGTACAAGGATCTAGCTCAAACATTTTAGACTTAGTATTTCTTAGTAATCATTTGCCTATCCATGAGGCAAAATCCGAAGTGTCAGCCGGCCTGTCAGACCACAAACTGGTCTATTGTGCTGTCCCATATAATGGTTCTCTACCTTCTTCACGATCAACAATAATGTATAAATATTACAGCAGAGCCGAGCCGATGATACAGGCATCATTGATACACTATCACTCGAACTCTCATCCTTCCATCAACTCGCACACGATACATACACAAACATCGAATCCCTATGGCATATATTTAAAACAGTTGTGTCATACTGTGTCACTAACTACGTACCATTGAAAACTAAAAGGACCCACAAACATAACCCCTGGATAACTCGAACCGTAATCCACGCAAAAAGAAAAGTTCGACGACTCAGAAAGAGACAGAAAGACCATCCGTCACAACGAACAGTTCTAAAACTTATTTCCGCTGTTGATGATTTGAAATCAAAAATGAAGAGGGCCAAAACATATTATTTTGCTCAAACACTTCCTAAATTTCTGAAAAATTCTCCCCAAAAATTCTGGCGTTATATAAACCCCAAAAAACAAGGTGAAAGAAAGACATCGCCAGAGGATAACAGAAATGCAGCAACTACTTTAAATAACTTCTTCTGCTCCATCTTTACAACGGATAACGGAGAGCTACCAGGAATGAACCCTAGCACAGGCGTGACAATCGAGCCACTAACGGTAACTGAACCAGGAGTGTTAAACCTTTAACTAAATCTGGACACTAAGGAAGCACCAGGGCCTGATAACATCTCTAACATATTCCTACATAGATATGCCGAGTCGATAGCTAAACTCCTAGTACTACTTTTTAACAAATCATTATCCACTTGCACCCTCCCTAGGGATTGGAAAACCGCCAAGATAACACCGATACACAAATCAGGAAATAAATCCGACCCTTCGAACTTCAGACCTATATCACTAACGAGCACAGTATGCAAGTTATTAGAACATATTGTTTTAAAACACATAAACGCTTATCTTCAAGTAAATGACATTTTAACCCCGTGTCAGCACGGCTTTCGTAAGGGTCTTTCTACTATTACTCAATTAATTGAATTAATACATGACATATCCAAGACCATTGATAACCAGAAACAAATTGACCTTATATTTTTAGACTCCTCGAAAGCATTTGACCGTGTGTCGCATACTAAACTTATTGCAAAACTTCAACTTATTTTAGGAACTGGCCCTATTCTAAACTGGATTAAAGACTATCTTAGCAATCGCATGCAATTTGTTGAAATTAACGATGAGAAATCAGCGACAACTAATGTTACATCGGGAGTACCTCAAGGAAGTGTCCTAGCACCAGTACTCTTCCTAATATTTATAAATGACCTACCAGCTTGTGTTTCACAGGATATTAAACTTTTTGCAGATGACTGCGTCCATTACAAGGAAATTAACTCTTTTGATGACCATATAGTTTTAAATAACGCCTTAACAGCAGTGTACCAGTGGTGTCAGGACTGGCAGATGGACATCAATTTAAATAAATCTGTTCTTTTATCTATAACTAGGAAAAAACACATCAGCTTTTCAGTACACGCTTAATAATATTCATCTTGCATCTGTCCTTGAGCACAAGTACCTTGGTGTGACACTAACCTCTGATTTCAGATGGGATTCGCACGTTAATATCATCAAATCTAATGCACTAAACAAGTCTTCTTCATTAACAGACGCCTTAAACTAGCACCCTCTGAAACAAAATTACTAGCATATAAAACTATTGTCAGACCAATTTTAGAATACGGCAACACCGTTTGTTTTCCCTTTACTAAAAAGCTCATTAAAAAACTTGAAGAAGTGCAGAGAAAGGCACTAAGATGTGTATAAAATAAACACTCCCTTACAGACTCACCAACACAATTACTAAAACGTGCAGAACTCCTAACCCTGGAGAACAGAGCAAAATTCGCAAGACTTAAAATTATGTATCAGCTAATACACAACCAACTAAAAGTGCCCGCTACAAAATACATAACGACCACAAAAACTAGATCGACTCGCCACAACCTCACACACAAATTAAACGAGTTTCCATTCCGTACTGACATATTCAAATACTCATTTTTTCCTCGAGCTACACGAGAATGGAACAATCTAGACATAGATATTACTAACAGCTCATCATTAGATGCGTTCAGTGCCCTGGTTATAGATCACCTGTCTGTTTCCCAGTAGTTAGTCTCATTTCCACACTTTTCTGCCCTGTTTATTTTTACCGTTTTGTTTGTGCCTAGATTGAAAATACAACACTAACTGCAGCCGATTTCCTTTTTTTGGTACGCTTGTCATCATGTTTGCCGCCTATTATTTGTACCTCAACTTGAATTCTCTAACCGATTTTGTAACTATTTTTGTTATATGTTATTGTTCAAATTGTTTACTACTAACATGTGCACTACAACTGTATCATTCAGAGCCCTTCCTGTTACAGTCCCTGATGGGACTTACAGTATCAAATAAAAAAAAACGACAGGAAAGCGACAGGACTACACACCTGTTTTAACACTGCAAGAATGTCTGCTGAAAGCATCGTAACTTCGTAGAGTCCGTGTGCGGAACGCAAGAGTGAAGGGCAACAGGCTTGTAAACGAACTGAGGGAGCTCAATGTGTAGGTTTTGTCCATGCCAAGAAATTCTGGACAATTGTCCATAATTAACTTCCCGTTGAAAGAACGCACTTAAAAAACTTCTGGAAACTGTTTATGAACGCAACTTTTTCGCATATTGCAAGATGACACCATGATTAACAATCATATCTGCAGATCCCGCCTCGGGATGCTTGTAGTTTTCTTGTATTTAGTGCCAAAAATGTACCCCATTCGTTTCGAATGGCGATCTTAGCGAGCAAGATTTTGTCATGCATCGGAATGCGATACCGTTCCCATAAAAAGGTTCATAACAGTATTTTACAATATACCACAGTTGCCTCAATTAAAACAGACTTCAAAGAGAGCTGGCCTTGATGTGTCTTGAATACTGTACAGTAACTCGAGAATCAGAGAGGTAGAAACAGCATACCGTTACTTTTTGTGCATATGTTCCCTGCGTGTGATGACCATCGGATGTGGTGGCAGCGTACAGAACAATAATGAAAGCATTGAATATTTTAGCAATACCACAACAACGATGCCCCATAGTTGCCGCTTTCACGCAAGTTGCAATTTCTGCAAATTCTCAATGATTATTTTTGTGCGTGTTTAAAATGGAAGCGTCACGCGACTCGTAGCCCATCACCTGACGTTCCCCGCCGATCGGCGGAGGTCCGTGAACTCGCCGCGGCCTCTGACGGAGACCAGAAGGGACGACGACGCGTTCTTGCCACCGGAACCCCTGAGTTGTTCGATCAGGATGACGTCACGAGCCGTGGTCTTTATACTGGCGGTCCAGCCGTCCAGCCTCATCGGTCCATAGATAACGTAGCGGCAGAAGGAGAACGGCACAGACGCCACGCCGAACCTGAAAACATACGAGTGCACCAACGGCAAGTCGTTAGCCGCTTCACTTACCTAGAAAATTGGTTTTGGGGAAAGAAAAATGGCGCAGTAACTAAGCTTACTTCTAGATGGACACCTCAACTGCGCCGTGAGAGTGAATAGAGCGGGTCGCTGAACATGAAAACGCTGGACGATTCACGTGACATCGAAGTTACCGAAGCCAGGAGCTTGATTTCAACCGAAACTACCATTTGGATGTAACATATACCAGTAGTAATAGTGTTACTCGTTGTTGAGTACGTACCATTAAAATCAGCAAATGATAATAATGCAGGTAACAATATAATATTTTGTGGAACAAAAGAGGCGGAATGTTCCTTTGTTACAGAACACACGCCATTGACTCGCTCACGAAGGTCGGTGTGATGGCCGTACACCCGCTAAACCAGAGGTCAGCTAGCTATTTGCCTATAGACTGTTATCTTGTCTATAGAGAGTCTATAGACTTCATAGACAGAAGTCTACGGACTGTCTATAGACTGTGTAAAGAAACTTTTGTATCGGTTTTTCGGCATGTGAACCATTGCACCAGCATAAAAGGTGAAACGTGAAGTACAGGGAAAATGCTGGCCTATTGCCGCTTTATGCCACTTCATACAAGGACGGTACAATGGTGCAATGTTCTATAGGCTGAGCCGACTACCGTTCAGTTCGCTTCAAGGCATAGCTTCCCACCGTGCACGTACCACGACTGGCCTCCCTGTAGCCAGGTGGTGCGACTCTTGTTATAGTAACAGAACACTTGCAGAGCCTTTTTCGAGCCCTTCACCGCAGGTGCGGCTTCAAGGCCAGCGAGTTTAGGGGCGTACTGCTTGGCAAGGTCGAAGGTCAGGTTAGTCGGCTCCTCGGGCAGCAGGCAGCGCGGCGGAGCCCGAACCGCAGTCCGCTCGGGGGCCACGTATTGGTCGCGGAAAGGCAGAACCGCGACCATGGCGCCACCTGAGCGCGGGCCCTCGTCGGCGCGAAGACTGCGCACCAGGAGCAGACCTCCCGGAACGACCAGTATGGCGAAAGTCGCAGAGCACACGGACCAGCAAACGAAGAACTCGTTGTGACGGGAGGCGCGACTCGGCGGACATCGTCGCTGAATAGGAAGGAAGGAAGGAAGGAAGGAAGGAAGGAAGGAAGGAAGGAAGGAAGGAAGGAAGGAAGGAAGGAAGGAAGGAAGGAAGGAAGGAAGGAAGGCCTCAGACGTTGCTGGCACATACCCACTACGGGGGAGTGGCCAAGACACAGGCGGTTAATTACTGGATACAGGAAAGTTTTGACGGGAAAAGGAGTGTAATAGTATGTAGTCTGAGAGATTGGAAGAGGGAAGGAAAGGGGTCCAGTTAACTTGGAGATCAAGGACGGGACAATTGCTTAATGTGCATAATAGTACACAATGCCTGTAATGTTGCAATGTCGTACTGACTGAGGGCGGGAAAAGAAATTAGAATGGGAGTCGCTGCGTTTCTTGAAGAAAATTTTGCACAGCAGAGCGCACACTCCTGTCGCTTCGTCCAAGCAAAGAAGCGCCAATGGAAAGAACAACCGCGGAGGACACAGGCAAGCCCCGTTGATGAAATGGAATTTGCAAAAGACGCTTCCTCAAATGAGAGAAGCGGCGGCAGAACAGCAGGAAGTGATCTATTGTCTCAGGTTCGGCACAAAAAGGGCACAGTGGGGAAGCTGCCAGGCCAGATCTGTGAAGGTAGAAATTTAGAAGGGGAACCCGGCAACGCAAGCGCGTGAAAGAGACCTCTAGTCTGCGTGAGCGCCAGTCTTTGCTACTCCAAGGATGCAGAAGATGCTGATATTCGGGAGATGATGTAAGAGCCGAGGCAGCAAATTCCTGAAATATTGTGTAGCTGCGAAACCTCACCGCAGCTGTATATGCACACGATGGCAGGACAGCAACAATTGGGCCGCTGAGAGAGGCTCTTGCTAAGGAATCTGCAACCTCATTTAAGTGAAAGCCCATGTGACCGGGTACCCAAAGCAACCTTACCGAATTTAGATGGAGCGGAATCAGGAACTTGAAGAGGCGTAATGGCCGAGAGTCAGTGGGCGAGGATAAGGAAGAGCAAATGGACAAAGAGTCTGTCATAACCACGACCTGGGAAACGGTAGATTCTAATTTTCGTAAGGCTAAGATTACTGCTAATAATTCAGCCAGAAAAATTGGAGTAAAGTCAGGAAGACGGAGAGAAAAAGACCAATCCAGTGAAGGCGAAAAAATTCCCACACCTGCCTTTTCGCGATCCTGCGAGGCATCGGTAGCAATAAGAACATGAGAGGGAAAGGACCTTAGGTGGTCCTGCAATAGACCCTGAAGAAGCGGGAAGGGCTGCAGCTTTGCATTCGATGGGAAAATGTCATCGAAATCAATCTGGACAATCGCTGAATAGGTCCGAATGCGAGTCGGCCATCTTCCTCTTCTTCTTGTATACGCATATGGCCAGTCCCCCTCGTGGGTATGCGGCGTGTATTTCCATTCCGTCAACGATACGGCTTTTATCCATTCCCTTACGGCGTGGTTCAGGTGTCCAACGGTATATGAAACAGATACTGCCCCAGTTACTTTCCCCAAAGAACCAATTAATATTACAACGATACGGCCCACCAGCTCCTCGTCTTGTCTCCTGGCTGGCCTGAAATCTTTTTGAGCGGCGATTTTTGTTCCAAGCCCATCACAATAGAACCTGTATACAAGGTAACACACACCGCGACGGAAAATGGCAAATTATTTGCGGGGCGCGGTAATTACGTCTTCTAATGAAGGAAAGGGCCAGAAAAACTGCTTTGTATTGAGTGGCTTAAAGAGCTATTTCCGCTCGCATCTCTTTGTGCGAACTAAAAGGCAACACACACGCCGAAGGTAAAATGACAAATGATTTGTGTGGTGTGAGTACTGAAAAGGAGAAAGAAATCATTAAAGGTATTCGAGTAAAAATGGGATACGAACTCTAATCCATTGCGCCACAGAAGCAACGATGATGTGCGGTGTTAACTGTTCACTTATCCGTTCTCATAAATCTTCTATACTCCGCTAGGTGGCAGAGTTAAGTTGGTGCGCCTATTAGTGTTCCTGTATATGCTCCCACAGAGAGCATGTACAGTGTTGTGCGTTTTCATCGTGAACACTTTAAAAAATCTCCCCGCCTCAACCACTGGCTCATTGGCCGTGAAACTGCACACAGAGCGTGCGTATTATGGTAACTTTTGTATTGTAGCAAGTTTGACAACGGTACTTACTTAGTTGAGCCATTTATGATGCGAAAATTAATCGTCTACGTAGAGATCGGGAACCAAAACATGCAGACGACGCTTTTTCGCTGAAGGGCGGCAGTGCCGCCATCTGCTTTCAGCAGCGGAAAGCGTCACGACGACCGCCGAGCGTTCCAAGATACGCGGGCCTTTTGAATATGCCGTTCCGCCCGTTTCGTCTGCTTCAACTCAAGCACTTAACATTTTCGGCTAATTGAGCGGAAAAAATATCAGAACAACTAATTTCACGAGGCTTTATCTTTCAAAGAATATTGTTTGCAACGCTCGTCTAAGGTCAACAGCAACCACATTCTGCTGGTCGGCCGAGCGCAGGGCATCGCAGCCAGCGCTGGGCTTGTGACCAACCTCGATGACGGAACTGCATTATTAATTCCTCTCTCCTGGATTTCTGGTGAACTTTTCTGCTAAAGTAAAATGACTAGGACAGCACGGATCGATTCAAGTGCATTTGGCACGCACTCTCAGCGGCGAACAGCACGTTCTTGGACCCGATCTGCAAGTGATCGGACCAAGGCGCGCAGCGATTGTTAACTCGCTGGTATCGAGGCCCGGCGCCTATCGCGACCCGCCGCTGTCGGGTTCATGTAAACGAGGCGAGGGACTCCCACGACGCTTCTGCATTTAAAAGAAACTTTTTTTCTCACAGCACGGCCTAGCTAGTTGCCACTCCGAGTGAGACAGGAATGGTCGAGGTCATCACGTTGGGCCGACTTTGGAGTGCCCGAATAGAGAAAGCAGAAGAGACGGCTTCAAGAGGCATTAGCTGGCGGAAGCCAGAAACATGACGTAACGCTACCTCCTGAGCGAGTTTTTTTTTTCCTCCGTGCTCTCTTATTCCAACATCGTCTTTCGGCCCTATAACGACTGTCTGTAGACAACCTCCACTACTCAAATGCCAATGCGATTGCTCCAGTGAATGTCAATGTGATTGCTCCAGTCTTCAATTTGAAGACCATTCTAGAAAAAACTTTTTTTCTTGGGGAGGGGGGGGGGGGGGGAGGTCGCCGCTCCGAGTGCCTGGATGTGACTTGCCAGGCATGTAAGAGATAAAAGTATATATACTGACATTCTGCGCCAGGAATCTCGAGTTCGCGCTGACGCTATGACACACATGTGACACCAGCAGGGTAGATGAATCTCTCTTTTTTTAAAGGAGCTAAAAAAAAAGAAGCTCCGCGGGCAACGTGACCGCAACCCCCGCTACTGTTACGGCCACACCCAGGTTTGTTTTTTCTGACAACGCTGGACATCCGGAAAAACCGGACTTGCCCAGGACCGCCGTGATGCTCTGAATCGGTTCGTCCGTTTAACGAACCGATCGCTCAGAGCAGTGTCGACGCTGGTTAGAGCGTACGAGTCTTTTCTTGCAGCATGAGTGCACACCTTTGCAGGTTGAGTGTTCGACACTGGGTTTGCCCCCGAAGGGGCGCAGCGGGGTTTGCGGAGCCTCCTCCAAGCACACACATCGAAAGGCCGGGCGCCGGGCAGGTGGTGGCTTGTGCCCAGGTGGGTATTTAACCGACCACCTCCCGCAGCCGAGACGGACGCCCAGACCACTAGGCCACGACTGCGGTGAGTGTCCAAACACTTCCCGCGGTTATTTAACTGCAATGAAGCAAGGTTATTTTTCATGACGCGTTCTGTAACAATTGCAGACGCGTTTCGTGCTCCACTTTCTCACAAATCACCGCATGCGTTTTCATTCGCCCATTCACACGTTCCTTCATGTCGCGTAACTACCAAGACCGCCCCCGCGGGCTCAAGGTATCCGCGTAGGTAGTTTTCTGTCCGCTAACTAGATGGCAGCACTTGTCCTAACAAAAATTGAAAAATACCTTTGGTTTGCTCGCTCGCCGTACCCTGGTGGCCGACTGTCACTCACCTCTTCTTGAATGGATGTCACATTTGTATGTCTTAAAGAAAATGTCAATGATGCAACAAGGGCAATGCATCGTGTATATTGACTGTATCCGCTTAAAGCGCACATAAAGGCATGCAGCTAACTTTTTATAACTACGTTGTAGCCCACTAGTGCTATTTATAATTAAACTTGTGTTATGTTATGTGACCTAAAAAAGTTACCGCATGTTGAACTGGAAGTTTTTGTCTCACAGGTACTAGAGAGTTAACGGTTAAAGTATCAGAGCTTCCGCTTTAGCGTCGTAAAATTTAAAATGGTCCCTAGAAATTCTAACGCCAATTCAACCAGCCTCTAAACGGCCAGGGAGAAGTTGTCACCTGCTTTCTGCGCATGCGCGGCGTTGACCTAATCTAGTCTCATCGTCTGCCTCCCATGGCGCAGCGGACCCAAAGCCGCCCACGGTGTTAGCGCGCGCTGTAAACATGGCTGTAAGTTGCAAGTGACGAGCTGGAGCATTCGCGCCAAATTTGCGGCGGCAGTACGGATATAGCGTTGCAAGTTTCGTCTGTTACCAGTGCTATGTCTCGCAATGACAGGTGTCGTGGCAACGGCGTGCATCTGAAGAAGAAATTACGAGAAGACATTTGTATGCACAAAGAAGAAAGGGTGCATGTGAACAGGATATTCGCCATCCCGCATGGGGTTTGCACACGTTCAATGGGACCTCTCCCATAAACACGACTCTCCGAACTGAGCACTCTTACAGGCTATAAAGGCTTCGTGCGTGCTATATATAATTATCACGGCTGCATGTCCCTCGACACTTTGATTGCGGCGTCGACTCTGCTTTAATCTAAAACACGCGGTGTAACATAATGACGCGCCGTGTGCACCGCGAACGGCTTTAATAATAATAATAATAATTGGTTTATGGCGGAAAGGAAATAGCGCAGTATCTGTCTCACATCTCTGCGGACACCTGAACCGCGCCGTAAGGCAAGGGATAAAGGAGAGACCGAGAGAAGAAAGGAAAAAAGAGGTGCCGTAGTGGAGGGCTCCGGAATAATTTCGACCACCTGGGGATCATTAACGTGCACTGACATCGTACAGCACACGGGCGCCTTAGCGTTTTTCCTCCATAAAAACGCAGCCGCCGTGGTCGGGTTCGAACCCGAGTACTCCGGATAAGTAGCCGAGCGCGCTAACCACTGAGCCACCACGGCGGGTGGGAACGGCTTTGAATGCTCCAATCCCGGCCACTGTTAAGTCAGCACCAAGGTTTTATTTCCTGTGGTGTGAGCGGTTCCAATTAACACCACAGGAGCAATGACTTTCCTGCGCCTGCAGCATCACGCAGTCGTTCGAAACGAGGTTTTCCTCTGAAGGGGGGGGGGGGGGGGGGAGCTTATAAAGGGGCGCTCACATTAGCGGGAAAACGCGCAACGCCGGGCGTTTCCCGCGTGCCGCTTCCCGCCCAAGCCGGTTTTTCTCCCGCGGACAGCCTGCTCTCCCGTCCCGCGGAGCGATGGGTTCGGTACCTATTTTTCCCGTGCCGGTGACAGAACAGCCAATGGGCGCCGACCGTGAACCGTGACGTCGGTCCCAGTTCAGTGACCCCGTCGGCGGAGGCGGAGGCTGCGCTCGTCCGGCCGGCCGGCCCCGGCCGGCCGGGGCACTCGGCGGCTGCTTTGCCAGGGCGACGGGAGGGGAGCTAGCAGGGTGCGCTTTCCAGTCTTCTCTAGTGTCACGTGACTATCCCCTTCTCTTTCTGCTCGTTCGGGTCCTCCCTCAGCGCCTCCTCTCTCCACATTCCAAGACAACCGCAGCGAGAAAACGCGCGCAGTGTGAGCGTCATTCCGAGGAGCTGCGAGGCAGCGTCGTAAACATGGCTATAAGTTGCAAGTGACGAGCTTGAGCATTCGCGCCAAATTTGAGGGCGGCAGTACGGGTATAGCGTTGCAAGTTTCGTCTGTTACCAGCGCTACGCCTCGCAATGGCAGGTGTCGTGGCAACGGCGTGCATCTGAAGAAGATATTACGAGAAGACATTTGTATGCACAAAGAAGAAAGGGTGCATGTGAACAGGATATGCGCCATCCCGCATGGGGTTTGCGGACCTTCAATGGGACCTCTCCCATAAACATGACTCTCCGAACTGAGCACTCTTACAGGCTATAAAGGCTTCTTACGTGCTATATATAATTATCACGGCTGCATGTCCCTTGACACTGTGATTGCGTCGTCGACTCAGCTTTTATCTAAAACACGCGGTGTAGCATAATGACGCGCCGTGTGCACCGCGAACGGCTTTAATAATAATAATAATAATAATAATAATTGGTTTTTGGTGGAAAGGAAATAGCGCAGTATCTGTCTCACATCTCTGCGGACACCTGAACCGCGCCGTAAGGCAAGGGATAAAGGAGAGACTGAGAGAAGAAATGAAGAAAGAGGTGCTGTAGTGGAGGGCTCCGGAATAATTTCGACCACCTGGGGATCTTTAACGTGCAGTGACATCGTACAGGACACTGGCGCCTTAGCGTTTTTCCACCATAAAAACGCAGCCGCCGTTGTCGGGTTCGAACCCGAGTACTCCGGATAAGTAGCCGAGCGCGCTAACCACTGAGCCACCACGGCGGGTGCGAACGCCTTTGAATGCACCAATCCCGGCCACTGTTAAGTCAGCACCAAGGTTTTATTTCCCGTGGTGTGAGCGGTTCCAATTAACACCACAGGAGCAATGACTTTCCTGCGACTGCAGCATCGCGCAGTCGTTCGAAACGAGGTTTGCCTTTGAAGGCGGGGGAGCTTATAAGAGAGCCTTTCGCAACCACGCAAACCTGACGAATGCCCCTGTCACACGGGCACCGAAAAGGCCTTTGAGTATCGGGTCCTTATATCCAAAGGCTTAAGGAGTGCAGCTACACGGCACAAATATTGCGCCTTTGCCGCTACGGGCCTTGGAGGCGAAGGCGCCCGTCCGAGACCTTTGAAGCCCAAAGGCGCGGCCTTCCAGAACCTGCGACGGCAGTGCCATTCAACGTCAAAAAGTAAAAGCAATGAAAAAAAAAGTAGATGGAGCCAACAGTTTTTGAAAATATCTTTTAAAAATTGAAAAGCTTTGTCTAGCTTTGTTTTTTGTACGGTGTTTATATTTTATGCCCAGATTTTAAGACAGTAAAGTGCTGCAGCAACACCGAGTGCCCCTGGTGGCAAAGGCAATACACAATACCTGCTGCTGATGATGAGAGTAGCTTTTGCAGTTCTTTCAAGCAAGCAATTGGAATGAAAAAAATTGTCTGAGCTCAACGAATGAACCCAATTCCCCACTTTAATTTTAAAACACTCACTTCAACCGGCTAGAGCACAGCAGCGAGCGCTAAGCCTGAGCGACTGTTTCACCTTTGGGCTGCACCATGTAGCAGCGTCGCTGCTCCTTTAAGCTTTCGCTCATTTGGTGAAAAAACGTGCCTTTGCTGCAAAGGCCTTCGAGGAATGCCGTGTGACAGGGATAGAAGACGGGCGCTGGATTGTAGGGGTGGGTGGAAGGAGCGCTGGGCCAATTTTTGGGCCTGGCGGGAAGTAGTGGGAAAAGGAAACGGCAATAAACATTCCCCCCCTTTCCTCCTCTTTCCTACCGCGGGGTGAGGGGCCAGTCCATCTCCCTCCAGCATACAGTGAACAATGTGCACTGTCAGCTTTGAGGAGTTTAATTCTTCCCATTCTCCCGCTTCGGCGACCCGCCGCGGTGGCTCAGTGGTCACTGCGCTCGGCTACTGAGCCGCAGTACCCGGGTTCGAACCCGACCGCGCCGTCCGCGAGTGGATCGATGAAGGGGAAACGCAAAAGGCACCCGTGCGCTGTGCGATGTCAGCGCACGCTGAAGAACTCCGTCGGGAACACACCATACGCGGCATCTCTCACAGCCCACGCTCATCGCTTCGGGACGTTAAACACAGTTTACTATTCCGCGGTTATTCAGTGTTATTAGCCGACAGCGGTTTTGCATTTCGCCCTCATCGAAACGCCAGCAGGGAACGGATTATAGGAGGAGAGAAATGTGAGGAGTGAAAAAATTGACAACGCTTACGCATTTTGCGTAAACCGCGACATTCAAAGGAAGCAACGTAAACGTCAATTTGTAAAAAAAAATTGCGGTTAATTTGCGTAGTTAAGCTGCGTGCTAATTAGGTGCGTTAGCATGCATGCACTTCTGTTTTCTCTTCGGTTCCGGTGTTCGGGTCTATTGTTCACGAATGCAAGTTGTTCGGATAGCGATAATGGGTTAATGCCCATACATGCAGAAGTGGTCATTCTCTAGTTTACATTCGTAAAGATCCCTGGGAGTCCTCTCACTACCCCTGCTGCAGATGTGCAGCATTTAAGCGGTGCTCCACTTCCCTGTGGTGGCAGGTGCCGCCATCTGTGGGGGCTTGCGATACCCAGGTTGTTCTTCCCCAGCAACCTTTCGCGACCAGGCATTAACTTATCTGAAAACTTCCAGGGTTGGCAGTTTATATATATAAACACACGCTTGGCAGGCCGCCAAAAACCCGGTGGGTAGCGGCTCGGTGGATCGAGCGCCATTACCCGAGGCTCGGCACGCATCTCTTAGCGTTTCGCCTCCGTCGAAACGCGGCCGCCGCGGTCGGGTTCGAACACGGGTGCTCCGGATCAGTAGCCGAGCGCTCTAACCACTGAGGCACCGCGGCGGGTAACGATCCCCAGATGGCCGAAATTATTCGGGAGGCCTCCACTACGGCATCTCTTCCTTCCTTCTCTCAGTACCACCTTTATCCCTCCCATTACGGTGCGGTTGAGGTCTCCACCAAGATGTGAGGTAATTACTGCGCCATTTCGTTTCCTCAAAAGCCAGCAATTAAAATTCCTCGGGAAGTCATCATATCCCGGCTGGTTCCCGGAACCCGGCAGTCGTTACACGGCCGTCCGCCGCTCCCAAGCACAAACCACGGCCTGATCGGATGACACTCCTCTATGCCGGCGCCAGCGAACGTCTCCCCTCGGTTGCCAGCCGCATCTCCGGCGCCAACCTGCCGTAGCTCCGTAGCTCTGTGGTGCATACGGTAGGTCCTTCAGTGTGTAAACACATGTGTAGATATGATGTTACAGATTCTAATGGTAAGTCCGTAAGCCGATATGTAGGACGCATCAGGTTTGTACAGGATACCGTTATTGACAGCATCATCAACAGCCCACTGCAGGACAAAGGCCTCTCCTATATCTCTCCAATTAACCCTGTCCTGTGCCAGATGCGGCCACCCTATCATCGCAAACTTCTTAAATATCTCATCCGCCCACCTCAGAGCCAGAGATTCTTAGCACCCTCCACTTCGTCACAGTTCTGACCGGCACCTTGTTGAGTTGCTCCCCAGCTGCTGGGGACTGAGGGCCGCGGGTTAATTAATTTTTTTGTTCATATAGGAGGCTGCGGCTAATTTCTACACCAGGGTGACCTAATACTGTTCCGGTAGGGAGTGCATTGAAGGTTCTGGACACAGATATCAGGGCGCACTGCTCATTAATATAATAAGGTCAATCTGAATTAACAGCTCTTCAGTTATTAGCTATTTCACGATATATTACACAGTCATCCACAAATAGACAGTTTTTAAGAAACGTGAGTGGGCTAAGCCCCATACAGGGGCTTACAGGACACTGGAGTCATCTGAAGCTAAAGGCGAGTCAGTGTCATTTGTGGCCGCAAACTGAATGTGTAATAAGAGAAAAGCGCGGGTGCAATCATTACTACAGGTTCTGTATTTAGAAAGCATATGAAGAAGCAGTGCGTGGTTTTACGTCGTTTAATATTTTGCTTTTCAGGTATCGAGAAATATACGGCCTGTTGGCAATATCTGGATGAGCACGCGAATCATTAGTGAAGGAAATGAGCATGTATGCTGTGTGATTGTGCAGAAGATATTTTCAAGAAGACTAACCATTAACAGTAGACCACTGCTGTATAGAGTGCAATGAATGCAACTCAGAGGCTCACATTAATTTTAAGTGCTGTCATGGATTAACATACGTACCCAGCCATGAAGGTTGTCCAGTGAGTGTTAGTGCTGAATTGCGAACAGGTAAGGTTCTGTAATGAAATTTTGGAATTATGTCTACGCCTCCTGGCAAGCAGATTTATTTGCTAAATTCTGTTAGCTGAGGAACATTATCTATTGCAGGTACAGTGGAAAAACCTCTGGGACTAGTGCACTCGACATATACTTCGCTATTTCAGTTATAATTGGAACCTTATACACTAACATTTAGGACACAAGTTCAACATTTTACGTTTAGTTACATAAATGTTATTCGTAAATATTTTACATTAGCAGAACAATTCGTGTACACACTATACACTAACATTTAGGACACAAGTTCAACATTTTACGTTTAGTTACATAAATGTTATCCGTAAATATTTTACATTTACATTAGCAGAACAATTCGTGTACACAATCTAATGTTGTGCAGTGAACAGAATATCTCTGCAACATGTTGGAATGTTTATAAGCAATGTTTCGGGCTGCTTGAATTAAGGATTTGCGAGAGGGAGAGAACACTTCGTAAAAAGAAATAACAAGATTTGCTATATACGGCTATATGGAGTTTGCTATATATATATATAATATATATATATATATATATATATATATATATATATATATATATATATATATATATATATATATATATATATATATATATATTATATATATTGATACGGGAATAAAAGAAGAGGCGGAGAGCGAGCGCGAGCGGCGAGCGCGCGGCTCTAGCACGAGGGAGAGAGAACGAGAAAGCTGGCCGCCGCCGGTCGTGCTTCGCCGGCTCTCCTCCGTACTGCTGCTATATTTCTCTGGGCGGGCCCGTGGCCACCCCGTGGCATCCCACACCGTAACATTTTGGTGGCAGCGGTGGGATCATGCCGCTCACCCGCTCCCAGAGTCAAGCACCCGACGTGCCAGACGACAGGAGTCCACCATCAGCCGATAGCGCCGACGACGCGGCGGCCGGCGCCGCTAGACCTATGCGCTCGGAGGGGCTCGGCTCTTCGCAGCAGCCGGACGCCGGTGTTGAGCGCCTCCTGGATACAGTCACCCAACGGATGGACGCATGGGAGGCCCGTCTGACTGCCCAGGCTGGGGAGATGGAAGCTCTCCGGCGCGAACTCCGTCGCCTGGTGCCAGCCGAGCCGAGCACAGGTCAGGTGCCTTTGGGCGTCCCCGCCGCCGCTGTTTACGGCTCTGCCGTCGCTGGGCCTGCGGTCGTGGCCGCCAATGGCGTGCTCGGCGCGGGTGCGTCCTCGCCGCAGTGTTCGTTGGACGTTGTGGAATTGCCCACATTTGACGGCACCATCTCGTGGGATGCTTACCGCATCCAGCTGGACGGTATTGCGGCGGCGAGAGGCTGGGACGAGCAAATGAAGGCATGGATGCTCGTTGCAAAACTGAGGGGCCGCGCCACCGAGCTGCTGCAGAACGTGCCGCCCGACCAGCTGGGCTCTTACACTGTTCTGGCGGGCCTCCTCGCCGACCACTATGGTGCCTCAGGTCAACCCCGTGTGCAGTACCACCGCCTGCGAGCCCGCCGTCAAGAGCCCGGGGAGACGTACCAGGACCTCGCCGCCGCCATTGAGCGCCTGGCTCTGCAGTCGCTGCCGGGAGCGCCTCAGAACGCCGTGGCCCTGGTCGGCACCGAGGCGTTTGTCGACGCCATCCGACTCCCCGAGGTGCAGCGCTTGGTCCGCTCTGGCCGTCCTGATTCCGTCCGCGCCGCCATGGCGCTCGCCATCGAGGCGGAATTGACTTTGCTGGCCACGCGGGGGTCGCCACCGTCTGTCGAGCGCAGCGTCCGGGTGCAGGCTCCTCGGTCCGCAGCCCCAACTGCGGCCTCTATCCGACGCCTGCGTAACGACGTCCGCATGACCTGCTTCCGCTGCGGCCTGCGGGGACACTACGCGAGGGACTGTGCCGGCCCTCCAACGTCGGGAAACGATTTGGCGCAACTCCGGGGGACCGTCCCCACACTCCTCCGTCCTCCGTCCCCACACTCCTTCGTTCTCCGCGTCCCCTCCTTTCGTCAGCTCCGATTACCACTGATGCTCCTTACGTGCTCGTCGACGTCGCCCTGCTTGACCGGCACGTAAAGGCCTTGGTTGACACTGGAGCGGCTGTCAATGTATTGCACAAATCGTTTGTTGCTAACGCGCCCCACCTGCTTCTGCCAGCCGCCAAAACCCGGCTCTTAGCTTTTAACGGCACACCTGTGGAGCAAGTCGGACGTGTCGTCGTCAACCTGACAGCACTCGGAAATACCATCTCCACCGAGTTTGTTGTCGCAGACAGCCCTATTTGGCCAGTGGTACTCGGGTGCGGGTGGTGCCAGCAAGCCGGAGTCGTCCTTAATTTTACTAGAACCAAACCACCCCAGTCAAAACGCACTACAGGATTCTAAGACAAAAAATTTCTGTAGTCTTGTATTTTGGGCATGTCTTGTGTAGTCTGTCTTGTCTTTTGTAGTCCTGTCTTCTGTAGTCTGTCTTGTCTTTTATAGTCTGTCTTTTGTAGTTTGTCCTCTCTTTTGTAGTCTGTCTTGTCTTCTGTAGTCTGTCTTGTCTTCTGTAGTTTGCCTTGTCTTCTGTAGTGTGTCTTGTGTAGTGCTCGTACACTGTGTAACAGTCGTTACTGTCACCTGTCAATTAACACAGGATTTGTGTTCTGGAGTACGCTATGCACAAAAATGCACAGCTTGTTAATGGTCGCCTGTCAACACAAGCTTTGAGCATTCCAGAGTAATTCGTGCACAAAACCACTAGAATTGAAATGAAAATGATCAATATTTATTTACTGTTTCGTGCTTTTTTTTCGAGCTTGCTGATGCATGCTGTCCAGCGTTGTCCTGGCCGCAGGTTCCTAGATACATCGCCCATGAGCCAAGAAAAATGGTTTTTGTCTTGGCTGAAAAAAAGAAAAAACAGATCACTGCTGCTACCTGCGCAAAAAAAAATGTGAAAGCGTTGACGCCTCCTCGACACTGGTCGCCTTTCAAATTTGGCGCCATGGTTGTTTTCTCGTTGACTTGATTGGTTATCAATTAACTCTTATTTTACCCTCACTTCATCCCAGCAACGATTTCGAGTTTTCAAATTTTCCTCCATGGATCGTTCCTGCCCACTCACTGAATACTTGCCCAGTCTAATCACGCATTCATTGCCTTTCGCTTCTCAATAATTACCTAATTGCCTCTAATTTATCATTCTTTTTCCTATCTCCTAGTTAAGTATAGGAAACTGATCACTGGTCACGTGATTGCTCATTTCGAGTTTTCAAACTTGGCGCCAAGCTTTGGCTTTGTCCATACTTCCAGTTTTTCAAACTTGGCACTACGCTGTAGCTCCTACTTTCAGCGTTTTCAAATTTTGCGGCACTTTTTCTCTGGCCCAACCACTTTTTGGACATTTTTGGCTGCAAATAATTATCCAATTATGAAATTTTCTTTTCGAGCAGCATCCTCACATCATCCTCTGCCAATTACACAACCAATCATATGACGCTATCTCTTCCGAGTTGCCCACAACTGCTGCGGACATGATCCCCGGCAACATAGCCTAGTAAACTCACTTTATTCAAAATGTTGTAATACTGAACAAGGCTTATGACTGGCCGAGTTGGTACTGACTCACCTTAAAACCAGCCAGAACACACAAGAAGACATGAGCTCAAGAGGCGGGACTAACAAAAATTTAATTGAAGATTTTGATTATTTGATTTGTGAGGGTTTAACGTCCCAAAGCGACTCAGGCTATGAGGGACGCCGTAGTGGATGGCTCCAGAAATTTCGACCACCTGGGGTTCTTTAGCATGCACTGACAACGCACAGTACAGGGGCCTCTAAAATTTCGCCTCCATTGAAATTTGACTGGTGCGGCCAGGATCGAACCTGCGTCTTTTGGGACAGCAGCCGAGCGCCATAACCACTGAGCCACTGCTGCGGCATCATTGAAGGAAAGCCGCAAAAGAAGACCCGCGAAGAGATACAAGCACACAATAACCCAAAGCAGTGAAAGGGCGAAGTGCAATCAAAGGTCACTGGCATACTAATGAATCATCTAAAAAAGCAAATTCCTTACAGTGAAGGTTTTCCGATGGCTTAGCCACACGTGTCCTTAGCCTTACCGATGTAGTAAGCCTCAACTATCTACCGACAGATTTATCCCTTCCATAAACCACTGATGTGTCGTGGAAATTAGGCATGCAAAGAGACAGGTCATCCTCAGATTTGCATTCACAAGATTTAGCGTGCAGTGCCAGATTAGAATTTGCCTTCCCCCTATAGAGTGAAAGTGCTCAGTCAGGTGCAAATTCAGATATCTGCCCGTCTGCCCATATTAGTTGCAGCCATAAGGCAGTGGAATGCAATATACTCCATTACTTTGCAAGTGGTGAACCTTTTTTTGTGACACTGTCCATTGTGGACAAGTACCCAGTTTTATCAAGCCTTTTTAATGGCGGCGCAAAGGCCTCCTGTCTTGCACTTCGCTGTTAAGACAACAGCAGCATTACGCTTTCCCGCGACTTTCTTGAGACTGTGAAATACTGTGGAGGTAAGGTGTATCAGCATCATCGGAGTATCTGCTCCTTACCCTCGAGCGAGTGAAAACATACTATGACAGGTTGTTGAGATGGGCAAGTGGGAACCCAGCTGCTTGGAAACCTGCTACAAGAATGCGTCCTCAGCAGTGATGGCATGACTTATCTAAAGCTGATGTCATGCACACGATTGCACACCCATCAAGTGTTTCCATCTTTACTGACCTTAACCAGCGACAAATACACCTCTTCACCATCCTTCCCCAACGAGTGGTCCGACTCGTAGCTAAAAAGAGCCTTCCCCGATCTTTAGCTGTAGCCCCGACAAACATATTCGTCCACAAAGCGCAAGTCTGCATCAAGAAACTGCTAACGGTTCTGCTTAGACAATTCTGATGTAAAAGACAGGCCTTGACCGCATGCCTTAAGGACTCCTAAAACATCTTGTGCCAACTTATCTGAGCCTTCTATGTCCAGAAAAATTACAGTCATGAACATAACGAAATGCTACTATGCCAAGGTCTTCCAAACAGGCCTCCAATGCCTTATCGACTTTAGACAAAAAAATGTTGCTGAGCAAAGGTACGACCTGCGTGTAAATACCGCCCTGCCAACTGACAAATACGGATTTGCAGTAAAAGGACAACAGCCCCAAGAAGCCAGCAACCGAAATCACGCAATCATCTGTAAAAGCATGTTCATTGTTCACCCTGATGCAGTTTGCACATGCCTCAGAGGTCTATCATGTGACAATGAATAGTGCAGGCCCTCCATGTCGATGCTCACTGCAGAGCACCTGCCCAGGTTGCTGTCCACAAGAAACTAGAACTCCACAGAACTCCACTTTTGTGAGTTGGCAAGGCGGTATTTACATCAGAAATCAGGCATATGCAGAGGGTCCCAGGTTGCACTGTTCCTCCGCGACATTCTTCTGTCCAGAGTAAAAACCGCATCAAAGCCCTGTTTGGAAGGCATCGGCATAGTAGCATTTCATTATGTTGATAGCTACCTAATTTTTTTGCACAAGGAGGGCTCAGATAAGTTGGCACAAGATGTTTTAGAAATCTTTAGGCATGTGGTCAAAGCCTATCTTTTACGTCTGAATTTCACTAAGCATAACCGTTTGTAGCTTCTTGACTTAGACCTGCGCTTTGCGGACGACCACATATGTTGGCGCCAAAGCCCAAGATCAGGAAGCCTCTTAGCTACGAGTTGAACCACTCGAGGCTGGTGAAGGACAGGTTGGCAATCACATGCATCATGACCGCTTTATGAAAGTCATGCCATCACGGTGCTTAGAATGCATTCTCGGAGCAGGTTTCCAAGCCAATGGCACCTGGGTTCCCACTTGCCCATCTTGCGCACCTGTCAGAGTGTGCTTTTACTCTCTCGAGGGAACGGAACACCGTTCACATGATGCTGACGTAGTTGAGCAGCACAAAAAGACGGGCTCTATACCTTACATCCACGCTATTTCGCACCATTTCAAGAAAGTTGCACCAAAGTATGATGTTGTTGTTGTCTTGACCGCTAAAAGTAAGGTAGGAGCCCTTTGCTTCTTCGTTCAAACTAGGCTTGATACAACTACGGGTAATCGTCTGCTATGCACAGTGGCAGATAAAAAATGTTCACCACTTGCAAAAGTAAACCGGTTTTTTTGCATTCCACTGCCTCGTAGCTGAAACTACTATGGGCGGACAAGCAGATATCTGAATGTGCGCCTGGCTGAAAACACTTTCACTGTATAGAGAGGAAGGCGAATTTTCACCTGACACTGCACGTTCAAACTCGTGAATGCAATCGGAGCACGACCTTTCTCTTTGCACGCCTGATTTCTGCGGCACATCAGTGGTTTTGGGAAGTGATAAATCTGTCCTGACATAGTTGAGGCTTACTACATCAGTAAGGCTAAAAACAAGTGCCTGGCTAAACCGTCGGTGAACCTTCACTGTAAGGAATTAGTTCTTTAGATGGTTTACTAGTACATCAGTGCCTTTCGGTTATTTTTTGCCCTCTCACTGCTTTGGGGTCTTGCATGCTTGAATCTCTTTGCAGGTCTTCTTTTGCCACTTTCCTTCAATAAAATTTCAGTTGTTAGACCAGCCTCATCTTGTGCTCATCTCTTCTCCTGTTTTGTGTCTTCCGGCTGGTTTTAAGATGTAATACTGAATGCCGAAAGAAAGCCATTTTAGAGTCAAGTGCACTTATAATGGCCACAGCTATAATGAATGTTCATTTATTACAAAAAATAGTGCTTACTTCATTAATTTATGCATGAAGTATATGACACTGCATCAAAATAAAAAAAGGACTAAGCCTCTAACCCTCATGGCCAAACTGCAGTTACAGCAAATGAAAGGACACCATAAACATGCCCCACATGCAAAAGCTTGCACTACAGGCCAATGCAGAAATAAGGTCAGATTACTTCCCAAACTGCATGACACTGCCACGCAAAGACTGTGACAGGCAATAAAGGAGCAACAAAAAAGCAAACTGTAGGTAGCAGCCAATTTCATGCAGGCAAGCTACAAGGTCAGGTCAACATAGATGTGGAAGAAATTTGAAAAAAAAGCCAAAACAAGCACATAATAATTTTTAAGGTTCTCACAGCCCTTTAAATGGCAAATATTTTTCTGAAAAAACATAACAGAAGCGGAAATTTTTTTTCGGAAATCAATTTTTTTCATGAACTTCATTATTCTTGAAGCATGGGCGGTCATAGAGTAGTCAGATTAGTGAATGCGTTCCTAAGCAATGCCATGCCAAAAACTGTACTTACAGAAAAAGCTTGCCTTACTGAGTGAATACCACTGACCATCCACTAATTTCCCAGCCTGCTCCAGGTCCCTGGCAAAAATCACACGCAACTTGGTGGCTTGCACAACTTCCATGTGACTCTTGGTCTTTAGCTGGAAAAAAAATTGAGGGATCAGTGAGATATAAAATTTTACATGCATTGCTTTGTTTCAATGACCAACTAAGAAAGAAACAGCGGTTTCTGTGAGCGCAACTATTTTTTCACACAAGCTTTCCACAGTAAACCACGTTTATCGCGACCTAATTCACACTGACTTGCTGCACGGTCCCAGCACTACTGTGTATAGCTCTATGGTTTCAAATGCTTTGTTAGCTCTGAGCCCTTGGGCTTGCACTCGTTAATGCAGAAAACCTCGGGAAGGCCAACCAGAGCTTCGAGCTTTAAGCCATAGGTATTCAGAAGCTCAGTGGTCTGTGGGAGAACTTTTGGCTTGGTGACACAGTAGCAAATGCTGCTCCAGCTACTTTCACTCCATTGCAAAAAACTCGCACAGCAGAGACCTGTCCTCCATTTTGCATTGCAGAAACAATCACTGAAATTCAAAGCACGCATACTAAATTCACACCTACCTTCCAACACAGCTTCATAATAATGGGTATAATTATTGGAATGAAATACCAGTCAGTACATGTAGTTTTCAGTTTATCCAAAAATTATAAGCAACCGAAAACAATAAACATTAAAAGAGAAATAAAATAACCAGAATTGTTTAAAAAATCTGTCAGAAGAATTATGTGACATCCACTACACTCCAGAAGAGCAAGGTTCCGGGCTAGTTGGTAATACATTTAAGGGAGGAAACAGCGCAATGAAACACGGACACACGAAGAACGGACACACACGAGCACTGACTCACAACTGAAATTTATTTTGAAGAAAAGATGCTTAAATAGGAGACATGCGAGGGTGCTTAACAGGGCTGCTGCAGCGATAACCGCCAATCAGTGTGGTCGCTTCACAAAATTTCAAAAACAGCAACGAAAGAAGTAAGTGATAAAAAACGGTGTAAAGGGCCGCAAAAAGGTGGTCAGGTGACAGTAACAATAACAAGACCGATGGGGGGGGGGGGGGGAGCATTAAAACCATGAGGGACACAGATGTGAAAATACAGGTGAAACATAAAAATGAAAGACGTACAAGCTTTAAAAGCGTGCCCAAAAAGGGGGGGGGAGATAAAAGCGTTAAAATCTTAAGACGCAGCGAAGGATAAAACAAGATAAAGGCACTACCAACAAGGGATCACAGAATCATTAGGCTATAGGTTGCACAAGAAAACTTAAGTGTTCATCAGGCCACCCAGAAAATTTAGCTCTTTTTCCGACAAGGAGAGGGATGCAGTGCTCACGCATTGTTCACCAGCTTGATGAATTTGGAGGGCTTCTAGGATTTCCCCCGTCAACCTATCTCGTCCTCGGCCGATAGTGGTGCAGCGATTAAAGTCAGGGGTGCAGATTCTTTCAGTGTCGTCTTCTGTGATTTTGCACTTCTTACAGTGCTTAGCCAGGTGCCCAGAAATTGCTATATTATTTACGTTGTTTTGATGTTCTTGTAGGCAGATATTGATACACCTTCCCGTTTGACCGATGTACCTCTTCCCGCATGACACTGGGATGGAGTAAATTATTTCTAAATCACAGGGGACATGTTGATCAGAGTGTGCCACCCTACACCCTCGGGTTTCCGGCGGGTTATTCACTTTGCAACAGAGGGCGGAAAGCTTGTTGGGAGCCGTGAAGACGACATCCACGCCGGCGCGCTGTGCGACTTTCTTTAGACGATGGCCGATGGTGTGGAGGTAGGGCATTGCCACAAAATTTCTGCGTTTATCGTTTGAAGCAGCAGGTTCGAGGTGTGGCCGGGGCTTCTTGATCATGGAGCCGGCTAGTGATACAAGCAGATGCAAAGGGTAGCCTGCTGACAGCAGGCTACCCTTTGCATCTGCTTGTATCAGTAGACAGCAGGCTACCCTTTGCATCTGCTTGTATCAGTAGCCGGCTCCATGATCAAGAAGCCCCGGCCACACCTCGGACCTGTTGCTTCAAACGATAAATGCAGAAATTTTGTGGCAATGCCCTACCTCCACACCATCGGCCATCGTCTAAAGAAAGTCGCACAGCGCGCCGGCGTGGATGTCGTCTTCACGGCTCCCAACAAGCTTTCCGCCCTCTGTTCCAAAGTGAATAACCCGCCGGAAACCCGAGGGTGTAGTGTGGCACACTCTGATCAACATGTCCCCTGTGATTTAGAAATAATTTACTCCATCCCAGTGTCATGCGGGAAGAGGTACATCGGTCAAACGGGAAGGTGCATCAATATCCGCCTACAAGAACATCAAAACAACGTAAATAGTATAGCAATTTCTGGGCACCTGGCTAAGCACTGTAAGAAGTGCAAAATCACAGAAGACGAC
The DNA here is from genome assembly GCA_030143305.2 of Amblyomma americanum. Classification (NCBI taxonomy): domain Eukaryota; kingdom Metazoa; phylum Arthropoda; class Arachnida; order Ixodida; family Ixodidae; genus Amblyomma; species Amblyomma americanum. The sequence goes on from JARKHS020025823.1 coordinate 27,545, forward strand.
ACTGAAAGAATCTGCACCCCTGACTTTAATCGCTGCACCACTATCGGCCGAGGACGAGATAGGTTGACGAGGGAAATCCTAGAAGCCCTCCAAATTCATCAAGCTGGTGAACAATGCGTGAGCACTGCATCCCTCTTCTTGTCGGAAAAAGAGCTAAATTTTCTGGGTGGCCTGATGAACACTTAAGTTTTCTTGTGCAACCTATATCCTAATGATTCTGTGATCCCTTGTTGGTAGTGCCTTTATCTTGTTTTATCCTTCACTGCGTCTTAAGATTTTAACGCTTTTATCTCCCCCCCCTTTTTTGGGCACGCTTTTAAAGCTTGTACGTCTTTCATTTTTATGTTTCACCTGTATTTTCACATCTGTGTCCCTCATGGTTATTGTTACTGTCACCTGACCACCTTTTTGCGGCCCTTTACACCATTTTTTATCACTTACTTCTTTCGTTGCTGTTTTTGAAATTTTGTGACGCGACCACACTGATTGGCGGTTATCGCTGCAGCAGCCCTGTTAAGCACCCTCGCATGTCTCCTATTTAAGCATATTTTCTTCAAAATAAATTTCAGTTGTGAGTCAGCGCTCGTGTGTGTCCGTTCTTCGTGTGTCCGTGTTTCATTGCGCTGTTTCCTCCCTTAAACTACACTCCAGCAGTTCTTTGCCTTTGTGCACCTTCAGACCACACTTTCTTACAGGCACATTTGCACAGAAATTGGGTTGACCCTGATCTTTAAGAATCCTTTTTGATGCAACAGTAGGGAGAAACCAGGTTTCACCCAAAAACGAAGCGCCCTACACATTGCATCACAAGCCTAGATGGTGCACTTTAGTCACCTCTTATGCTTATGCAAGAAACAGGAACAGAGATCTCTTGACTAAATCAAAAAAAGAGGAAGTGCAATGCATGTGTAATGCAGAGAAGATATAAGCAATACCACACTAAAACACTGGGAGGATTCCAAGAGTAGGTGAATGCATGAATGGGTGGCAATCAGATGGCTAAATGAGATTAGGAAATTTGAGGAAAATGGGTGGTAGCATGTGGCACAGGACACAGTTACCTAAAATGAACTAGAGAACCATTGTTTTGCACTAATTTTAACAGCACATTCACATGACAGACAAAATCACTAACTCCAAGAACAGACTGAGCATCATGCAACTCAATGTCAATCACCATTGCAAATGGCACCAGCACCGCAGACTGCACATCAGGAAAATTAGACATATTTTTGCTCTCAACTTTGAGCAGCAGTCAGCTGCGCTTTTAGGAGCAAAGCTCTAAAGTACGGCAACATTGGCACTTTGTTTTACTGACATGAGGGTGCTTGTGAACGTGCAAGTCCCATGTTTGTTTTGCACCAAATGTGTTAATTGCGAGGTATGTTTAACTAAAGAGGTGCATCTAACATGGGCATCAGCTCTTCATTACTTCCCTTCTATATCCCTCCCTTATATCACGGTTCAAGTGTCCACCAAAATGTGAGACAGTTACTGTTACATTTCCTTGAATTTTCCTTCAACTAATTTTAAATTTTTAAAGTATAAAGCTTTAAGAAGGTAGAGGTACAAACTGGGCAGTATAACCATACGATATGGCAATAAACCAGCAATAAATCTGTGCTGACAGCAGCTTGCCCAGTGCATTGCAAGGATGCTATATCATACAAGGATTGGTGTCATCGTGCAATGTTACATTACTGACTGACAATTTGGTCATCGTGCAATGTTACATTACTGACTGACAATTTGGTCTCTGTATCAGAAATACTGGTAAACCATCATTGTAGAGCACAATGTTTTTAAAGGGATAAATGAACATATAGGTCCTTTTCGAGGACACATATGCATACCAGGCAACAGGTGTGCTATGTCAAAGCACGTTTATGTTAGCAGCAGCTGCGTCAAGAGCTACATCAGCGACTATATTTTGTACAAGTCTACAGTTCCGGTAATTATAAGCTGAGGCACTGCTGTGAAGTGCATGTAGAGTTTCATGCATTTCTAAACCTAGCTGCAAGCCTATATTGAAAATATTTTTCTAAATAGGCAGCTAAGATATGCATCACTGAAAAAGAATAACTACCATGAACGGATCAGGAGGGATGACACAGCCGAAGGCAGGAAGCACGCATGGCCCAATAGATGCTGGCCGCTGGCAACTGCAAATAAATACATCAAGAGCAACAGCTGTCAGTGGCTGTAGCCATGTCATGAATGAGAAGAGAGGAAATCATCTCCTGCTTTAAAAACTAAACTTAGACGTAATGTAAGTAAATAAAAACCAATGAGCTAGCTCATGACAAAACAAATGAACAGATTTTATGTAATGCACCCATATACATTCTTTGAGAAGAGTCACAATGACTGTTATAACCACACTGAAAGATGAGCTGGCTGAAATACCGCACACCAATTTGAATATAGGATGTGCAGGTTTTCATTAACTCCTATCATGGTGCCTTGCACCAATGTCTAGGTATTAAATTGAAAGTTGCAACCAGTCTGCCTTGGTTAAATGAGAAGAGAGAATTGAAAAAAGCATGCCTTCACTAGCAGGAAGCTTGATACCTCACAGCACAGCTTGGCATCATAGAAAAATTGCTAGCGCATTTAACAAATCTGCATACAATTAAAAGCTGCACAAATTTGTCGACTGGTAATGCAAGTAAAGGCAAGAGAAACAAAAAATACCAAAGAACACTCGTGAGTGCGGCGAAGGGAGGTCTGTGGGTAGGATCCCGTGCCTGGGAAGAGTTCCGAGCTCGGAGAATCGCCGGCACCACAGCTGATGGCACGCAACCAAAAATAAATAACAAAGCGAAAATAAGTAACAAAAAAACCATCGACAATGGCGAACGACTTGAATGCGGGCCGCAAAAACGAGGGATATAGCAAAAAGGTAGAAATCCTAAAAAAATTGTGCAGTTGCATCTCCGACAGCTCGCAGTGCTCAGAAGGAGAGGAAGCATCAAAGTTTACAGCTCAGGAGAAGCAAGATTGATCTAACTTTGACATAGCACTGCCTCAAATCCTGTTCCACTGGGGAAGCACAGACAAGTTTACAAATGACAAGGCGATGAATATGAACTAGCCTTTCGCATGCGATCACTGTGTCAAAATTTAGTATGACGCATATTAAGGCACAAGCACTAATCCGATGAGTACTAACCCTGAGCAAAATAGTGCGGTGTCTGATCGCAGCTGGCCAAGCGCGAGCGCTCCGCCGCGCAGCACTTCTCGCTCATCGTCTTCTACGCAGTGCAAATCCATGCTTTTGCACCGAGTGTCGAAGCGCTAGCAAGCGAAATCGTAACTCTGTTGTGATATCTGGTGCCATTTTTATTTACCACAGCACGCGAGTAATAAATGCACATACAGACAATGAGAACAACACTTGTCATGCAGGATATAGGCCCTCCTTTTTTGGCGCCGCATTGTAGCTGCGGCAACCGCAGGCGGACTGCCTCCACTCACATCCCTATATAGCCGCATACAAATAGCGCGTGTGAATACAGATCATTAGCAAAGAAACGCAGAGCGGGACTCACCGGCCATGCGATTCATCCAGGCTTAGTAAAACGGCGCAGGAGTCTTCGTTCCCCTAACAGATGAAAAGACGTCGCAGCACTCTTTCTTCATGGCTTACCCGTTGAAACTCGCCAATGTTGACAGGCCGAAATCCTGGTCGTTGGCTTCCAAAACACACTCCTGCTCACCTTCCTATTGAATGAGTTCTTCACACGTGTCCACCGTACAAGTATTCAAGCAATGCCTCAAAGAGGCAAATAATACAAAACACAACGTATCGGTTGCGCTGCAATGGCGCCGACGGCTGCGCTTTCGTTGCTTTCGTGTCGGTGAAAATTTGCAACCGACAAAAAAATTAGTTTTTTAAACCATGAATACTTATATTATCTTCACAACAAAGACATTGCATTTATTTTAAATTATTTTTATATTATTTAAGAATACTAAAGCGCTTTCAGTTACTTTTTCTGGTATGTGGTTTGTAGAAGCTGCGATCCTGTGATCCCCTGAAGTGACCCGGATGCCTAGCAGACGACGGAGCAGACGACGGTGTTGACAGAATGCAATTTCGTTTTATGCCAGATAAAATCACTAAGTTGCGACAAAAACAGCGAATAAGAGCGCTGTATCTCAAGCTGGCGAATATCGTGGATAAGTTGAACGCAATTGGCACGATGGAGAGTAGCTGCTATGCATTAATTTGCGCGAGCGACACTGGCACGCTCACCGGAGATCATGAAACTTGACAGCTTATCGGTGACCAGTACAAGCGGAGTGCTTTGATATCAACTGCGTTACGAAACTACGTCGATACTTGCGTCTCACTTTAGCTAATATGCAACAGCGGCTAGCACTCGCCGCATCCTGATCGCGTGTAGTTTAACAAGCAAGAGCCCACTAGCGCATCGAAGCAGGCGTGTTTTCGAGTTCGTATCTTTACGATAAATACGAGTTGTTTCGGCACGTACTGGAATTGAAGTTCTCAGCCTGTGCGTCACGGACGGGGACGATGGCGTCACGGACGATCTTAACTAAGACTCGCCGCAACGCAGCCGATAACCCAAGCATATGTGCGTTAAAGGTTGTTCACCAGTAGTGCAAACGTGGGCATCAAGTATCGCTCAGTCGCAGCGCCAGTCGCTCGCTTCTCGATTTTCCAGCCTTCCGAGTGAAGGTCGCAAGCTGTTGAGCCAATCAGTGAGCCAGCGGGAGTGAGCGAGGCGAGCTTTCGGGAACGACGCCGCCCGCGGGCGCGCCGGGCAATGAACTACGCGCTACCCCCTGGCTGCCCTAGTCGTCGCTAAGCCTAGCCGGTTTCGCATCGATGCAGCAGCTGAGTGCACTTCGAAACTGGCTAGCGCTGAGGTGCTGCTCTCGTCATCGTTTTACTGTGAACCTCGTCTCATAGTAAAACAAAGATATGCTCGGTTTCCGCGAACCTTCAGGAGCGGAGCCAGCTGAGGCCAGGAAAGCCGCGATTGAGCAGCAGCAATTAAAGGCGCCGTGGGGAGACATTTGTTTGTATTCCTGTTATCGCTTCTACCAACGACTCGATATTGGCCAACGATACTCCATCCGACGGCTTAGTATGGACTTGAACAAACATTACTGTCGCATTTTTCTGACGCTGGCGGCCGGTATTCAGGCTGGCATGCCGCGGCCGTACGTTATCATGTCGCTCAACTGTATGGCCGTGGTGCACATCAAAACCTCCAGACATCCTCCTTTTCGCTCAGATTGTCATAGCACACAGTCACACTGGGACCAGAGTAGTTTAGAGGACCGAGCGCGGGTGCACAGGAGCTAGACTGTGTCAAAGCAGGTGAAACTCTTTAAAGCGCGCGGTTGATGTCAGTCCCAAGACTTTATTCTCATTTCGACCGAGAATCAAATCGGTTCAAACTCGCCGGCCGCCGCATTTCACCTTCGGCTGCATACGCTGCTGTCTATATTTAGCGACATTTTCGTGTAGCCGTCATGAAATGTTCAGTGAAGGCAATGAACGACATCGTAAAGTATTTTTTTTTGCTTTGCTATTTTATGATAAGCACCACGTCACTGCCGCTAAAAAAAATTCTCCGCCAACACTGCATCAGCGTTGGACTTAAGAGCGTTAGCTACGAGAGCTTCAAGTGTTTAGATCGGGGTCCTAGATCGGGGTGCTCAGCAAACGTGGAGAAGACAAAATACAAACATCTGAGGGTATTTCGTTTCGGAAACATTCGTTCTAAGATACAAGCAGCGTCATCTACATAAAAGATTTCGCACTACTATTGCGATTTACAGCCACCTTCGCTAAATCCGGTATGTTTCCTCCTTAAATATCACTTAACGAATTTTATAAACGTGTGCATTACAACAAGATGAATTGTTTGACCGCATCCGGAACCCTCTGCGACAAACGATTAGGCCTTATGGCTGTCTGGAAGTGCCCGGAATGCACAGTTTGGGGGCGAAAAGGTCGTCGGTGCGAATCCCACACATATTTTGGGCTTCATCTAAATATTTATTTTATCCTCAGGAACATGACAAGTCAAATGACACCACTTCGATCGTTATGCGTCAAACGGGCGGCCCCAAAATTTGATGCAAATGGGGGTCCCCGGGGTTCCACTTCGATAGCCGCTATACTGGCATATGTAAAACGGATCGAAGGTATCTGTGACAACTGAGGCTCTACGCGCCCGCTGTTGCTATGTGATATAGTGTGGTAACTGTCTTGGCTAATTTGACCTTCCCTGCAGACAGACGTGTCCTTGACAAACGTAAGTAGTAAGAGCTGACGCTCTTAAAACTGAAACGCGCGGAAAAATGATATCGGGGTTGCCTTGAACATTTATACAGAGAACTGCGTGCATGTACACACATGCTGCCTTTGTGTAGCCGGATGGTTATGGCGAGTAATTTTCCCTGATTGACGACTAACGACATTCTTTTCCGCGACGCATAGAAGTGTCCTTGGTTTTTTCTGCGCATGTAGTAGTAGCGGTACATTATGTTACATGGCTTGAACATGTCACAGAAGCCAAGAGGACACTGACTTTCAGTAGCGCCATTCGACTTGCGCACACCGACTGGTGTGCAGGCGCTGTCGTGGCTGCAGCTACATGCCGCCACCGCAAGCGCGTGCGGATACGCAGGCACCGCTGGCTTCGTCGCTTGTGTATACAGCTTTTTGGGCTTTCAAAGCCGCATTATACTCTTGAGCATGCACTACTTTCATCACATTGTCTTGTGGGAACAGAAGGGAATTAGGTGAGTGCTCGAGCAGTGCCTCTCCTCTAAGCCAATTCTCGTTCGGTGAGAGAGCCAGGTCGCGGGAAGCGAGTTGAATACTCGATTCGCCAATGTGAATGAGCACTTCATTTCGCTCGGTGCCCGTCACCAACAGACCAGAGCACCTCGCATCCTCTTCGCGACTCGCCACAGTGAACGCGCTTTGAAGCATCTTTTGTCAATTTGATCCTATCGCTGTCACACGACCGCATGACAGTATTTCTAGAATTCTGCAGTAAAATAATTACCCTCACCAGGAATCTGTCGTATGACACATCCCACGATAGGTATCTATCGCGCGGCACAATCCACGACAGGTATCTGTCGCGCGACTCATCCCACGACAGGTATCTGTCGCGCGGCATATCCCATGACAAGCTCTTGTGTCGCGCGACAGGCCGCACGACAGGTACTTTTGTCGCGTGAAAAGAGGCGCGATAGAAGTCTGTCGCGCGACTGAACCCACGACAGGCAACTTTGCTGAGGCACGCAATCTCTGTCGCGCGGCACTAGTCCCTCTGTCGCGCGACAGTACCTGCGACAGAAACCTGTCGCGCGACAAATGCTGCGACAGGGACCTTCTTCGCACGACAAAATGCAGGAAAGATGTCTGTCGTGCGGCAGAACCCACTACAAACAACTTTGTCGCGCGAAAGAACCCACGACACGAAGCTTGTCGCACGACACATGGCACGACAAGACAGCTTGTCTTGCGACACAAAATTGTGTCGCGCGACAGATGCGCGACAAAAAATTCTGTCGTCCGTTTTGATCGGGACGGGCGAGCCGAACTCTCTGTGGGCCGGGCTGGCTTAGCCGGGTTTCCAGCCTCGGTGTCGCCCTGTGGCAGTCCCTGGTGTCGGCGACCAAGCGTGCCTCAGCATCTCTGCGTGACCTCGCGACGAAGTGGCCGTGTCGAGTCAAGCCGTTCGACGTCACTACCGTGACTGTGGCGTCCGCCGTGACCCTGCCACCGGGTGCGGCAACGTGGGTGTATGCCAAGCTTGACAGTCCGGTCACAGCAGACGTGCTGTTCGAACCCATCCGGTGTTCAGCTCCAGCCCGTCAGATGACCTCCCCTCGAAGCCTTCTGCCTGTGCTCAAAGGAGAGGCCCACGTATTTCTACTCAACATCAGCAGCGTACCTCTCGCGCTGACTCCCGGCACGCAATTGGGTACAGCCTCAGTTTTGGACCCCGGGTCACCAGTGGCGTCTCTGCAACCTGAAGCCCCGCCTCGCCACCCTCCAGCGCCGGCGACCCTATCATGGGGAGAATTTAACTTTGGACCCAACCTGACCTGCGCGGAGCTCGCCTCTCTGAAGACCTTGCTGCTCGAGCATCGCAGTTGTCTTGCTCTCAGCGCCGGGGAACTCGGGTGCACTTCCTGGGCTCAACACCGGATCAACACCGAAAACCGCGGGCCCGTTCATCACCAACCTCGCCGTGTAGCGCCAGCCGAACGGAGAGTCATCCAGCAGCACGTGTGCGACATGCTTGACCAGGGAATCATTGCCCCTTCTTGTAGCCCTTGGTCCTCCCCTGTCGTCCTTGTGCGCAAGAAGGATGGAACACTCCGCTTCTGCGTTGACTATCGGAAGCTAAATGCTATTACTAATTGCGACGTGTACCCGCTGCCTCGCCTCGACGATGCGCTTGACCGCCTGAAGGGGGCCCGTTATTTTTCCACGCTAGATCTGCTCTCGGGCTACTGGCAGGTGCCTGTTCACCCCGATGATGCGGAAAAGACGGCTTTCGTGACTCCCGACGGCCTTTACCAGTTCAACCGTATGCCCTTCGGTCTCTCGAACGCTCCAGCCACCTTACTGCGTCTCATGGACCGAGTCTTAGGCCATTTGAAGTGGACTATGGCGTTGGTCTACCTGGATGACGTAATTGTCTACGCGGCTACATTTGAAGAACACCAGAGACGCCTCAAACTCGTCCTCGAAGCCCTTACCTCTGCTGGGCTTCGCTTAAAACCAAAAAAATGTTTCTTCGGTTTCGCGGAGGTGACGTACTTGGGTCACGTTGTGAGCCGGCATGGCATCCGTCCCGACCCTGAAAAGCTAAAAGCGCTTACAGCTTACGAAGCTCCCACCACCGCCAAGGAGCTCAAAAGTTTCCTTGGATTTGCTTCGTATTTCCGTCGTTTCATTCCGGACTTTGCCAAGCGCAGCGCTCCATTGACCGCCCTGCTGAAGAAGAATGCACCGTGGAGTTGGACGCAGGCCCAACAGCTCGCGTTTCTTGACGTCAAGCACGCCCTCCTCGAGCCTCCTACATTGGCCCATTACGACGAATCGGCCCCCATCGTCCTCCACACGGATGCCAGCCAAGATGGGCTCGGCGCTGTCCTCCTGCAAGAAGACGAGTCTGGTGACCACAAAGTCCTAGCTTATGCCAGCCGCCAGCTTTCCGACGTTGAGCGCCGCCGCCACTCTTCAGAACTCGAGTGCCTCGCCGTTGTCTGGGCCGTCGAGAAGTTCCGTCCCTACCTGTACGGCCGTCACTTCACCATAGTCACGGACAATAGCGCTCTCACTTGGCTGCAGTCCGCCAAACATTTGAATGCCAAGATTGCACGCTGGTCCCTGCAACTTCAAGAGTACAATTTCACAATAGTGCATCGGCGCGGCTCTGCCCATCAAGATGCCGATTTCCTTTCTCGCCACCCTTGTTCCGTGACGGCTTTGACGGACCTGAGGACTGCACAAACGCAAGATCCCGCCATTGCTGCCATAATCCACTCCCTTGGCACCGCCGCCGGCGCAGGCCTCCGCCAACTACGCCGGGTCTATCGAATGAAGGACGACCTCTTGTGTCATGTGAAGCGGCTCCGTGGTCGACCACCCGTCTGGTTGCCAGTTGTGCCGGCAACACTGCGGTCGCAAATCTTGCGCGGCTTACACGACGCTCCCACGGCTGGTCACCTTGGTCGCGGCAAGACCTACGCACGAGTGTCGGAGCGGTTTTGGTGGCCTAATATGTCCAGAGATGTCAAGGAACACGTGGCGTCCTGCCAGACATGCCAGTACAGAAAACCGTCCACAGGTGTAACCAAGCCACCCCCGCAGGCTTTTTCGCCACCAAGTTCACCTTTCGAGCTGGTTGGACTGGATCATTTGGGCCCGTTTCCGAAGACGCGTGCCGGCAACCGGTATGTTCTGGTTGCGATCGACTACTTCTCCAAGTGGGTCGAAGCACTGCCCGTTCCAGACACGTCGTCCGCTCATGCCGTCGCGTTTGTGGAACAGCATCTCGTTCTTCGGCACGGTGTTCCCCGGCGCCTCATCACGGACCGTGGGAGCTGCTTTATGTCCCATGAATTCGAGCGAGCCCTCCGCTCCTTCGGCATTGCGCATTCCACTACATCCGTCAATCATCCGCAGTGCAATGGCCTCGTGGAGCGTGTTAACCGTACCCTCACGGATATACTCGCATCCTACGTCGCTCCGTCCCACACAAACTGGGATCGTTTTGTTTCTGCTGCAGCTTTTGCAGTCAACACTGCAGCGCAAGAAACAACGCATGTGACGCCGTTCTCAGTCGTCTATGGCAGAACGCCCTCCATCCCTCTCGACGCGCAGTTGGGCCTTCCCCATCCCACTGCGTCACCAACTGAATCTGCTCAACGACTTCATTCCGCCCGCCTCGACGCCCAGCGCAACCTCCTCACGGCTCACGCGCGTGTGCAAGCGGCCAACGCGGCAGCACCACCACATCCCCCCTTCCGGCCCGGTGACTTGGTCCTCGTTCGCCGCACCATCCGTGCGACTGGCCGTGCCGCAAAGCTCTTGCCCCGATACCGCGGCCCTTACCGTGTCGTTGCCCGACTCGGCCCCGTGACATACCGCCTCGAAGATCTGCCAGAGCATCGACCATGCGGTGTGCACCACATTTTCCCAGAGTATGTTTCAAACATGAAGCGATATGTCTACGGCGCCTGCGGTGACTCCGGCTTAGCTACCGGGTCCTCATCAGTGCCGTCGTCGCCTGCTGGCTCCATGCCTTCCCCACGCAATGCAGTCCCATAAACGGATCGCCGCTCAATATGCATAAAACTCCCTGAAGTTAGCCTAACCGGTGTGGGACCTTCTTCGGCGACTGCAGTCACCTTCGCCCAGCTCACACACGTCGAATTCAACGAAGAGTGTGACCGTTTCCTATCTGCGAGCCCACATTGCATCGCCCCAGGAAACCCTGCATCAAAGCACGGCCTGACTTCTCCGCCCCCCCCCCCCCCCCCCCCGGTGGAAAGGTGATACGGGAATAAAAGAAGAGGCGGAGAGCGAGCGCGAGCGGCGAGCGCGCGGCTCTAGCACGAGGGAGAGAGAACGAGAATGCTGGCCGCCGCCGGTCGTGCTTCGCCGGCGGAGTTGATGGGGATCCGGCTCGGGCTGGACCTGCTGCTCACCCTCGGCCCTCCGCCGCCCAGGAGTGCTCTGCTGTGCGACTCCCGCGCCGCCCTCAGCCGCCTGCAATCTAACGGCCGCGGTACCCCACTAGTGCGGGAAATTCGCTCGCGCATCGAGCGCCTCGCGCAGAGGTTGTGCCGTGCGTGCACAGTGGGTGCCCGGTCACTGCGGCATCGCCGGCAACGAAGAAGCTGACGACCTCGCGACCGCTGCACACCAACTACCTGCCAGCGATCTGCCCCTTGCGCTGGAGGACGTGCGTGCGGCCATTCACGACCATCTCCGAAAGCAGCACCCCGACCCACGCATCGCGGGAGGTGAGCGCATCGACAGTGTCACCGGCTGTCGCGCACTTACACGGTCGCAACGTGCAATGATCCTCCGCGCGCGCATTGGCTGCGTGTGGCCCGGGGAACGACGGGTGCGGCACGGAATCGCGATGAGTGATGTGTGTGACGGATGCGGTGCAGCGGAAACACTAGAACATCTGCTCCTTCGCTGCTCCGCGTTCGCCGATGCTCGTCGCGATATGCTCGCGGCCTATAGGGCGCAGGGCATACTACCAGACTCCATCAAGACGCTATTGTGGCCGCAGGGCAGTGCGCGCACTCGTGAGCGAACTTTGGTGAGCCTCTGTGCATTCCTCGAACACACGGGCTTGACGTCCCGTCTGTTCTCCGTCAGGTAGTTACACGCAGTGACCGAACGCTCCGCGAGTTCTACATTGAACGATTAATAACTGGACGCCCCACTCCAGTTGTAACCTACACAGTGCTGTGCGCGTGTGTGATTTAATTCCTCTAAACTGAACTAATCACGCGCACAACCTGGACACATTACTTATTGTGTAAATAGTTTGTACATATTACTTCTCCCCCTGTCCTCTATTCCTGTCCCCTCACCTCTTTCATTTCATTTCTCCATTCTGCCTGCTGTCCTTTATTTCCGCTGCCCCAGCTCAGGTGCTTCAGTATCGATGGCAGATGCCGGGGCTAGCAAAAATCTTTTCCTTCCTTTTTACTATTATTTTTAATAAAACCACTACCACCACCACCTCTCCTCCGTACTGCTGCTATATTTCTCTGGGCGGGCCCGTGGCCACCCCGTGGCATCCCACACCGTAGCAATATATATATACACTCTGAATCGCTTCTGACCAAGAAGAAATCACAAAGTTAATGCTAAATATACAACCTGTTTACAGCACAACTCTATAGGTTGCATATAGGTAAGGGTAGAACGGCCTATAACTGGGAGCGACTAGAATTAACCCTCGGCTGGCAAAGTATTGCAACCTAGACAGGACAAGGGGCCCGAGGCCCCCACCATAAAACCTCAATTGTCCATCCGACAGCTTCAAACCACCAATTGTTGAGTGATAATTATAGGCTCTACGAGTATTTTTCTCACCGTGCAGCAGTATACAATATATTGGCTAGGGATGAGACCAGGGACTTTTTTTTAAAGGAAGAGCAATACTTCGAGTTTGCCTTGTTATTTGTTTGAATTCTTGAAATGTTAAATTACATTTTTTTATGTTTCTTTATTTTGCACTGTTGAAAGGTGCCGCTTATTCATATAGAATTTGAAATGAATTAAAATGGCCAGCTTTATACGATGCACACACAGGAGTGGGCAACTGCATTAAAAAGTTCGCGTAGTGAGTTTAAATTCTGCTAGTCACGATCATGAACAGGGGTGCAATCAACGACCTGGTTTACGAAGTGAACTATAAGCCCCACTGTGCTTTACATTAATAACATCATAAGATTGAAGCGTTTGCCAGAAATTTCACTTGGTCGAGAACAAACGTTTTGAGATTGAGGGGGTACTGCCCACTCTTGAAAAAACTTTTTTTTTTTGGGGGGGGGGGGGAAGGGGGGGGGGCGTCGTCCTTCCGGAGTGCCTGAATGTGGCTTGCCAGGCATTTGAGAGATAAAAGTATATATACTAACATTCTGTGCCACGAATCTGGAGTTCGGGCTGACGCGCCGCCTCTATGCCATACATTTGACAGCAGCAGGGTAGACGAATCTTTTTTTCTGTTGAAAGGGGCTAGAAGAAAAAATGCTCCGCGGGCAACATGACCGCAACCCCCGCTACTGTTGCGGCCACACCAAGGTTGGTGTGTTTTTTCTCACACGGTTTGACAGTCGGAAAAACCGGAATTGCCCAGGACCGCCGTGATGCTCTGAATCGGTTCGTCAGTTTAACGAAGCGATCGCTCAGAGCAGTGTTGACGCTGGTTAGAGCGTACTAGTCTTTTCTGGTGGGTAAACACCGGTGGGTGTCCGGCGGTGGGATTCGAACTAAGCATCTCCCGCAGTCGAGGCGGACGCCCAGACCACTACTCCACGACTGCGGTGAATACCAAGGTGCATACCGGTGAATATGCCAAGGCGCTTCCCATGGTTATTTAACTGCAATGAAGCTGGATTATTGTTAATGAGGCGTTCTGCATCAGCTGCAGACACGTTTCACGTTTCACTTTCTCACAAATCGCCGCATGCATTTGCATTCATTCATTACGTGACACGACCCTTCGTGGCACGTAACCACCTAGACAGCTTCCGCGGGCTCAAGATATCCGCGGAGGTAGTTTTCTGCCCCGTCACTAGATGGCAGCACCTGTCCTAACAAATATTGCAACTTCGTTTGTTTTGCTCACTCGCTGTGCCAGCAATTAAAATTCCTTGGGAAGTCATCATACCCCGGCTGGTTCCCGGAGCCCGGCGGTCGTTACACGGCCGTCCGTCGCTCCCAAACAGAGACCACAGCCCGATTGGATGACGCTCCTCTCAGGGGGCGCCACCATACGTCTCACCATGGTTGCCAGCCGTATCTACGGCGCCAACCTGCCGGTAGCTCTGTGGTGCATACGGTAGGTTCCGTGGCCCGCAGGAACGACTACACTTGGCCCGCAAGGTCACACATTCCCGGTGTTCCACTGAATTCCCAGACCCTGCCGGGACTCCTGTACCGAATCCGCTTACCACATATGCGGTCATTATAGCATATCTGCACCTCAGTAGGCAGACGTCCGTTTCCAGAGCCTGCCAAGGGCCTGGATAGAACATTAGAACAACACCTCAGAAGACTGCAAACGGGGTCATTTCTAAGCCCAGCACTTCTAAAACAGACCCGTGTTTTTCGGGGTACCGTAAGTTTTATGAGATGTGTGCAGACGCACATCATATGGTATGGGCCTGCCAGAAAAATCCGGAAACAAAATGAGTAAATCAGCCAACGAGATAGGACTGGGAGGCGACCTTGTCCGACTGCTTGGACCTTGAGTCCCAGACGGGCTCTGGCTCAGAAAGCGCGGGCAGCGGCTACCGCCAAATGTGTCCCGGAATGAGGACTACCACCCAGGCTAGGGAGCGGCGAAACCCTCCACTGTCCTCTAAAACCCGCCTCAGTGTATCCAATAAAGTTTTACCACCACCACTACCCGTGACACACCCGTAGCTGCCGTCTCTCCTTGGCCGTGTCGCCCCACTGCTGCGGCCCTTCGCCATCTTCCAGGCGCCGGCTGCCCGCCCCAAATCCCGGCACGCCGTTCGGGGCTGTCTCTCATTCGTCGTCGCCTGAGCCGCACGAATCACACACACAAACACATACAAGCGGGCATGCTTTTTCAAGGTTACTTTACCATTTTAGAGAAAGTTCCATTTCTGTTGTTACATGCTTAATTATGGTTGGGTCAAGGTTATTCCAATGTTCATTTTAACGTTTCAGCAACTTTAGAAAAACAATATTGTAGAAACATGAACATTTAATATATTACCGTGGGCAGAAACAAAAATTGCTGATGGCCTAGCTCTGTTAGGCCAGGATATACGTAGCGAAAGCGCGGATACGTCTGCATCGGAAGAGTGGATTCACTAGATCCGCCTTTATTCATGTATGGTTGGAGCTTGAGCCGTCGTGGCTGCCTCATACGCCAAAGGCCCTGGTTCGATGCCCAGTTACGGCACAGGTTTTTTTTTATTCATTGAGTGTGTGGGTGATTTCAGTGGCTCCCATAGATGCCGCCGCCAAGTACGTTGGTTAGCGGTTAAGCGTAGGCGCGTTTAAGGCGGGCGTTTATACTCGGATGCTCTCGGCGCGCGGGCGCGAGCCGGTTGCCGTCGGATACATCAGGTCGGCGCTTCGACCTAAAGCAGCGTCGTGCGACCGCCGTAGCGCATGCGCAGAACGTCCTTCGTTCGGCACGCCACCTGCCGTTAAATTTACAAAATAGTCTCAGTCTCCCCAGCAAGCTCCGCTGAGACGTTTCGGATTGATCGATCGGACGATGTGATTTCGCACATCTGCTTCGCCAACGTTGCTTAGGATGGCCTGGTCGTACCCCGCACGACGGAAATTTGCGCTGGCTCTGCTCGTGCACCGTCTCCGGCGTAAGCGCAAGCGCTCAATGTACATACGTCAAATTTTTGACAATCGCCCTTTCCACGCGGCGAGTACCACCACCTAGCGCAAGAGCTGCGGGACTCCGACCCGGAATACCGCTTCAAGTACTTCAGGTAAATAAATTTGTACTTGTGGTGCACGTTTCACTGACCAAACTTGTGGGAGGAGTGCAATGAGCGCTAAGCGACAGCGGCATTACATATTGAGCTAATCTTGCGCTTTGAATTTGAAGTAGTGAGTTAACTGTTGCTAATGCAAAGAGTAAAATAATCGTTAAATGCGTTGTGTTGTGTTGTGTTGGGTTTTATGGCGCATAGGCAACTAAGGCCATCATGCGCCAAGCTGGAGGTATAGGAGAAATCTCTGGATGATTTTATGGAAATGTGAAAATCGTCGCTGGGGCAGAGTGCTTAAATAGTTAAAATTACCTCATGATGATGAAGGAAAAAGATGCTAGAAGGGGGTACTATTAAAAACGTTTAAAGGGGGTCGGGTCACCTCAGCAGCCATCCTTACCAGGGTAAGGATCTCGAGGCTTCCAACCAATCAAATACAGACCTCACCCTTTTTCTCAGGAATGAGGAATGGCCGAGGTGTGTCAGGCGAAGTACTGGGTCATGATTTAAATATTTTTAAGAAAACCAGCTTCTGTTAAAAATCTAAAAACACAGGACATGTCCACAATTGCGTTATCACTCAAGAGCAGTGCTGGATGAAAAGGGATGCACTGGTTATAAAACGGAGAAAAACACATTTTCCGTAGCCTTTCCAGTTTAGAGCATGAAATTAAAATGTGAGTCACTGTAAGTTCATCTCCGCATGTACAAACTGGTATGTCTTCTTTCCTTAGCAGAAAGTTGTGTGTGAAGTGTGTGTGACCTATCCGGAGTCGGCAGATAATGACCTCTTTGAAACGTTTCTGGTGCACACATGACTTCCATTCACCTAGGACTGGTTTTATTAACCGTAGTTTGTTATTTAGTTCGTTGTTCCAGGTGGACTGCCATTTTTTCCTTGCATTAATATGTATTAAGTTCATGCAATCTCTATAGGGCACATTTATGTTTTTAATTTGCTTTTCACAAGCTTGAGCAGCGCACAAATCTGCTCTTTCATTGCCCTTTATGCCAACATGACTTGGTACCCAGCAGAGTCTTATGTTTTGTCCTTGAGCTATGGCTGTTGTAATGTTGTGTATGAGGTCGCCAAGCAGCGGGGTTATTGCATTTCTAGGATGAAGGGCTGTGAGCACACTTAGTGAGTCTGTGTAAATAATACTGTTGGGTAGGTTCTCGTTTAGTATTTTTTCTATGGCTACACAAATGGCGTAACATTCCGCAGTGAAGATGGAAGCGCACTGTGGAAGTCTTAATATTTTATTCCAATTTCCCTGTACAACTGCACTTCCAACGTATGCATCTGTTTTGGAACCGTTGGTATAAAATGCTGTGAAAGTAGTATACTTTTCCTCGAGTGTGAGGAATTCTTGTATTATATGTTGTTGCGGAATTTGTTTCTTACGGAACTGTGTTAGAGTGAAATCACAGATTTCAGGGAAATTGTGCCATGGCGGCAGTGGACCTCGCCTTCGGGCAATGTTTGGCAATACGTTTAATTTGCTAAGGTTCCGGCACATGTCTTCAAATCGCAAGAGGAGAGGCCGAGTAGCTTGCGGCTTGCTGTTGAAGAGTGTTCTAGAAAGGCACTTTGTGGCGATAGGGTAACATAGATGTTTATGCAGTGAACGGATTTTTAGAATGTATGAGCATGTGAGTATGGCTCTTCTGTCTGTAAGCGATGGTTCATTGGTCTCTACATGGAGACTGTTTATGGGTGATGTCCTATATGCACCAGTGGAGAGACGTAAACCGAAATTATCTACCGGATCTAGCCGTTTGAGGTACGATGGTCTCGCTGATCCATACACTACGCATCCGTAATCCAGGGTAGAGCGTACTACAGAGCGGTATATTTGTAACAGACATGTCCTATCGGCTCCCCAGTGTTTTCTCGACAGTACTTTGAGTATGTTCAGGGATCGAGAAGCCTTCTTTTTCAGCGCATTTATGTGAGGCATAAAGGTGAGCTTTTTGTCGAATGTTACACCTAGAAATTTATGTTCTTTTTTCACGGCTAAGTCTATTTCGTTCAGGTGTAGGGTGGGATCTATCTGCATGCCTCGTCTGAGTGAAAAAAGAATGGCCACCGATTTCTGTGGAGAAAAACGGAAGCCATTTTGGTCTGCCCATATTGCCAGTTTATTTATTGTTAACTGTATCTGTCGTTCACATGTTGATGTATTCGAGGATGTGTAGGCTATCTGGAGATCATCTACATAGACAGAATACATTGCGGACCTCGGGATTATTTTCCTGATAGAATTCATTTTTACAATAAAGAGTGTTGTGCTCAAAATACATCCTTGAGGTACTCCGTTTTCTTGGATAAACTTCTTTGAAAGGGTTGAGCCTAGGCGGACGTGAAATGTACGGTTAGACAAAAAGTCTTTAAGGCAGTTCAACATCCTGCCG
Source organism: Amblyomma americanum (assembly GCA_030143305.2). NCBI lineage: Eukaryota > Metazoa > Arthropoda > Arachnida > Ixodida > Ixodidae > Amblyomma > Amblyomma americanum. Next base: position 45,713 of record JARKHS020025823.1, read on the forward strand.
CGGATGCCCAGTTCAGCCAGGTCCTGAATAATCCCAAATCTCCACGTTGTGTCATACGCCTTTTCTAAATCGAAGAAGACAGCGAGACAATGCTGTCTGTGTACAAAAGCCTCACGAACAGTGTTTTCAAGACGAACCAGGTGGTCGGTGGTGGAGCAAGCCTTTTTAAAACCGCATTGATGGACATCCAGAAGCTCCCGGTCTTCTAACACGAATGATAGTCTGATGTTCAATACACTTTCAAAAGATTTCGCTAGGCAGCTAGTCAGAGCTATGGGCCTATAGCTGCTAGGAAGGGTAGAGGGCTTTCCGGGTTTTAATAGAGGAATAATAACGGCCATCTTCCAGACTTCCCGATACCCGACTTCCATCTTCCCCGATACCCAAACTTTGTTAAAAAAATTTAAAAGCGCCTCCACAGCCGGTTCAGAGAGATGAGCCAGCATTTGATAATGTATTTCATCTGGGCCAGGTGCAGTTTGCTTACCAGCGGACAGTACTCTATTAATTTCTTGGATTGTAAGTAGGTTATTATAGGGCTCATTTGAACTGCCACTTGTCGGATGTCTTTGTTTTTCAGCTGCGTTTTTGTATTTCAGGAATGATTCTCTGTAGTGAGATGAACTGGAAACTTCAGAAAAATATTCACTCAAAATATCTGCCTGCTCTTCTAAATTTGTCTGTATGCCAGGGGTTGATAGAAACGGAACTGTGAATGGGGAGTAGCTGCCATTTATCTTTTTTACCATCTCCCACATTTGTTTTGACGTAATTGAGCTGTTTATTGAGGACACGTAACCTTGCCATGAAGTGTTTTCTGCATTACGGCGAATATATCGAGCTTTTGCTCTTGCCTTTTTAAAGCTTATTAAGTTCTCGTGCGTTGGGTACCTACGAAAAATTCCCCAAGCTTTGTTTTGTTTCTTTTTTGCATATCTGCATTCCTGTGTAAACCAAATGTTGTGATTCTGCTTTACTACTCCAGATGACCGAGGAATTGCTAGGCGTGCAGCTGTTAAAATGCAGTTCGTGATAGCTTCATTCAGTTGGTCTATGCTGAGGTCATCTGAAAATATTTTATCTAAGCTGGCCCTTTCTCTAAAAAGTTCCCAGTCGGCTAATTGTAACTTCCACCGTCGTGGTTTCGTTGGGGTGACTAGTGGTGGGGATGTTAGGCTTATTGATACAGGGAGGTGATCGCTGCCGTATGGGTTATCAATGACATCCCATTTAAAATCACAAAAGATGGAAGGTGAAGTAAAAGACAAATCTATGCAACTCATTTTTCCCGTGCTCGGAGAGCAGTATGTAACTTTGCCGGTGTTAAGAAGGCAAATATTATTACTTAGAATAAAATCTTCTAAAATACGACCTCTTGCATCAGTGTGTGCACTGCCCCAAAAACCGGAGTGGGCATTAAAATCACCAACTAGCAGATATGGCTCCGGTAGCTGTTCTAAAAGGGATTCTAAATCATGAAGTGTTACTGTTAGGTGTGGTTCAAGATATATGGTGCATATTGTGAGTGTTTTAAAATGAAGAATGGTGACTGCGACGGCTTCGTATTTGGTTTTAAGTTTGATCTCGCGGGTTGCCACACCATTCTGGATGACAATGGCAACACCTCCAGACAGTTTGCTTGCTTGCTCTCGGTCACACCGAAAGATATTGTACTTGTTTAAAATATTTTTTGTTTTGGACCTAAGTTGGTCTCCTGTAAGCACAAAGCCACCGGGGACATTGTGTTTAAAAGCTCTTTTATGTCAGAGTAGTTATTTATTAGTCCTCGGCAGTTCCACTGTATAAGGAACGCCATATTTGACTAGTCTAGTTAAAACTTAGGGTACCGGTTTTGGGGGTGCCAATACCGGGGTCTTTTTTCTTTTTCGCTCCAGGGAGCTGTGCCTCTGCTGCAGCAAAGGCGAATTCTGAGTTGTGTCCATCGCCTCATTAGAGGCTCTGGACTTCCGCGGTGAACCCGCAGGTGTACGGTTTGTGGGCTTTTCCCGACTGGGGGAAGCCTTACGGGCGGCCGACTGAGGGGCCGGCGGGCCCTTGCTCAGAGGTGACAGGGCAGCCTTCGCTGCATCTGCCGGGGGCGGGGGTGGCCCTGCCTCAGGCATTTCCTGGGCAGTGGCCGAAGCCTGGTGTGGTGTGCCGCCCCTGCGCACCACATCGGCGAAATTTGTTTTTGCCGTGAACTGGAAAGCTGATGGGAGTCTTTTCCGAGCTTCTTGGTATGTTATGTTTTCCTTTGTCTTTATTGTTATTATTTCCTTCTCTCTCTTCCAGGTAGGACATGACCTCGAGTACGCGGGGTGATCCCCTTCGCAGTTCGCGCACAGTGGTGAAGCACTGCAGTCCACAGATTCATGATTTTTTGACGAACATTTGGCGCATGTTTGGCGGCCACGACAGCTCTGTGAGCCATGGCCAAATCTTTGACATTTGAAGCAGCGTCTGGGGTTTGGGATGTACGGTCTTACATTTATTTTGAGATATCCTACTTATATGGTTTCGGGAAGTTGGCTGGAGGCAAAGGTCAGGACTATGTGTTTTGTTGCTATTTCCTTGTCATCTTTTCGGATTTTAATACGATGTACTTCGGTGACGCTCTGGTCTTTCAGACCCTCCAACATCTCTTCTTCAGAAAGGTTCAGGAAATCGTGTTCAGATATTACTCCCTTCACTGTGTTTAGTGATCGATGTGCAGTAATGGATACAGGAATGTCTCCAAAGGACACTATGGATGGGAGTTTGGAAAATTGCACTTTGTCTCGGATTTGGAGGAGTAGGTCGCCACTGGCTAGCTTCGTCACCTTGTAGCCAAGGCCCAGGGCGTCGGTAAGAGATTTAGAAACAATGAATGGGGACATTTTCCTAGCTGGTTGATTTAGATTTTCACTATGTACGACATGGTACCTAGGGAAAACTTCTTTTGTTTTTTGCAGGAACTGCGTAGTGGCATCGGTCCGCCCTCGTTTATGAGGGCGATCATTTGTTGAAGGAAAGGGATCCATAAAAAAAAAGTTTTTTTTCGGCTGCGGTGGCAGCCACCCACCACGGAGCCCAACATGGGGACGGGACAGAAGGTTGCAAGCAAGGCCTGCCCGCGTCAGCTGTACACCGCAACTATAACCGAATATGACGCAACTCAGGGTAGTTCGTCACAAAAGGTTAACCCTCGCCGCCAGGAAAAAGGAGAAACCAAGAAGTGAGTAGGGGATAGGAGAGTTGTGAGAAAGAAGATAGGAAAGTAAAAGATGGAGGGGAGGATAGGAAAAGGCGACTGCCGATTCCCCCCGGTCGGGTCAGGCCGGAGGTGCCGTCTGCAGGAAGCTGGGGCCAAAGTGGTGTGTTGCCTCCGCCAAGGGGCCTTAAGGGTCCAAACGCTCGGCATCGGCTCAACCACCAGGATCCACTTTTCCCCGGACACGGCGATGCCACGCACGGCGAAGAGTGGGTGCTCGGGTCCGTGGTGATGCACAGTTCACCATCATCCCCTTGCGGGGATGTCCCTGCGGATGCTCGGGAACCCGCGGTGTCGCCAATCACCGTCGCGACGCCTGCAAGCTGCAGGCGCCCCCCTGCGGGGGAATCGTTAAATGCATCATTTATTCACCATTTGTTGAAATTGTACGTGCAGAATGCCCAAAGGATCCTTTGACAAGCTGCTTCAGTTGGTCTAGCTATCACAAAATTCTCCATCCACCAACCCACAGTAGGCCTATCTACCCTGCACAGAGACTGGCAGTTACCTTGCGGCAAATAATTTACGTTGTTTCATTCATAAGAAAATAGAAAACATCAGATTTCGCTGTGTTCGCAGACAATTTCCTTCACATTCCCTTATCTACCACGTAAAAAATTTAAATCTGTAATATCTTTAGTTACGAAGAGACGCTGAATGGAAGATGGAGCTCTTTGTTTGCTCTTGAATGTTTACTGAGCCACCAGTCCTCGTGTTTGCTCGCGGTTGTATAATGCATCACTGGTACCCTACATGGTTGCTAGTAGCCATCCCAAATTAATTTATCTTGCTTTGAGGCCATTAGTTTATTACGTGCGCTTTAACCAACGCAATAATTACAACTGCCGCGCGCAAAGCCTCGTCATATTGCCGTTAAAGTCTCGGTGCTGTTTTCTGTTAGCAGGCTCCTCGCTACAGGCGTATCGATGCAGGACACAGCTATGAGCTATCGAATGCATGCGTCCACAGTGTCGGCCGTCCTCAAAGAGACGTTGCCAGCCTTATCCGACTGCCTTCAGCATCAGAGTGGAAATTCATCACGGAGAATTTTTCCTCAAAATGGAGTTTTAACAGCAGTGTGGGGAGTATCGACGGCAAACATTTTGCCATAACTTTCCCAGAGAAGAGTGGCTCCGATTTTTACAACTACAAAGGATTTTATTCTTTATTAATGTTGGCAGTAGCAGTTGCCGACTACCGATTTATTATGGTAGATGTTGGGGCGCAAGGCCGACTGTCTGGCGGTCCTGTTTTCGGGGACAGCACCGTAAAAACTCCCATAGATGGTGGCATGCTGAATGTTCCATCGGGTGCATCAAGGTGGCCACTTTGTTTCGTGGGGGACGCTGCATGCCTTTCCCTTGAGAACCTATCTCATAAGGCCTTATCCTGGCCGTGGCCTAAACGCAAAAAAGAAGGCGTTTTATTATCGGCTATCGAGGGCTCATCGCTGTGCAGAAAATGCCTTTGGCATTTTAGTTTCCCGGTGGCGGTGTTTTTCGGGACATGTAGTGGGGACCTTTATTTACTTGATGACATGGTGAAAGCAGCAGTGTGCCTGGATAACTTCCTTTTCCTTGATGCCGCCTACTGCCCTCGTAACTACGGTGACAGCGTCAGTGGCAATGCATACAGGACGGAAGCTGGAGACACAGCGTTGTGAACACAAATACGCCAAGGTCGTGCAGCGCCCAGCGCACTGCTCCTGCTGCCATGACAATCAGGGACGAGTTGACAGAGTATATGTCTGCAGAGGGTTCCTTCCCTTGGCAGATGAAACTAAATGCCCGGAGCTAATGTGTATACGATATCTACGAACGACATGCAACAGTAATCATATTTTGCAATTTCTTTCGTGACCCGTCGCGGTGGCTCAATGGTTAGGGCGCTCGACTACTGATACGGAGTTCCCGGGTTCGAACCCGACCGCGGCGGCTGCGTTTTTATGGAGGAAAAACACTAAGGCGCCCGTGTGCTGTGCGATGTCAGTGCACGTTAAAGATCCCCAGGTGGTCGAAATTATTCCGTAGCCCTCCACTACGGCACCTCTTTATTCCTTTCTTCTTTCACTCCCTCCTTTATCCCTTCCCTTCCGGCGCGGTTCAGGTGTCCAACGATATATGAGACAGATACTGCGCCATTTCCTTTCCCCCAAAACCAATTAATAATTATTTCTTTTGTATCTGCAGCTAGGACCGAATTCATGTATTTATATGCACCGTTTGCAGGAATATGTCAGTCAGCTTTTTCGCAAGGCGTGTTTTCCAACGTAAAGATCTCGTTCCCATACCACCCTCTCGCATTCTTTGCGGAAGCGAAAAGAGTCAAGTTCCCCATTCTGAGTCAAACTCACGAATGTCGCCAGTCTACTTCAAGATGGCTCCAAGAGAGCTGTCAAAATAGCACAATGGTAAAGCATAGAAAAGGAGATTGCTGTCAACCTTCTGTAGCACTGCAGCAGATGCTAGGCAGGAAATAGAAGGGAATGGGCCTTTGTTCCTGTGCCAGCAGTAGTGAGCTACCTGATAATAAACATTCAAAAAAATTTATGCTGAACAACACTGGCACTCCAACTTACTCCCTCCCAACGCCCTCTTCACCCCTACCCTTCACCCCTAGCTCACACAAGGAATAACAAACTCCCTCAACGGACAACTGTGATAAAGGACGGTCTACCTTCAATTCCTGCCTAGACTCTGCTGAGGACAGAGTGCGCACATTCTGTCTCATGGTCCAGCCTTTAACTTCGACATTTTTGCTTTTGTTCTGACTCTACGACTTATTTCTGAAAGGGTAACTCTTACACGAACATTAGTGTGCTAATTAGTGCTCCATGAGGTGCACGTTCTAAGAGTCCAAGAAAAACTCCACGTCATGTTTGACTGCGCAAGGGGCCTTATACATTTTGCCGAAGAAAACCCGAAATGCTTAGGTAGAAAGTAATATTCGCCGCAAAAAAAAAATAATAAAAGGTAGCGTTTTGAAATAAATGCCTAAAAAGTGTGCGAATTTTCAAAACTAAAAGCCGAAAAGCCCTACCCATACATACAACTAACCAGCTCTTCTATTTTTTTTTAGTTTTGTCTTCTGCTGTACTTCCAGAGAAGTACACGTGTATGTGTGATGGAAAGGATTGTGTGAACACAAAGTGATCATGGTGTTTTTTTGCATTTTATATTACCACGTGCAAAATGACGAAGAAAGAGAGTGCGAAGCCTGGATCTTGACTGGTACCTATTACAACCGCGTCTTTCTTCGGTTTCGCAAAATAAAGTAAAGAATAATGAGGCCATATGTCTGCCTGGGTGAGCTGAGCTCTATCGCGGTATATTGAGTGTCCGTGCTTGCGGGCGTGTTTGTCGGTGTGCGGTCTAGCACCGGCATGGATGCGAGTTTCAAGAATGCCGTACGTGGCGTAAGGGCTGTCGTATGATAACCGCGGATATGAATGCGATATGTTTCCGTCTCTTTCAGAGCGATGACATGGGGGGAGGGGCGGCGGGATTATTGGAGTTTGCGATATATGCTGCTAGTTGCGCTTGTTTTCAGCGTATGCTGCGACAGTTCCATTGCCATATAATTGTCTCTTTTGGTGTAGTGGACTGGTGCCGCCGCCGACCTTTTCGCGTGCTATTGTTCTGTGCCATGTTGCTGGTCTGGAGTTACTGGATCAGGACAGGCAGCGGGTTGAACTGCGCGCTGCTTGCGAGGCAACTCCACATGAGGTATAAGTTCGAAAAGCTTATTGATGCCGGCTTCATGTTTTTCCAAGCGTGTGTTGATCGTAACTTCTATCCTGTCCGTTATGGACTGTATCAGCTGTGCCTGCACTTGTGTGAGCTGTTGCTGCCTCGCTCCGAGTTGTTCAGCAGCTATACTGTTGATTATGCTAGTGATTTCTGAACGAAATTCAGCGGAACGTATGTATTGCTTTACCGCCTCTTGATGTGTTATAAGGGTGTCAGGGGTTGGATAAGGGGTACTAGGGGAGTTTGTACGGACCACTCACCCTTTTTAGCAAGGCCGGCTCCTTTCTTTGGTGTAGCGCTCAGGAGTGACTACGCCTCCCAAGTCTCCTGGTTGCGGGCTGCGGATTCACTGGCTTTCGAGGTAGAGGCCCGCGGCTCGGTTGCGTCCGTCTTGCTACCGCTAGGCTCCAAAGCTTTATGTCCGGCATTCACGGTGCCCACACTGTGATTTTCCGTTTGGTTTTTGTTATCTTGTTCGTGCGACGGTTCCGGGTTCTCGGTCTCCATGGCCTGCTCCAAAGGTGCCTGGGCGGCCGCGGTGACCACTGCATTCTTCCTCAGAGGTGGGAGGGGTGGCCATTCTTTGGTTTCTTTAGGTGGACGATGGGTGCCTTGATTGCTTGGACCATTGGTCTGATTCACTTTCATGGGCAGTGTTGTGCTGTTGCTGTATCATTGCTGTTCTCCCGGCCGGTGGACTTTGGTTTGGTTCAATTTGGGCCGATGCTCATTCCTGGGTCGATACTCGGTCTTGTGCTCCTGATTAGTCTTGTGCTTCAGCGCAGTCTTTTGCTTCTGCTCAGTCTTTTGGTTCTTCTGCACATCTAAAAGAGTGCTCTGTGCAGCAGTTTCTCCATCATGATGGCGTCGGATTGTGGCTTCATCAGTTTTGCCTGTCTTTTTCCCTCTTTTGCTGTAATTCTTCTGTCTTGCCGGACAGTTCGTGTCAGTGTTGGAGTGGTTGGATGTGTCACAGACGATGCAGTGCTTATTGCAATCGACATGTCCTGATGGAGGATTGCGTATTCCGCAATTGTAGCACCTTTTCTCCTGCGGATAGGGGCAAATATCAGCTCGGTGTGCTGTTTTTAGGCAGCATCCGCAGACCTGCATCACTGGTCGGAATGGTTTGCGCCTGTATTCTATGCATCTGAGGTAGACAAACTGTGGTACTGCTTTGCCTTCAAAAGTATATAGACATGCCCCCTTTGTGCGGAATGGCCTTGCTTGAATGATGCTTATTTGTTAAGGATATGTTTCCGTGCAGTTTAGCAATTCCTCTTCAGTTGGTATCGGTAAAGCGCCGGTAATGATGCCTTTGCATGAGTTGTCTGGTGATGCTGCATAAGCATTCATTGAATATTCCTTTCCTCCTAGATTTATTGCCTAGATGTGTCATATCTGTTCAGTGAGGTCCGGATCCGGGGTGCTCAGAATAGCGATATTTTGCTCCGGCTTGACTCTGACACTGGCATCGTGTGCTATTTGGCGGCTGAGCTTGAATCGCAAAGCAGCAAGTAGTGGCCTACCGGAGTTGTTATGCAGCGTCACCCCTGCGAGTAGACATATCACGATCTTGTAATCATCATGCGGCAGCCTCGGTAATTTGACGGGGCCAGAGGGTCGCGATCTTTCCGCAGGTTTGTGTGCTTCTGCCTCCGTTATAGGTTCGAGTCGTTTTTTTCGTGCGTCGATCATCCTGAACCATGGCGTGCCCTTCGGGTAGGCTTCAGTCTTGTCTCGTGTCGTCCAGTTGGAAAACGAGTTGGAGTACGGGTCCTCCAGCGGCGTCCCGTGCGGTAGGCCCTCCTCCGGTGCGTGGGTGTTAGAAACTCCCGCTGTGGAGTCCTCAGTTTCCATGTCGCAAGTTCGTGGACTCCCTCCGGTGCCGTGGGCAGCGAGCACTTCCCGCTGTGGCTGGAAGGCAAGGCAGCTGCCATATGATGCGTTCACGTGGAACGTTGCTCCGCTCCTCCGTGCGCCGCCCAAGGGAATTAGGCCTAGTGCGGCGACTCCGCCTCGGAGGTCTTCGTAAGCTGCTTGTGCAAAATACAGCGTACTCACGGGCAAAGAAGTCCTCGTAAAGGTCCCTTGGGTGTTCACGAAAGCCTATGAAGGGTAATTGGTAGAATAAAGCTGGAATTTCAAAGAGCCCATGTGAGGCGCGTCCGCTCCGCTCGGCTCCCTGGCTGGTATCCAAGCTCACGTGGAGGTCACGTGGCTCTAAAGCTTGACCTTCAAACAAGGACGAGCGGAAGCTTGACCATGACGTCATGCCACGTGACTCGCTGCCCCTCGCCAATGCCGCGTACGCGGAGCCTACGGCACACTCGTAACTGCCGGAAATTGCGTGGCGCGCCGTTTGCAATATAAGAGCATGTAGAAATTAGGCCTTCTGAAAGTAGGCTTTAGCGGAATTCGGATCTAATGGATCTGATTTAATATCTGCAGCGGGTCCTTGGACCTAAGATATTAAACTTATTTTTGGAATATTGCGGAGTGCTTGGCTCGAATGACTCTGGCACGGGTCGGCCCGGTATTGCACTGCCTCCGGATTCGGCCTGGGGCTTATGGGCCTATTAGCGTGTCGCGCTTTTTCTTTCCGCCTTTCCTCTCCTATCCTTTAACTCCTGCTTTCAGCACGCGGCAGCGAGCGTGGCTCGGCTTGAGCCAGTAGTCGGGCCCGTGCCCTTTCCTTTTCCTTATTCATCCTCTCAGCAACATCAGTCAGAGATTAGTGGCGGAGGTCACTTCCTGGCTCTACGGGGCCGGTATCTAGGGCCTCCCACATACGTGGCGAGCACTCCCTGTCGTCGGGTGTATCTGTTGCTAAACCGTCGTCATCGTTTCGGATGACGAGTTGCGACGTTCGTCCTGTCTTTCATTCTTTCACTCACGCATCTCTTGACGCTACCACTGTATGCACGTGGCCGCGATTGTGGCTCAGCTTGATCCAGTGGGCAGGCCCGCGCGCTTTGCTTTCCATTTTTCCTTCAGTCGCAGCAACACCATCACGTTCATGCGCTTACCTTAACAGAGCTGTCGCTCACCCTAGTTACACGGCCGACTTAACCGCGGTTCAGTTTATCTCAGTCAATACTAGCCATACTTATGAGCAGTCACACGGACAATCTAACCGCAGTTATGTCGGTAACCATGGTTATCGTTAACTGAGGTCGACCATCTCAGTCAAGCCTTGCTAACTCACAAGATGGCTGCCACCATGTCGATCGAGCCCAGTGCCACGGCTAGCGAAGCGTGCTTCCAGAAGCGTGTCAACTGGCCTACTGTGACTACAGAGGCGTTGATACGAATCTGGGAGGACAACCTTAGCGCAGTGCGCTCAAACACGCGCAATGCGTGCATATATAACGCGATGGCAGAGTTGTTGAACGCGGGCCTGCCGTCTGGCGAAGGACCGTACAAAAAGCAGGTACGGCAGAAGCTTGAAAACTTGAACAAGCAGTACCGGTAAGCACGAAATCTTTTGTTGTCCTTCTCAAGTAACGATGTTTACCGTCTATTTTGGTTCCGCGTGTAAACACCAATGTGTGCGTGACGAGCGGCAGCCGCTATCGTAGCCTGGCTCTCGTCCGAGTGACTGCCAATCTCGCAGCGTTCAGCAGAACCTCGACCGGCTGCCGGTCGTGAGCAGAACACACAGTTTAATACGAGTTGCGGGTCCTTTCCTGTACTTGGTGCGGTGTCATCCTGAACTAAGCTTGGTTGCACTGACCACGTACATTTCGTTTGTAGCGTGCATATTTTTTAGCCACCGCGATGGCTCAGTGGTAATGGTGCTCAGCTGCAGACTTGAAAGGTGCGGCTTCAATCCCGGCCGCGGAGGTTTCATTTTGATGGAGGCGAAATGCTGCTGGCCCGTGTACTGTCCGATGGCGGTGCACGTTAAGGAACCCCAGGTGGTCGAAATTCCGGAGCCGTACACTACGGTCTCTCTCGTAGCCTGAGTCGCTTTGGGACGTTAAACCCAGATAAACCAAACCAAACCGTGAGTATTTTAACGTTTCATCGACAGCGCGTTAAGGACACACTTCGCCATTGCCACAAATGACTTGCGCCAGCAGCACACACGCGTTTCCTTCTTGATGCATGCATAGCTTGACCTATGGTAGGTGGTCAACAATGTACCTTTCCACTAGCTGAAGCTAAACTGCTGCATGTAGACGCGCTAATACAGGTGCTACTCGAGCTCCACAGCTTCATTCGCTGAATGTGTTCAATAGCACGAGTGCCACGTTTCCTTCATTTCTCTCTTAAAAGTAATTGTACCTTGTTATGTATTTTCGCGACACAGTTTCATGGACTAAAACTGTCTTTCTTTCTAGGAAGCTGAGGCGATCTGGATCGTCCACTGGACCTAAAGGAGTGAAGTGGCCCTTTTATTGGCAGCTGCACTCCTTTCTTGGCACACTGTCAGTAAATGACAGTGACCTGATGCAGGAGAGCGTGGAGGTAATCTTTATTTTTTACCTGTAGCACAGTTCAGCCTGATAGGAGCGTAGTGAATGCTATGTGCCTGCTTTCCATTCCTATTTGCAGACGCCTTTCAAAAACCACTATAAAGTTTTTGAGGAACAGTACAGAAAAAGGAATAAACAGAGAGTTGAAAGCAATATCATGTGTGCAAACATGCCTTTGTTTCTCCATTTGTGTTGTACCGCATCGTTGATTACAAAGGGCTAATTGATGTCGATATAGGTTGCATCGAAGCACTACACGACAACAAAAGCAAACTACACAAACAATGCGAAGAGCCACCTCACTCAGAACTTGATGTGCTTTTATTAAAAAGAATAGAATGAGCATGCTTGAAAGAGATAAACGTATGAACATAACAGCAAAGTATATATCAGCAAGAACACATGAAAGAAATCATACTTGTCTAAAACCCAACAAAAACATTAAAAACCAATGTGGCAAATCAATAAGTGATAAGGAGTGCCTTACGCACAGTCCTATAAAGTCTTTTCAGCAGCTTCCTTACAAAATAATTTTTGTGCTTGGACATCATACACAGAACACAGAATTGAGCCTCTCGGCACACAGTGCAATGCACCTCAAAATGTGACGGCCCAGACCCTTTCAGTGAGGCTTCATATATGCTCTTTGACAAGAAAAGTTTAAGTACAAGAAATTCATTGGAGGGATTGGACAGCGTGCCACTATTGACATGAGTGGCTTATGTAGCTGCAGGGCCATCATAAGTCATTTCTCCACAACAAGTGGCAGCCATGTTGTGTTCAGTGTAAAATTGACATGGTGCTCCAGCACAAGAATTTCCTCACATTCAAACATTAATAGAGTTACACAAGGACAAGAGGCAGTGCAAAGTGTGCGCCGTAAGACAGTCTGTTTTTACTAATGAGTAGAAAGCTCTCTTATCCCCCTGCGATTTCTCTGTATCTTGTCCTGTTATGTTTTCAAGAGTCTGTGATCAAGGCTTTACTTGCCTACCAACCATCATATGATTCTGTATTTTAGTGGCTGACATATCTTTGTCATTTTCTCTTTTTTCCTCCATTCACATAAGCCAGAGGATCCAGCCCAAACTGGGCAAGAGATTGTCTTTGAGTACGAAGAAAACTTGATACCCGTACCCGCTACAATTCCCTGCACTCTGGAAGAGGGTAATGACAGCACGGCAGGCAGCGAGCCAGCAGGCAGGGAGCAGGGGACAAGTGGGGAGCGATGTGGAAAATCCAATCTTTACAGGACACGGCCTTCCAGCTCACTGCTTCGTGAGCTGAAGGCCATGCATGAACAGGCTGAGGAACGTGCAGCCAAGGCTGCGAAGGAAAGCAACGAGCTGCGAAAGCAACTCATCAAGCTCCAGAAAGAGAGCAATCAGGTGCAGAATAGCATGCTACAGGTGATGAAGGACAATTTGCAATCCAAGGAGAATAAAGAATAATTGATTCTGTCCTGTCTGTAATAAGCAAGGCACTGCCAGTAACGATATGCTGTTGACAATGCTTATGCAGAAACATGTTTCAACTATTCTTGAATTCCTCAAAGTTGTCATGGACAATGCAAGAACTTGTGTACAGTTACTAATGTACAAGTGGTCACAATCGTTTCTGGCACACCGAAATCATGAGGCATCTAAATTTCCTCACTGCATATAGAACAGAAGCCATGAACTGAGGGGTGGACTATGCAGGAACACACTGCAGTTTGTGACTGCATGTTTATACTGCTGAGCGATTAAGTTTTGCCGCAATTTCCGTCTTCTCAACTTTTTGATCAGATAGTTTGTTCATTCTCTTAGAAAAACATCTGCGTGCTTACAGACAAAGACTATGTCTGTGTTCTGCCTCTGTCTTCGTCTGTTAAGCGCAGTTGTTTTTCCTACATGAAATGGAGACGTCACTTCCTGTTCAGACTGCATAACGGTTGCAAAGATTCCACATATGAAAATGAGGAATGAACACACATGAACCAAAAGCAGCTTAAAAGCACATACCTGGTGTTTCAGGGAAGGTGATCACTCATTTTAAAGATAGGGTTTTTGAGGTGAATCATGTTAAATAGCTAAGTGATTAAATTCTAATAGTTAACTTTTAAACTATTACCAAAAGACACCTGATTGCAATTAGAGATTTGTAGCGGACCGTTAAGAATGGCCATATAAGTTTTAAAAATTCGAAAATGCCATTACCCTCGGCGCTGTGGCACGACAGAATTTGGCTACATCGTGCTATAATACATACATTTTCGAACAGTATGTAGGCAAAGCAACCCCTCCGGTAGTCGTAACTAGTCGAAATAGCCAAATTTTGTTGTGCCACAGCGTCGAGAGAAATGGCGTTCTTGAAATTCAAAAATTGATATGGCTATTACTAATGGCCGGCTACAAACCTCTAATTGCAATCAAGTGCCTATTGGTAATAGTTAAAAGCTAACTATTATAACTTAGTTAAGTACTTCGCTAGTTAAGATGACTCTCCTGTTTTTTGACGTCCGCCTACACTCGTACTATTATGCCGTAAATTGCTTCTCGTTACCTCAAAAACCTTATTTTGAAAAATTAGTGATCACCTTCCCTGAAACAACCGGCATATGCACAGTTGGATAAATATTTTCAACCTGTATGCCACAAAACACACTGAATTAAACTCGTGCACCAACATGGCAGTAAATGCAAGGCATTTCACTTTGAACAAGGTGCTTTGCCAGGGCATTTCTTACGGCCAGCCCTGAAGGTTCCACTTGACTGCTTGTGCAGACGGCCTGTGGCCGTCACCTGTCTTCTACATGCACCACATCCAGCCAGTTAGAGTCACAGCTGTCGATAAGTTCTTCACATATGTTGTGAAGGACACAGCATGATCGAATGACATAGGGTACATTAACAATGTCACATTCCAGGCCCTTCAGTAGAATTCTGAAGCGTGCCTTGAGGCGCTCAAAGGCATTTTCCACCACACGTCTGGCACTAGAAAGGCGAGAATTAAATTCCTGTGCATCAGAACCGATAATGCCGGAATGTAGGAAGGGCTTCATTACATTCTTCTGCAGTGGGAAAGCTTGGTCGGCTAGAAAGAGAGGCCCAATCTGCACACCTTCAATTTCTCTCACTTCCCTCTTGAACAAATCGCTGTCCAGAATCTTTGGAAGCCGCCACACTTCAAAAACTGCTGCATCATGGTTTCGGCCAGGAGGCCCAGTGTTCGTGTACAAAAATTTGTACCGGTGGTCTGCGACAGCCAAAAGAATTGTGCTGTACCACCCATTATAATTGTGGTAATCCACAGCATGTTCCGAGGGTGGACAAACTTCAATGTGGCAGCCGTCGACAGCTCCTACGCCCTGCGGGAAGCCTGCGACTGCTGCAAACTGCCGGAGATGTTCGGCCAGCTCGTGCGTCCTCGGCATTTTTTTATACCGAGGTTCCAGCACTGCCAACATCGTGTCGCAAAACTCCCTCACAATATTGTTTGCTGATGAGCGGCTCACTCCGAACACATTTGCGACCGTTCTCTCTTCTGCCGAGGTGGCTAGGCGATATATGGCAATCGCCACACGTTTGCGCAGCGGTATCGCCTTGCGCATGTTCGTATCGCGCCGCTTCATGCACTCGCACACACCCACGATGTATTGAAACGTGCTCCTGGTCATTCGAAAATTTTCTCTGAAGCCACTCTCCGGAAGGTGCGGGAGAGTTGTTTCATACCACGACGTTTCCCGGGGGTAAGTCCACACACTACGCTCACGCGAGCACAGCCTTGCAGTTAAGGCTTGCAGACGCCTGCACGTTCTCTCCGCTTGCTCTTGTTCAGCTGGCCGTTCTTCCAGCTCGTCGAGAATTGCGAGCTGCCGCAAACGTCGCTGCTGCATTTCCGTCTGGCAGGCGGCGAACATGGCCCAGAACCCGCAGCCTCTGTCCACAGCGTCCGGCACGGGCTTGCTGTGAGCCATCACGATGTATGACTTCGCGCCGACGCACGGCGCCACGGCACTCACACTCAAACCACAATAAGAGATGCTAGAAGAGAATTTAAAATAACACTTAATCTAGCAAACAATTAAAATAGGAAAATAGTTGATGAAATGAAACGTGGAGCGCGGAAGGAAGACGGGCGGTGAGTCGCAGAGAGACCCAAAGCAGACGTGGATTGACTTGGCTCTCAGGTCGCCTGCGGAGTCGACTGCACCCAGTGTCGAAAGATTTTCTTAAGTTTCGTCTGAATTTCAATAACCTCGCGACAACAAATTTCGCTGCACAGATGTAACCAAACTTCGTTCAAGGAAAACTTCCTACGTTTGTGTTTTAGGTAAGATTTTGTGCACCACTTGCGTTAAATTAGCCGTGCAGATTTCTCTTCTGGAGCAACAACGTGACCAACAAAACTGTGCACACCGAGAACAAATTTCCGCGTGTAACACCACCAAACTGCAGTTCACGATAACCAAGGTTAACTCCGCCTAACCACGACTGCGCTTAACCGCGGTTAAGCCGGTCGTGTAAGTTAGGGTATTAAGGTTCATCCGGGTTGAACCACAGCTACTTTTTGAGTGCTAAAGCACATCCAGCACCACTCCCCTTGTTCCAGACGTGCCTCGTGTAAAGCCTCTGATTAGCATGTGTAACACGCTCACTGGCGCCTCGCACCCGCAGCTTCCACTGAGTTTCCACCTAAACTGTCGCTGAAGATGCACGCGCAAGCTTAGGTTTTAGCGGGTCTCGAGATAAACTAGATAAAGGAAAGTTTATTAAACACGCCAAAAACGATCTAAACCATCAAAAAGAGCCCATAAATACTGAGGACGGGCGACACAGGCTGATCATCTTAACCCTGGTGAAGACCCAAGTACGCATTACCCGCTAACATTAACGTCTTGCTAAAAAGCACAGCAGCCCTCTCTGAGTAAACAAGGAGGGGAGTAGTAGAAAATAACTTTATTTATATAAATATATGGCTGAGTCTCGGTGTAGAGGCACAATTCACATCTTTTGATGTGATCTGTGCCTCTTGCGGCAGGGTTGGAAACCCCAGTCCAGGGCCCCACTGAGTCTTGCCGCCAGGTAGGCTTTCCGGACCAGTCCTGCCTGGACCGCCGGATCCTCGCTGGAAAGCATCCTCTCCCAGTGCTCCGCACTCGGAATTTTGTTTATTGCAGCCGCATTTGTTCTCTTTTCACACAAAGCTATATGAATCAACGTGGCTTTGTCCTCGCACCACGGGCATTTGCTGCTATATAGCACTGGGTGGATCTTGCTTAGCATGTTTAGATTCGGAAAGTTCCCGTTTGTAGCTGTCTCCAGTAGACCGCTTCCTGCTGGCGCAGATTCTTGTGAGGTGGGGGATATCTAATCCTGACCCCCTTATAGTAATTCAGAATTTCTGAGTAGCCTAAGGGCACTGGTTCCGCGTCAGGCTGCTCGAAGCTGGTTTGGTTGGAGGCTCGGTTCGTAAGCTCTCGAGCTCTCCTATATCCTCCTCGGCATTCCCCGCGATGCCTGTGTGTCCCGGTACCCACATAATTATGTGCTGCAATTGTTTTTACTTCAGCGGTAATTTGGCTGTCTTTAGAATGTGGAGCGGTGCCCCCCCCCCTTTCCTATTTTGTTATTCATGTAGTTTTTGCAAGCTGTTTGCGAGTCTGTTAGAATTATTAGGAACGTTTGAGCACGGTAGCCCTCTGCCGCCGCTAGGGCAACGGCGGCCTCTTCGGCCTCCTCAATCGTGCCATCCCTGATAGTTGCGCCGGCTATTTCTTGGAGCTCATGAATAATTGTCGTTGCAACCGCCCTATTTCTGTTATGTTGCCTAGTTCTTCCGTATGCAGCCGCATCCGTGTACGTAATGTTTTCTTTGTTGGCTAGGTTCTGTTGCACATACTGTGCCCTAGCCTCCCATCGCTCTTTGTGCAGGTTTGGATCCATATTTTCGGGAATTGGTGCTACCCTAATGGTTTGCCGCTGTTCATCGGGTATTCGTTTTGATCTTTTTAACTCTGACAGTGCACCCTCGTAGCCGCATGGTTCAAATCGTTCAAATCGTCCAGGCCTGCTAGTATGGCTTCGTGGCTAACGTTATCAAAAGCTCTCTTTATGTCTAAGCACATGATTATGCGTTCGCCGCATCTGGGTACGTTGGTTAATATTTCGTCCTTGATCTGCAGCAGGACGTCTTGCGTGGACAGTTTTGCCCTAAATCCAAACATGCTATGGGGGTATACCTCCTTTTCCTCCATGTAATCTTGCACCCGCCTGATTATAATTCTTTCGTATAATTTCCCCAAGCACGAGGTTAAAGGTATCGGCCTGAGTTTTTCTATATGCAGTGGTTTACCTGGTTTGGGAATCATTACTATTTCCGCGCGCTTTCACTCTTTTGGAACAGTCTCTGATTCTAGTAGCTTATTAAAGTATTCGGCCAGCTCTTCAATCATCCCGTCGCTTACGTTACGGATGAGTGCGTTTGTAATTTTGTCCGCCCCTGCGACTGTATTTCTTGTTGTGCTTCTAATTGCTGAGTAGACTTCTTCCCTAGTTATGGGTTTATCTAATTCTTGGTTTTCCTGTCCTCGTTAGTGTTCGGCGTACGCTGCTGGTTCGCTGTTGCCGAAGCATTTCTGCCTAACTTTTTCTATTAATTCCGAATCTGGACCTTGAAATTGATGGACCAGTCTATGGATCCTCTTATTGTTATCGTTCTTGGTTTTAGTTGGATCTAGGAGGGCTCTGAGTATGTGCCATGTTCTGGCTGTACTTTGAGTGCCGCATAGCGAGTTGCTGAATTGCTGCCAATTCGTTCTCGCTAGCTGTTCCGCGCACTCCTCTGCCCTCTTGTTTACTTCCGCAATTTTCAGTTTTAGCTTCCTATTGTATCTTTGCTTTTTCCACCGTTTGGTGAGCCCCTTGCGTGCTCCCCATAGCCAAAAGAGTTTGGGGTCCACTTGGGGTGTCTGCTCTGTCCTGTCTATCTCCCTGGTATAGCTGCGTTGTTTGTCTTTGAGCATTTCCCCCATGCCTCAATCGAGTCTATTTCCTCGGTTGGGTTTTCTTTGCATGCCTGTCTGAACGCATCCCAATCCGTCATTTTTGCAGTGCCGATTCTCCGCCTGAATCTGCTGGCTGTAATCTGCGTGCTGATAATATAGTGGTCGCTGCCTAGGTTTTCATTAAGGTTTCCCCACGACGTTTGCCCCGTTCTTTTGACGTACGTCCGGCCTGGACAGGTGTCCCTGCACACGCTGTTCCCGGTCCTAGTGGGGGTACATGGGCCCGTTATCAATTGGCACCCCGTGGCTTCTGCCGCTTCTCTTATATTCTTGCCTTTGTCTGCTCTGCCATAGCCCCAGCTTGTGTGGTTGGCGTTAAAGTCTCCCACTATTACCAATTTGTTTCCTTTGGCTAGGCTGCTTAGGCCGTGGAACAGTTCATGGAATTTCGTGTCCTTCTGTTTAGGGGAGCTGCAGATGTTGACTACGAAGGTGCTGCTGCCCTGCTTTTCCTTTTTTGGAACTATCTCTGTAATTACGCGTTCTATTTCCGTGTCAACTATGCTGTTGTGCATGATTGCGAATAAGTTCTCACGTATGAGCGTTGCGGTTTTGGCGCTTTCCGGGTACACGTATGTCGTGCATCCTTGCAGCGTTGGCGTCATATTCGTTTCTTGTAACGTTATTACATCGGGTCGGGTTAGTTGCTTATGAATTGCTGTAATAGTTCTCTTTTTTTATATCCTCTGCAATCCGACTGCCATATTTCTAGCTTTTCGGTGTTTGACTGCCTTTAATTGTACTACCCATGATTAATTTTCTACAACCGAATCCTGCAGGGGGCGTCGGGCATTAAATTTGTCCTTTACGCCTTCCGTTATTCTTTGTTGGCGCTGGCTGCAGGGAGGAGAAATTTCAAAGGGCTATCCCTGAGGAGAGACAATAGACAAATCACATTCTCTGCGCAGAACAGTCCGGAAAAATTAATGTAAAGGGAAGGTTATCGAAACTCCAAAACCAAATCTACACAACCAAAACCCATGTGTACATGACCACTAAAAGTGTGATACCCCTATCACACGGGCACTTGTAAAACCTTAGAAATTAAGGTCCTTTGCCCCAAAGGCGCGTGACGCGCATCTACACGACAAAGCGTCGAGACCTTAGCGATAAAGGTTCGTAGCAATAAAGGCGGCCGTCAGCGGCCTTAAAGTTGCTTAAAGGAGCAACCCAGACGGCAGCGTCAGCTAGCGAGCTCGAAGAATAAAAATTGACGCAATTTTAATTTTGAAACCGTAAAAAATATCTAATTTATCTTATTTAATGGTTAATTTTGCGTTACAGTGCACTTAACCGTAGAGGAGGCTATGACTAAAGACATCCACACCGCTAAGAAAGGACTTGAACGCTTTTCAGCAGCCGCATCGACACACACGTGCTTGCGCATCTCGCTTTGATGTTTTTTCTTCGTTTGCTCTTTGTTGTGTGCGTGTTTTTAGTTTGCTTTTGTGCACAAAGACACAAGCAACAAAGCACGCTTCTCGAACACAGCGAGAAGCCGAACGGAAAAGTGCGCCTACCGTGGTCGGACCGAGAACGATGAAAAAAAAAAACTTTGTTTCAAAATATCAGTTTCTCACCGTCAGAACGCTCGTTTATTATCGTGATAGCTACTTTTTCCAACATAAACGAATGCACTCTTAGCTGAAGTGCTACCGTCTGCCTTAATTTCGTAATGTTACTAGCGCCGCTTCACACACAGCGGTGACTTTTGGCATTCACGGAGGCCGCGTTCTAGCTCCTTTGGGTTTGCCGTGTAGCAGCGTCGCTGCTCCTTTTCGGTTTTCCTCCTTTAGTGCAATAAGACAACTTTACGGCAAAGGCCTGGAAGCAGTCCCGTGTGACAGGGGTATTACAGGCTAATCACCTAAACATCGGGTATGACAGAAAAGGTACACTGTACCTATTTGACATAACTCCTCTCCAATCAGCCCTCCACGAGTAAACTTGGAGGGAGACGTAGACTTCGACGAGATATGCAAGAAAAGCTGATTGCACGAATATCCGCGCCAGCTCACCTTCGCTGTCGGCGCAGAAAGCTTGAAAAGCTCATTTATTGTTTTGCAACTAAAGCTCCACCGTCTTTAAAGAAAATGGCCCTCGCTGTCACGAGCCATGCTCTCTTCTAGTTGTTGCATCAAATTGTTTATGTAACGAACGATGTTCATTCCTAGTCGTTGCATCAAACTGTTAAAACATATGTGTGTTTCTATTCGGGCAAACATGAAACAAATCGAGGACGCTTAAGCTTCGCCTTCAAGAGTGGGACTCGACAGCGTGTTGCAGCACTGCAGGGAGTCCACGACGCCTGGTCCGTTGAATAATGTAAGGAAAGGACGCGTGTCTCACATATCTCGGTGGACACCCGAACCGGGCCGTAGGGGAAGGAAAATGAAATGAAAATTGGTTTTATGGAAAGGAAATGGCACCTGTCTCACATTTCTCGCTCTACACCCGGACCGCGCCGTAAGGGAAGGAAAATACATTGCGAGGAGGAGGACGAGAGACTTCTTGTTCACAGCCGACGCCGATGACACCGGCTTTTCTCCGACACGAACTCCTTAACGCTATCGCGTTAAAAAGCTGCGGTTTACCTACTGCTGAATTTGGTTAGAGAGCGAAAGCTGTGGTGTATCGGGCAAGTAGAAGTGGCTTGGCTTCTCTAACATTGAGTGCGTTCCGCACGTTGGACAGGCAGCGCGCCCACCCTGCCACAATGGCAGGTTGCAGTTAATGCTAGATCGCGAGAGGCTGCTCACCCAATGAACGGTGCGGCCTATTCAAGCAGTACCGCGTGTCTCCCACACCTTTGTCAACGCTGATGCATGCAGCAAACACACCTCCCTCTCACCACCGCCAAGTACTTTAAAGGGCGATTGAGACGTCCACTGCCTTTGGGAGCCACTTATGCGCCTTCCTTTCCTCAAAATCATCGAAGTCTTAGAGCGTTGTCGACGCCAACGTCAATGAACGCAATGAACGCCGATAACCCGAAACGCCGAAACAGAGGTGAGCGGTCGGTTTCGTCGGTGGCTGAGTGACGTCATGGCTGTCACGTGGTTTCTCCGGGTTCAAACTCAAACTCGCGCACATGGAAAAGAACGCGCGGAGGGAAGTAGTAATAATTATAATTGGTTTTTGGGGAAAGGAAATGGCGCAGTATCTGTCTCATATATCGTTGGATACCTGAACCGCGCCGTAAGGGAAGGGATAAAGGAGGTAGCTAAAGAAGAAAGGAAGAGAGAGGTGCCGTTGTGGAGACCTCCGGATTAATTTCGACCACCTGGGGATCTTTAACGTGCACTGACATCGCACAGCCCACGGGCGCCTTAGCGTTTTGCCTCCATAGGAAGGAAGGCCTCAGACGTTGCTGGCACATAAAGGAGGAGGAGGATAAACTTTGTTTTCGTCGACCAAGGTAGCAGTTGGTAAAAACGGAGCCGCCGCGGTCGGCTTCGAACCCAGGAAATCCGGATCAGTAGTCGAGCGCCCTAGCCACTGAGCCCGCTCGGCGGGTGCCGTGACGACTCAAACAGAGGTTTTTGCATCGCGGCTCCAGGATTCGCTAGCGTTTTCGCTTGCATGTGAAACGGGCTTAAGGCGGAGCTTAAGTGTTCCCTCCAATTTTTTATTAAAATTCAGCTCCATTTAGCCGTTTTAAGCCTCCCATGTTACGCCAGATCAACCGTTTGCTTCGGTACTCCGAGGAAAATATTTGTGTTACGTGGAAATCAAGCGAGCGGCTGGCCTCTGGGCGAACATATCTGCCTCTTCTAGACCTACGGTTAACAGCTACCAATCGGACGCCTCCCCCTGCCCCCATGACGCCTCTGGATTAGCTGTGAGATGTTAGTCGCTTATTCGTGAGATAATTGATCTAAGTGAGTTGGCCTTAATACGCAAGGTATGCCTTTACAAAAAATTGCTAAACTGAAACTTCAGTCATAGCTAGCAGGGCAACGGGCCACGAACATCTTGGCTCCTGCCTCTCTGTCGATGTGATCCATGCATTGTAATCATGTTCCTGTAGTTTTCGACGTGCATTAAGTCTAGTCCAGTGTGATAAGCAACCCATGGTGCTAGCGGTATTCATTCTAATGCGCGTATACAAGTAGCCACCAATTCCTATTTCAAGTTATTTTTAAAGCGTCGCTTTCACCAGCAGGCAAAAATGGCGGACCCTGAATGGCGCGCCGAGGAAGCAGCATCGCCACCCGATCCTGACCCTGAGCAAGCAGTTCCGGAGTCGTTAGCCAAGCTGGAAAACGCCAAGGGTTGCTTCTCTGGAGCGGACATAGACTACCGCTGTCCCTGCACAGCTACGCAGTACAACACGTGCCAGATCTCCCGGAGATTGCCCTTATGGAACGAGTTCTTGATTCACATACGCCTCCAACTGAGCTTTTTACGAGGAAGAAGTGGAAATCTCTGCCTGACTCCCATCCCTGGCGACAACCTCACCCTGCATGAGCTAGAGCAACCTCAAACGCACCAATCTTCTATGCTTCTCTACTGGTTGCTCAAGACTCACCACTGCTTGACCTCCGTACAAGTGCACCCGGTCGCGTTGAGCATTCACGCTCACATATTTGCCAATGCCCTGCATTCCAACACATCCGTGAAAGTACTGAAGCTGCACTGCCGGAGAGCGTCTGCACAGCCATCACCACGCTCAAAAATTTGGAGGAGTTGGAGTTCAAGTCCGACGGCATGTCTCCACCAAACATGGCACCAGTACTATCAAGGCTCGTCCGCACGACAACATCCCTTAGTGAGCCTGAACACGTCTGAAGCACTGTTAGATAACCACGAAGGCGAAGTGGCCTTCTTCACAGCCCTCGCCGCGAACTCGACTCTGAGAGAACTGTCTATACGTTACCGGCCTAGAACCGACGCATAGCGGCGGGCATTGTGTCATTATTTAGAGACCACCGCCACTCTAACGACGTTGAAGATTGTGGCAGTCCTTGAAATGGATACTCAAAGTTGGCTCAGCTCTGTTCTCGAGGGGATCGTGGCGAACAAAACCCTGTCATCCGTCACCCTTAAATATTTTAGAAATGATCGGGAGTTCGCACAGTTCTTAGCGAAAATCATTGTAGGAAAAAAAGTACTGCGGATTCTTCATATTGACTCATTTTCGGGGATACCGCAGTCTCAACCACCCAACTCCTGTGACTGCTGCCTCGAGCCTGTCATAGAAAACGAAGTACTCGAAGAACTCAGCCTTCCTGTCCAATTATGGCAGCCTGAACGCTGGGAGTTGCTTTTCAAGGAACTGCCTCGTAAACTCATGCTGCAAAAGGTGACCATTCTGTCTTACATGTGGGAACGAGAGTCGCTTCAGCACGTGTGCAAGGTGCTGAGCGGAAGCGGCGCTGAAGAGAAAGTTCATCTGGGAACTTACTACAGTGACGGTAACATGAGTGGATGGGAATGCAGAGGCTTTTCAGAAGTCTGGTTTTTCAACCGCAACCTTCGCAGCTTCGAGCGCAGCACCCTACAGCGCCTGACTTCTCTCAGCCATATTAGGACCGTATGCTTTACCCTATCCGGAGATGACTTCTCGCTCGCTCCGATCATCGCCGATTACATTCGCGAAACGTTAACACTGCGCGTGCTTAAACTCTTCGCTTCGCCTAATGACAGCGACCCCAATGTCTCGAATACCTGGTGGAGCGTCATTATCGAGTCGCTGTCTGCAAACAGAAGCATAAGTGCACTGATTTTCACCGTAACTAACGTGAACCTTGAAGACGTGGAGGGCTTGGCGGACGCAGAGATGTTGAGTGCTCATATAAGAAGACTCGACATGTGTCTTCGGATTCCCACTGGACCAAGCGCCTTTGTTCGGAGGCTGTCGACGAATATTGATGCCAACTACACGATCACTGGGGTCGTTTTCCGTGCCGGAGTGAGGCCTACAAAGGACTGGTTTGCAGTGTTGAATGCGGTGCGGCGCAACTCTGACCTCGTGACCCAAGCTACCTTATTTGCGACGGCTACCATATGCGACAAGTAAGTCCACCTGCACTGTTGGGCATGCCCTTGCTTACGCGCTCAAATGGCAGGCGCTTGATTTACATCATTTAGAGAAACAATACCCTATATGTCGTAGCAACAGTCCTCATAGAAGCCTTAGCTGCTGTAGATAATGCCATAAATGACGATGCAGTCTGGCGGCGACCGACGCGTTAAGCAGAAACGCGCCACCGCAATGCACCAATGTAATATTTACATAATTGTAAAGCAAGAGACATGAAATAAAATATTATTTAAGGTGCCATGTGTACCGTTTACGTCTGGGAAAATCGTACAAGCAAAACAATGAAAACACTTGTGCTCGTGGTGGCGATTGAATCTGAGCACACCAGTGTTCGATGTTGCCATCGACACTCATTCTGCACTTGAACTACTACTCTCCATCGAAGTCATTTTGAGGGGCTACAGCTGGTAGTGCTTAGTTGTGTCTTGCAGTGGAGGTAAAATTTTAAGTTAAAAAGAAAAGTTTGAAAGCATTGCAAACTTTGTCTTATGATATGAATTCTTGACATGTTAACTTTTTTTCACTGCCCAATACCGCATTCTCGCATGTTTATACTTCCAGAAAGATCAATAAACAGCGAGCACTTGAAGATGACATGGGGGCAGGGGAGGGGGTTAGGTGGGTGCTTCATTTATTAGTGAACAAGAAACGCATGCCACATAGCTTTGGGGTTTGGGGAAGATATGGTGTGGCTTCCGGCGAGGTAACCGGTTTTAGGGTGGGATGTGTTCTCAGATGAGCTCAGGAGCAAGTACTGGGTCAGACATTAGTGCTATTTAAATCAGTGATAAGGGCGGTGGAGACTCAACGTAAGGAAACAGAAGTGTCTCTCAAAAGGTAGCGATTAATCTCTGGCATCTGTTGAAAGTTTCGTTCCTGCGTAGCCATTTTCGAAGCTCATGCTCTGCTCCCGCGACTAGCATGCAACAGCCTTCAGCTCGACACATGTACAGTCTTTGCCAAAACTACACAGCCCCAGGGGTCTGCTTCTGAGCCCTGCAGTAAGGCTGCTCTTTCATACACGGGGACGCTAATATCACGAAGGCGGGAGGAACTTAGGTCCTCAACCCTCCCAAGCTTGGGACTCTCATATGTGCTAGAGCCCCGCTACACGACTTGGGATGAAACCCCTTGGGCTGCGTATTTTTGACGGAAACGGTACTTTCGACATATTCATGCTCAACGTAATGGCGTAAACCGCCTGCTTTGCAGATTCAACGCCATTGCTCTGGAGTTGGTGGCACAGCATCCTGCCCTTGTTCGGGAATTTGCGGAAGTCTTGTCGACGAGTGAAGCCGAGGGCGCATCTATGATTCGAAATGCGCTTCTCGTCATCCAAGGCATGCACGACTTCATGCGGGTGGCTGGAGTTGTCAAAGAGCGAGTCGTGTGCCAGCCGCGTGCCGACGGCAGTATGCAGCTGGACGAGGTTGACTCGGACAGCTGGCGACACGTGAGACAATACCTCTTGCTGCAGGACATCAAGGACTCGGACTGACTTCGGCTGAAACCTTAATCTCGATATTTCCTTGAACCTTGTGGGTTAGAAGCTGTCGGAGAGTGAGTTGTTACGTGGGACCCATGTGGAGACATCAACTGCGCGTTTCAAGACCGCTGTAAATAACATAGCAAGAAATTTGGCTTTCCATCGAAATGCCATCATGTCGGCAATGAAGGCTATGATAACGGATAACTATTACGCTTCTGTGCGACACAGCGTCTTCGCGATTTTGCAAGCCCGGATTTGCTTCACACAATATGGGCTGCAACTTCACACTGGCGGCGAATAGACTGCTGCCTTGACAGTGACTGTGCCTACGGTAGGTCTTTCGGCCTTCATCAACAGTTTATAAAAATTATACCCTAAATCACTGCCTTGCTACAAAACGACAGTTCCTCTCAGCGATATTAGCAGGTTCTACAGGAGCGCTTGAAGGTTGCTGTGGATGATTTATACTTGATTATTGCGCGAAGCGTTCGACTACTACACTGACATACAATTTTATTTTAAGTTAAAATTCTGTCTATAGAAATAAAGTACTAAGTTATCCTTTTGAGTAACATATTACAACTCAAGGTCGCTTAAGATCCGTCGGGTAAGCTGCCTTCGCTGAGTTTTGAAAATAATCTGCGTGTCCTATGTAGCTATTGTTACAAATCAGTGCAATGACTCAGCCCTTTTGGAGGCAAGTACTTGCTACAGGAACTAATTTTTTTGTGCAGCGATCTCTTGTAGTGGAAAGGGCACATAACGACTAAAAAGCAAGCGGGAAATATATGGCTCAACTCAAGAATGTTGCATATGGCGGAAGAACGACTTTTTCTCACTGACCTCAACAAACCGAAGTTGGAAACTAAAGAGGTATTGTTGGCACCCATCGTACCGTAGGTATCGCGACTGCCAGTGACAGTTGGCTCCCGGAGCCGCGAGTAGCCACGTAAGAAGCATCCTTGTGCGCCAATCCATGGGTATTGAAGGGGTACTATGATGAGGGAAGAGGAAGTATATGTACGTAGGTTAGAAGTCTCCGGAGGGGAGATAATAGGGAAAGAGGCGTATATCCCATGTGGATATTAAAACTCCCGTGGACGTCTTGCGGACGTTCAAGACGTCCGCAGGACATCCAAGAGATTTTCAGTGCCAATTGGGTAGAAGAGGGGAATAGTAGCCTGGTTGAGAAGCCAACGCCCGTAAGCCGTGCCGGAAAGGCGAGCCACTTGTCGGTTGCAATAAAGAGAAAGGAGAGTTAGATGAGAATGGAAGAGACCCGTTGCGTAAAGTTTATCTGTGGAAGTGGTTATAGGGAGGCGGGGTGTGTTCACCTGAGTCTGGATGAAGGAGACATAGGCTACGAAGTAAAAAAAAAAATGTTAAGAGCCAGCGCGTGCGTTCGTCCTTGTGTCTCCCTCCCGTGCGCGTCTCTTTTGCGGTACATCTTTTTTCAAGTATTTTCACCAAATCGCACAGCAATAAATTTTATTCAGCGCGTGAGCCAGTCGACTGGCTTTATACACACGGCTTTTTTTCTGCTTACAGCTCTCAACTAAAACCGAGTTCTGCATCTTGCACGTGCAGGAAACCCGAGAAGATTTTCCTGTCTGGAGTTGGGCATTCTTTCTTCTTACGCAGCGTTGTAGATTGTTATCCTTTTATTGTTTGTGTCGCTGACATTAAATTTGTTGCTGTTTCATAGAAATATGATTTTTTGTTTTATTAAATTCCTCCTTCCTGGTCCCAAATGGGTCCAATAGCGTCATACATAAATTAAGGACAGCGTTTTATAGACATAGTCGTTTCAAGCAGATAATTAAAAAAATGATACCGAGAGGGGTTTATTCCAAAAATAACTCATAGTTTACCGTACCTTCCTCACTGTTGGGCAAACTCGTCAACCCAAATTCCTTACAGTTGCTATTTTGCAGCTTGGATTGTTAGATGAAGTACTTTTTCAAGGGCAGTTCACGCCTTAAACAGCACTCAGGTGGTATAGGTAAAATCAGGGTGATGGCTGTCTGCAGAAGCTGACATGCCGCGGAGAAATGTAAATGTGAGAAAGGCAATATTCAGTCGACATGCATGTCACTTAATTCTACAAAGCGGCTTAATTACGTCACCGGTGTCTGCTTAACGAGCTTCCCAACGCCGGTCTCACGAGAGAAAACACACTCACCGAGCATTCAGCACTACATGTACAGTCTTTGTCAAAAGTATGCACCCCAAAGGTGTCTGCTTCTGAGCCCTGCAGCGCGGCTTCTCTTGCATACTCAGGGGGCCTAATCTCACGAAGGCGGGAGGAACTAACGTCCTCGACCCTCCCAAGCTTAGGACTGTCAGATGCGCTTAAGAGTACCACTTCAAGGGCTTAGAAGCAAACCCCTTGGGCTGTATATTTTTCACAAAGACTGTACATACGGAGCAATCGTAGACGCATTAGTGGATGAATCCCTTTTCAAGAAATTCCTAAAAGCGTGTCGTCACGAGAAATACACCAATTCTGTAACTAATGAATCAGACCATGGCATATTTGTTAATCGGAAGGAATACTCTGTACTCTAGCATTTTAGAGCGAACTTGCTCTACAACGCCGCACTACAACTCCCAAAGGTCAAGTTTGGTGTGCGTTTGACCTTGAGCTGGCGAGCGGTGGCGTGGCAAGTGACCTCTACAACGCCGCACTACAACTCCCAAAGGTCAAGTTTGGTGTGCGTTTGACCTTGAGCTGGCGAGCGGTGGCGTGGCAAGTGACCTCATACCACGTGACTCGCTGTGGAGAGGCGCCGCAGCTGCGCTCGCTCGGAGCCTCGCCGCTGCTGAACCACGTGACTAGCGGGAGTATAACAGCTGCTTAGATGGTGCTCGGTCGCCCAGTCTCGCCACGGATGAGGCGCGCGCCGGACAGATTCCGGAGCCAAACCGAACGTAACCATGCTTAACGGAGCTTTCGCTCGTATCACGACGTTTAACATGCGCTAACCCTCTGCTAGTTTTTTACTGACCAGATAAGTGACGGTTGTCATCTGCCAAGGATACCTTTCTAGTGTACCCAGGTGGCCGATTATTCATGCATTTAAGAAAGTGAAGATGGTTATAGGCGCAGTATGCAACGGGGCTGCCTCCTGTCTGTGCTTTTTCCGCGTCATCTTTTATACATTTCTAAAGAGAACGGTCTCAGTTTGCGAAAGGACGCTGCGAATCATCTGCTCCTTTGTATGGTTAACTGCCACACCGTGTGTCATGTATGGAAGCGTTTTAGCTTTCGCACGGCTGTGGGCGGTGCTGCTTATGTACAGGCGGGAGCAGTAGTGCTGTAGAGGTTTTAATAATACCATTTGAAAAAGCGGGAACGTTTTACTCAGTGGGAGGGTGTTTGTTACAAAGGCGTACTCGCCAGGATCGCATCGACAAATTTAGCATCCATTCTTTCTTATTGCGTTGTTACATGATTATTCCATTATGAATGGCCGCCTCTAGTGCCTTTTTCACGAAGCTAGATTAGGATTGCGAGGCCAAGAAACACTACGTCCTGCGTGTCAGCTAGCCATTACAAAAATGATCTATAGACAGTCTATGGACTTCTCGTGTACATATACATATACATATACGTGTATAAACTCTACAGGTACGGCTACTGGCCAAGATCTCGACTACTCTCTATACATGTCTCCCAAACACCCTAAAGTTGGTTGAAACATAAAAGGATGAGATGACAGCCGTGCAAATGTTATCCAAGCGAACGATCCGCGTAATGAGGAGGAATATTTCGTCAATGCGTGTCTAAAGTCTGTGCAAACTTTTTAAAACAATTTATAACTATCAGATGGCATAATGTGACACTAGGCAGGAGAGTAGTGTAAATAGAAAAAAAAGCTGAAAAGAACAGGAAGAGTGTTCTTCAGCGGCTAGTTGACTGCAGATAAAATAACCTTTTACAGTGACAACGTATCTTACGGTAATATTTCGCCAGTTTGGCAAAAAGATTTGTCGCAAGTTATACATCAGTCCGGTTTATTCTTGCAATTCAGACGCTCATTCTCTCTAAAAAAAATAATGCGAAATGATTCTTATTGCTAACTGGTATTCAGCATCTTGTAATCAGAGAATATCTGTGCATTAAACAACCCAAGAGCGGACGATCTTGTTATGGCCATACCTCCAGTGCTCCTGGTAGGAATTTTGTATTCTGCAGAAAAATACAAAAGGAAGTCATGTGTACATTACTGGACAGGCATTGCATGCTTGCCGTTGAAAATTTTTCACGAAAGCTCAGTACGTCAGCTTTAATGTTTTTTCACGTTAAAAAAATATATCCATGTCTCATATATTAATAATACTTCACTGTACAGACGTCTGAGTGCAGTTTAGAAGCGAACTGATTCATGCTGGCCCTCAAAATACTTGAGTTGTGCTCTGGGCTTCACAGCATTTCTGAGAAAGGTTTCGTCGCTCAGTGTAAACAACGAAAAACACATGAGGCATTTGGTTACAAGTCGGCGAAATGGTCTCAGATGTAACTCTACTTTGCGCGCAGTCCTTTTATATTCCAATACAAAGAAAGAGTGTCGTTCTAACTGTGTGTTGTTCCTTAGTTCGTGAAGGAACACTTATAGGCATAGCCCCTTTCGAAACATGTCTTTAGCACACTGACTCTTTTTACACAGAAACAAAGCGTGTACCGTGTGTGCTGAATGGAACTCTTAGTATTCTGTACATGCTTTTTCACTATCTGGTAAGTAAGCCATTTCTCAACTCGACTGTAGGAAAACTAGATTTACCAGATGGATAATCATATAAACGCTTGATTAGAAGTTCACCTTCAATTTTCTCATCACAATTAAATGTAGACACAGACAAAACGCTACAAAAAAAAGTAAAGTTCAAGATTTAATCAACCCCCCATCCTAATGTGTCCACCTCTCAAAATATTCCAGAAAATTTACCACGTCGAAGCCAGTAAGCCTGCGTCAGTGTGAAACCCAATTGTTTTTAATGAACCGTGTTTTGTGGAACATGCTAGCCATCCATATATATTTTTTAGTGTTTCTTGGCCTTCGCTTTCTCACCCTCGCCTCATGGCCGTTCTGAGCATGCACATGTGTTTGATCCATAAAAGCGACTGTGGTGATTCAGTAAACCCTCAGCAGCTAATGCAACTCTTCGTTGTCTCCTTCCACCGTCCGATGTTCTTTAGAGATTATCGAAGCGAGAGCGTTAAGGCTGCCGTTCAGCAGATAACCTTGGCGACCTATGTCATCACGTGACATTGTGGCGTCATCACAACCTGCCCACTGGACAGTGAGAAAACTGCCCACTGTGGCAGGTGGCCGTTAAATTAATGACTGGTAGGTTGATGTTGCTCGAGGAGAGCAACTTGGGTCGCACAAGCCCCACAGGTGGCAGCACCTGCAGTCGCAGGGCAGAGCCGCATCGCTTAACCGCTGCAGCCCTGTGCCAGTAGGGGTATGGCGACTCCCAGGGACGTGTGAATGTAAAGTCGAGAATGGCCAATTCCGTATATATGGGCGTTAAGGCTACCGCGTCACAACCTCAAGGCAGAGCTAAGTATCGCCTCCAATTTTGGGGCAGGCTGGCGTAAGAGTTCGATTGAATTAAAACGACGAAGCTGCGATTTGTCGCTGTTTTTGCACGCCTCATGAGATGTCAATGTTATCTAAACACGGCTCTGACGTCAAAGCCACCACGTGACTTTTGAAATCGGAGAAACGAGAACTTGAGAGAAAAAAACTTACATGAATTATTCAGCAGGCACAGACTAAATCCCAGTAGCGATCATGCCTCTCTCTCTCATGCACCATTTCAAAGAAAAAAAACACGCAAAATTTGTTTTCCTTTCTCTCCTTTCATATATTGGTACGTAAAGGCACATGATAGGATCCTGTGACTGCATAGGTTTTCTTCGCAGGTATCGCAAGGACATGATTCCACGGCGGGGGCATATAAAGGTGGAATCAACAGGTCACAGTATAAAACGTACAAACACAAATGGCTTTGATGGTTTCGTTGAAATGGTGTGCTTCCTTGAAAACGAAGGTTATTTGTTCTTAGCTTCCAGCGAACTGCGTAGTTTATGAGGAGCCCGATGTGAATTTCAGCTGCATTAAAGTACACTGATTCTAGCTTCAGTAGGAATAGAAACGCATAACGCACTTGAATAGAACCAACGCCACTTCTGTCGGGGAACAGTATGTTTAGATATAATAATAATATTAACAATGATAATAATTGGTTTTTGGGGGAAAGGAAATGGCGCAGTATCTGTCTCATATATCGTTGGACTCCTGAACCGCGCCGTAAGGGAAGGGATAAAGGAGGGAGTGAAAGAAGAAAGGAAGAATAGGTGCCGTAGGGGAGGGCTCCGGAATAATTTCGACCACCTGGGGATCTTTAACGTGCACTGACATCGCACAGCACAAGGGCGCCTTAGCGTTTTTCCTCCATAAGAACGCAGCCGCCGCGGTCGGGTTCTAACGCGGGAACTCCGGATCAGTAGTCGAGCGCCCTAACCACTGAGCCACCGCGGCGGGTAGATATAATATGGGAAGTCCACTTACTGCGAACTTCGGATACAGCCAGTGCAATCCACGTGGCGGTCAGGTTCGTTATAAGTGGGATCGACTGTATACGCTTCCCGTCTCTCAAATCATCCAGTGTCATTCACCGGCTACGGCACGACTTCTTCCGGGAACGTGGACGTACTCAGTGAATGTAGCATACGTAAAGGGTGGCCGGAAACGATGATGATGTGGATAAGGACCACGTCTTTTGTGCTAGTCCTGTATGTGTACCTCGCGTTTTTTTTTCTGCAGCCCGTTACTGTTGGAAGGGCTTCGTGCTCCTTGAAAGTGTATTTGATGTGCATTTCTTCAAAATGTATTTTATGTTTTTCGCACAAGGCAAGTTTAGATCTAAAATCGTAGTTGAGATCCTGTGTCGACTGCGCCAGTTGCGATCGTGTCGACTGCGCCAGTTGAGTTTCAACTTCCGGTGGCGATGAGAGGAAACTACTTGATGATGAAATCGGGGTTTCTTGATGACCCGCTGGTTCTACTCGCAAACATTCACATTACTCAAGGAAAGGAGAAGGTTAACTATTTATTTACAACATAGGTAAAAAAACGAGAAGAAACGAAGCAAGGAGAAAACTATTTACATGACTAAATCGTGGATCAGACGAATTCAGCCTCCGCTCAACCCAGAGCGCTTGGTTTTAAACCCTCTGTCTCCGCCCTTAGCGGGGACAGCAACCAATAAGATAACAAACGACACCGCTCACCAATCAGTGGTCAGGGAAAGGAAAATAAGGTTTCCGCCAACTAATCACAGATTGGGGAAAGAGTTCTGATTAAAACATTTGGGAAAGAGGTTTCAAATAACTACACAAACAACACAAATGCGACTTCCGTTCCCCACGCCACCCACGGCACCACAGGCGCTAGAAACATGTGCCGACGAGGCGATGACTCAGGTTGTTGACAGCAACAAAGCGAAGACAGTCGTTAAGGGAAGTAGACAGTCGTTACGGGAATAGTGGGTTTCCGGTCACCCGGCTAATACTCAGCCGTATCTCGAGCGCCCTCGAAACCTCGTTGGCTTCAGGCCTCTTAAGACGGGCTATGCCCGTGACGGCGCGGCGTAAACGAGGACGTCCGCTGCACAAAGGGGAAGCAGGGACGGGACGGGCCCCTTTTTTGGGGACTTCCGACCCCGCTGGAGCGGCTTTCCTTGCGAACACAAGACCAACGAGTTCGCGGAATGGTCAGCGAACTCCACACCTCCCAACCAAGAATGTCACGCGGACACTTGCTGTCAGTGTGACATAGAAGTCCAGCCACAGTTTCCCGGAACAAAATTACACACACGCGCGCACATGTATGCTCAGCTGTTCAATCAGTCCACAAACACGCACACACGCGCGCACATTGCGGTTAATTCAATCCGCACACACAAGGTTAGGACACCAATCTGCACATTCCAGAATGCACCATGTCAGATCGGTGCACCAAATTGGCAGAAATGATTTCTAGCCGCCTACATCTCGAAACAGAAGCTTGTGTTTCTTTTTAGCTTCGTCAACCAGATTGGCTCTACATTTCCAATTATCCGGCACATCGCCGGTTGCAAAGGCTGCCGCCGCTTTCGGATTTGCATTGTCAGCTTGCTCAAAATCGACAGAGCTCACCAGCTCCCTGAACTCCACAAAGATTGCTGCTGTCATCGCGTCTGCATTCTCCCGTTCTCTGAATCTCGCACTAAAGTTAGTTCTCAGATCTGCTACTTCACATGCAGCTTCACATCGGGTTTCAGGTGAGGCTAGCTCTTTGCAGAGCTTGCAGCCGATGTTCTCATGAAGAAAAACCATCTCCTCAAGCATTCTTGCCCCACAATTACCTTGACCAGCTTGGTTCCGCACTTCTGGTAATGAGGTATCATGCTTCATGTTTAGACTTACAGGGATGAATGCAGTATCCGGATCTCCGAGTTCCCTACCTGCTGTGAAACTCTTTGCAGCTGTCGCTGTTAACTCCCAATCTGCTGCAGAGACATTTGCAGCTTCCGAATCTGCTTGAAGCTCTACTGAAGCCTCAGGTTTGTCACTAACGGATTCGCGCGGAATTTTTAAATGCTCTTTGACATCAGCTTTCTCATTTTCTTCCTGCAGCTGCACCTTTTCTGGCTGCTCTAGCAGCGCGGGCGTCTCAAGTGTTATCAACTTCCCTACACCTGCAGCTACATCTGCTGTCACTGCGCACAGTGTCAGCTCCAGCTTGCTAACCAACTCATTTTCGGCAGCTAGCTTACCATCACCTGCAAGGAGTGTGCCCGCTATCAGATCCTAATTTACATCTTCCTCGCGCGTTCCCGCTGCCTCAGAGTTAGCTCCGACCTGCTCTTGCACAATGTTCAACTCTTGTTCACGAGAAGTCCACTCCTGCGCCTCCTGGGTCAGCTCTATATCTGCTCGCTCTGACAGCGCGTGCTTCACAGGTGTTTCTAACGCCTCTATGCCTTCAGCGATCTGTTCTGGCACGGCACACAGCGTTAGATCAGCTTGTGCTCTTTGGAGAACCACACATTCCCGTTTTGTTATTTCGTTCCCTGAATCCACACAGGCTTCAGAATTTTGACCATCGGATTCCAAGTTGCGGCATGCCAGATCGTCAACCCTATCTGGTTGACTGACCTTATCAACAGCCATCTCCGACTGGGAGCTAGGTTTATCAGGCGCCGGTATCTCCACATGAGATACTAGCTCGCACACCTCTCTTCTCACCGCGGGAATATCTTGTTCCTGCTTTGAGTTCGGACAGTCAATCATCGAATGTCCAAATTTCATGCAGTTATAACATTGAACTGCTGCGAAAAAGACCTCGCTATCAACTTTCGCCCCTTGCCTTAATTTCAACTGCATCCGTGCAAGTTTTTTCTTTTCTAGTTCAATTTGGAGTTTCAAATTTTCAATTTCACTCAGCTGTTCAGCCTCCTCCTGCTCAACACGTCGCATCCTGCCCTCCTGATCATACCGTACGGCAGCCATCTCCGTTTTCCGTGCTATCGTTTCTAGCACTAAACACTACACCGACATGGTGAATTCGGAGAAAGCAGAAAGGTCTCCTACCTTACTGGTTGCTCTCTGCTCCGGTGATCTCGTCGTCCTCCGTGATGACGACAGGCTCCTCGATGCGGACGACTTGAGCTCTGGATCTCTCAGCAGCTCGCTGACTTCTGCCTTGTTTGACTGGCTTGACTTGGTCGCCTGGTTACTTTTCAGCAGCTCGCTGACTCGAACCCGTTCGATGTGGATGCCTGGTTCTTTTCAGCAGCTCGCTGACTCGAACCCTCGATGGCTTGTTGTTGCCCGGCTCCTTCAGCTCCTAGCTGACTTGAGCCTCCGACGTCCACTCGACCACGACCAGTGATCCTGAAGCTCTCGACGTCGCCTTTCGACGCAGCTTCACGTTTTCTCCTTTAGGACAAACAGCTTGTCCACCGACTTGTTCTTCTCACCTTCCGTCCAATGCCTTGAGTAGAAAGAAGTTGCGATCCTGTCTCGACTGCGCCAGTTGAGATCCTGTGTCGACTGCGCCAGTTGCGATCCCCTTCCAATGGCGATGAGAGGAAACTACTTGATGATGAAATCGGGGTTTCTTGATGACCCGGTGGTTCTACTCGCAAACATTCACATTACTCAAGGAAAGGAGAAGGTAACTATCTATTTACAACATAGGTAAAAAAACGAGAAGAAACGAAGCAAGGAGAAAACTATTTACATGACTAAATCGTTGATCAGACGAATTCAGCCTCCGCTCAACCCAGAGCGCTTGGTTTTAAACCCTCTGTCTCCGCCCTTAGCGGGGACAGCAACCAATAAGATAACAAACGACACCCCTCACCAATCAGTGGTCAGGGAAAGGAAAATAAGGTTTCCGCCAACTAATCACAGATTGGGGAAAGAGTTCTGATTAAAACATTTGGGAAGGAGGTTTCAAATAACTACACAAACAACCCAAATGCGACTTCCGTTCCCCACGCCACCCACGGCACCACAGACGCTAGAAACATGTGCCGACGAGGCGATGACTCAGGTTGTTGACAGCAACAAAGAGAAGACAGTCGTTAAGGGAAGTAGACAGTCGTTACGGGAATAGTGGGTTTCCGGTCACCCGGCTAATACTCAGCCGTATCTCGAGCGCCCTCGAAACCTCGTTGGCTTCAGGCCTCTTAAGACGGGCTATGCCCGTGACGGCGCGGCGTAAACGAGGACGTCCGCTGCACAAAGGGGAGGCAGGGACGGGACGGGCCCCTTTGTTGGGGACTTCCGACCCCGCTGGAGCGGCTTTCCTTGCGAACACAAGACCAACGAGTTCGCGGAATGGTCAGCGAACTCCACAATCGTGCTTTTTTGTTTTTCAGTTGATCGACAATGCTATTTGTGGTCCCGCATAGGTGTCGTCAGTAGTTTTCCTGAAAGCTGCACATTGGAGTTCGACATTAACTTCAATCGGGGAAACGCCCTGGTTTCGAAGCGTCACCCAGCCATCTGCGTTCCCATTTCGATGGAGGCGAAATTCTAGAGGCCCGTGTACTATGCGATGTCAGTGCACGTTAAAAGAACACCAGGTGGTCGGAATTTCCGGAGCCCTTCACTACGGCGTCTCTCATAGCCTGAGTTGCTTTGGGACGTTAAACCCCTATAAACCAACCAACCAACCAACCAACCAACCAACCAACCGACCGACCGACCGACCGACCGACCGGCCGACCGACCAACCAACCAACCAACCAACCAACCAACCAACCAACCAACCAACCAACCAACCGACCGACCGACCGACCGACCGACCGACCGACCGACCGACCGACCGACCGACCGACCGACCGACCGACCAACCAACCAACCAACCAACCAACCAACCAACCAACCAACCAACCAACCGACCGACCGACCGACCGACCGACCGACCGACCGACCGACCGACCGACCGACCGACCGACCAACCAACCAACCAACCAACCAACCAACCAACAAACTGCGTTCCCTGATTTGATTGCTGAAAAAAAATCTCTGAAATAAAATAGTCGGAAGCTTCATTGTGGTCGCTGCCGATCACAACACTGAATTTTTTTCGCGCCCTGTGCGCATATTTTGTTGATATTTGGTGGCACTGAGGGCTTGTTTAGATAACCAACGCATAAGAATACATTCAGGGTGTTTCACCTCATAAGACTTTACACCATTTTTAAAAATAGGCCTTTTGAGTTAGAAGAGCGCTTTTTTCGGCATAGAATTGAGAGTGGTGTAGGAGTACATCAGAATACAGCCAAGACACTGGCTGCGACATGTCAGCATTCGCGAATAAAACATCGGATAGAGCCAACGGAACAGACGGGATAAATGCTGGACGTCAACTGAAGTTTAACACACATTCAAGGATAGATTCTCAATTTCGCCAAATCACGTCTTTACAAAGTTGAGTTTTTTGCGCATGCGCAGACGGGATTTGGCGAATTGAGAGTCTTTTCGTGACTGTGGGTTGAACTTGAGTTGATGTCTAGCGCGTGTCCCGTCTGTTTCTCTGTCTCTATCCGGTGTTTTATTCGCGATAGCTAACATGTCGCGTCCACTGTCCCAGCACCAACGAGCCCATCGTTCTTGTTAACCAGCTAAGCGGTGCTAACTAGGACCATGGTTAACCAATATTGAATAGTTAACTTTTTAACTGTTGCTATTCGGCTCGTTAATTATTGAAATATCTGTAGCCCAACGTAAGCAACACCCACACTAGTTTTCAGAATTTCGAAAACGCACTTACCCTCGGCAGTGTGGGTCAACAAATTCTGGCCATTTCGACGAGTTACGTGCACTGGAGAGGTTGCTTCGCCTGCAAGCTTCTAGAAAGCGCATGTATTTTGGTGCGATTTCACATAATTTGCTGGGCCACATCGCCGAAGGTAACCGTGTTTTAGAAATTCTAGAAACTTGTATAGGTACTATTTACCGCGGGCTACACGGCTTCTAATAATTAAAAAGCCTAAAAGTATTAGCTTAAAAGTTTACTAAACATCAGTTAGCAGCCTGCCAGTTAGTACATCTTAGTTGTATTCTGGTGCATTACACCGCTGTCAATGCTATGCCAAAAAAGCGCTCTTCTAATCAAAAAGCCCATTTTTACAAATTGTGTGAAGTCTCAGATGAAACAAACGCTATATATTATCGTTTATGATCCGCGGGAGCTTAACTTCCCAAAGCGACTCAACGCTATGAGGGACGCCGTAGTGAAGGGCTCCGGAAATTTCGACCACCTGGGGTTATTTAACGTGCACTGAAATCGCACAGTACACAGGCCTCTAGAATTTCAACCCGCGTCTTCCGGGTCAGCAGCCGCTTGCCATAACCACTGAGCCATTACGGCGATGCCTTCCCAGACTTCCGTAGAAGAGTTGGAATGCAGCCGTTCCAGGTGGTGCGATACGCGTGTGTGCGTGGTTCGTAACTCAGTTCGCACACCGCGCAAAGGTAGAAAACTTTCATGTACAAACATGGCACGCAAACAGTGCACGACACGCGGAACAAACGGGCTGCTTCTACGCCCGTAGGGAAATCTCTCGCTACTCGCAAAATATTCCAGCTTCCAAACCGACTTCCATTCCGACTTCTGGCGCGTTCACACTTGGACATTCGGCGGCGAGAGCGAGCGGAATCCGCTGCCGCGTCAGAGATTCCGCCGGAATACCCAGCGGAAAGGCCGATCGGTCCAGGACCGAATTCTTGCACCGGAAAAAAATCCACCGAATCTCGTCAGCCAATAGGAAGGCGAGTACCCGCGGCGACAAACATGGCGGCGCCCTTCGATGCAGGACGCCTCGCTTCGGACTGAATTCGTCGCTGTTACTGCCTTTTTTAGCGCGTTTACTGGTCATAAAACGGCTAACGCTCTTTGGATTTGTCTTATCTCGCCCATAAGAAAACGTTTGAGCGATAAATTTGCTTTAATTTTTATTTCGGGTGACGATTCTTGGCCTTTTAGGCTTAAGAGGGGCGTCGGTTTGTTGACAACAATGGTTCCTCTCCTAACCACCAGATGGCGCCACTACGCGTTTAAAATTGGACACCAGCTCGTGACACCGTCGGAGGCGGACGCTTTTTTTCGGAGCTCCAGCGACTACGTCTGAAGCTAAGTGCCTTTTGGTGTTTGCGCTTGTACATGCT
Source organism: Amblyomma americanum (assembly GCA_030143305.2). Lineage (NCBI taxonomy): Eukaryota > Metazoa > Arthropoda > Arachnida > Ixodida > Ixodidae > Amblyomma > Amblyomma americanum. The sequence continues at coordinate 85,514 of JARKHS020025823.1, forward strand.
TTCGGGCAGTAGTTTTAAACCGAGTTAAGGGTAGAAAGGCTAGCGGAAGGGTGTGTGCCGAAGGTTTTTGCGTAGAAATTTTGGAAGGCTTTTACCTTGCGTATTGCTGAAAGTTTTTGGTGTAGGATTTTTGGCGGGCGTTTACGTTGCGTAGGGCCGAAGGTTTTTGTGTAGGAATTTTGGCGGGCTTTTACGTTGCGCAGTGCCGAAGGTTTTTGTGCAGGAGTTTTAGCGGGCTCTTACGTTGACTAGTGCCGAAGGTTTCTTCTCTAGGAATTTTGGCGGGCTTTTACGTTGCGTAGTGCCGAAGTTTTGTGTAATATTCTTGTCGGGTTTTTACGCATAGGAATTTTGGCGGGCTTTCACAAGGCTTAGTCGGCGGGACGATGGGTCGGAGAGCTAGGAAAGTTAAGGAGGACAAGGACGGGGAGTTAGTACAGTGCCAGGAGTGCGACCGTTGGTGTTACTTAGATGAGACAGGGTTCGGGAGCTTAGCCGAGGCGGGTGAGGCTAGCTTCGTGTGTAAGATGTGCAAGCGGTTTGGGGACGCCGTTCATGCGTTAAAAGGGGAATGGGAAGCTGGGTTTAATGCACTTAATGCGGACCGGCAGGTCGAACGAGAGGCACGGATTAAGCTGGAAGCTCAGGTCGCCGATTTGATTAAAAAGGAGGAGAATAATGCCGCCCTGTTGAAGCGAATGGTGGGCGAGATTAAAGAAGAGCGGGAAAAGCGGACCCAGCTAGAAAAACAGGTTGAAGCGCTCAGGTCGCGGCCGGCTGGGCACCCCAGTTCGGAGAAGTGTCAGGTGGGGGACGAGGCTCGTCGATCGTACAGTGCTGTAGTGCAGCGAGCATAGAGTGAGAAAAATGAGAACGAAATGAAAGAGGTTAAAGCGGGCATGGAAACTCGCGACAATAGCGTACAGCGGCAGGAGAGTCAGCTAGAGCGATCCGGAGGCCAACAGATGGAATTAGGAAGCGAACGTTTGGGGCGCAGGAGAGTTCTGGTGGTCGGGGACTCGAATGTAGCGAGGGTTGAGGGAGGCGTTCTGACGGCAGTGAAGGCAGACAGGCGGGTGCAGGTGGAGGCTCAGTCGGGAAAGTGCATGGTGGATGCAATGGCCAGAGCCCGGGAGGTGGTGGTGGGCAGCATGGATGGCGAACACCTTGTGGTCATCCATGCTGGTCTCAATGATGTACTGCAGGGGAGGAGCCAGAATCTTGAGACGCAGTTGAAGGTGGGGATGCGTAGGCTTAGAGAGGCCTCTGAGAGTGTGCATGTGACCATATGCACAATCCCAGAGGTCCAGAGGCAGGCTCGCGAAACGGAAAGGAGGGTCTTGGAGACTAATCGGGTAATTAGGCTATTGAGTCGACGACTAAGATACGAGGTGATGGAGGTCAACAGGAAAGTGTACGAGGTTAGGCCCCACCCTTTTGCACAGGATGGCATCCACTACGGTGGTGCCACTGGCAAGAAGGTGGGTAGTAGGATAGGTCGCCAGGCAACAGCTTTTTTGGGGGGACCCAGAGCTCTGAAGGAACCAGTGTAGAGAAGGAAGAATTAAGATCAAACGGACAATGGAACCATAGGGGAAGAAAGAGACGCAAGCGCCAGGGCCAAATTAATTCAGATATAGGTTTCATTAACATGCAAGGTGGCAGGAATAGACTGAAATGGGAGGAAATAGAAGAACAGTTAAGACAGGAGGAATTAATGGTATATGGTTTAGCGGAAACACATCTTAGAGACATGGAGCAACCACCCTGTAACCCAGACTACGCATGGGAATATTGCAATAGAACAGAGGGCAGCAGAAAGGGAGGTGGAATTGGGGCATTCATTCATAAATGTATGAATTTTCAAAGGGTTAGACTGGGATGCAGGGAACATTTATGGCTAAAAGGAACAGTGGCAGGCAAGCAAACACTCCTTGGCTTTGTATACCTGTGGACAGAGGTTAATGCCAAAGAGGAAAACAGGAAAATGTTAGAATGTATTGCAAGCGACATTGATGAGCTAGGAGGACAGGGCGAGATAATTATATTAGGCGACATGAATGCACACATAGAAGACCTGGATGGGTACACGGATTCGACAGGAAGCATGCTGCAGGACATGTGTGACAGGCATGATTTAGTTGTATGCAACAGCACCGAGAAGTGTGAAGGGCTCATAACATGGGAGGCGGGGAGTCTGCACTCGACAATAGATTATGCACTAATGTCACAGAGGATGTATAACAGATTAGGGGTAATGAGCATAGATGAAGATGGTTCCAGAAGTCTAGGTAGTGACCACAAGCGTATCAAGTTGAGCTTCAGAAGAAAAAGCAATGTAGGACTGAATCAAGATAACCAATCAGGGGGAAATTTTTACTCAGAAAAGCAATTGGAAGTAGCAGCCAAACAAATCGAGAAAGTAATTTTTGAGGATAGTGAAACAGAATGGACTTATACCAAATTAACTCGATTACTGGAGCTAGAGCTAGCTAAGGTGCGAGTAAAGCTAAAAGGGAAAAGATGCAAACCCAAGAGTTGGTGGGATGAGGAGGTCAAGAGGGCAATAGAAAAGCGCAAGGAAGCATCCAGGGAACACAGATATTCCAAGAAGAGGGGGGAACCAAAACCCGAAGTAGACAGAAGATGGGATACCTTCATAAAGTGTAGAAGGGACGCATCCTATTTGATTAATGAGAAAATTAGAAGAAAGGGTGCCCAATGGATGTCAAAAGTAAATAAAAAGGATAGAAAAGCAGCCCAAAATTCTGGAAACATCTAAATGCAATGAGTAATAAAACTAGGCTAGAACAAAGGTTTATTGTTACAGATGAGGGTATTCGACTAGAAGGGGATGAAGCAATCAAACACATAGGAACAAGGATGACGGAAAAAGTTTCAGCAAAGCACGTGGTACATAATTTATCGAAGGAGGATAGACCGGTTACAGCAATAGCTTCACTTGAGCAAGAAGAGTGGGAAAGGGCAGAGAAGAAGGTTCCTAGTGGCACATCAACAGGACCAGATGGTATCCCGATTATGTTGATAAAGAAGTTAGGACCAAAATCCAAGCAAACAATAATACAGGTAGTGAACAAAATGATAGTGGATGAGAAAGTCCCCGATGAATGGCGATTAAGTAGAATGAACATGATATATAAGGGAAAGGGGGACAAAGCAGACGTAAGTAACTATCGCCCCATAACAGTGACGTCTGTGGTTTACAGGGTGGTGATGCAAATTATAAAGGATAGACTGCAGGCTTGGGTGGAGAACGAGGGGGTGCTAAGGGAACTACAGAATGGGTTCCGGAAACAAAGGAGGTTGGAGGACAATCTATTTTCATTGACACAGTGTATAGAAATTGCGGAAAAGGAACATAGGCCCTTATTGCTAGCATTTCTGGATATTAGGGGAGCCTATGACAACGTTACTCAGGAGCATTTGTGGGACATATTGGGCACATTGGATGTGGAAAATGGAGTAATTAATCTTTTAAAAGATATATATATATATATATATATATATTTATATATTTATATATATATATATATATATATATATATATATATATATATATATATATATATATATATATATATATATATATATATATATATATAGAGGTAACAGAGTGCTCATAAAATGGGAAAAAAATGTATCAGGGCCTGTAGAGATACAGCGGGGGCTTAGACAAGGATGTCCTCTGTCCCCTTTGTTGTTCATGTTGTACCTGCAAGGTTTGGAGGCCAAGCTAGAGGGGAGCGGACTAGGTTTCAACCTATCTTTTTTCAAGCAAGGGGAATTGATTAAACAGACATTACCGGGACTAATATATGCGGACGATATAGTGATAATGGCTGACAACAAGGAAGACCTGCAGAAGTTGTTAGACATATGCAGTACAGAGGGAGTCATATGCAGTCATGACATTTAATGAAGAGGGCGGCGAGCATAGAATACAGGAGTTCGTGCTAAAAGTAGTGAATGAGTACAAGTATCCTGGGGTGTGGATAAATAACAGTGTTGAGTATCTTACAGAGCATGAAAAATATCTAATGAATAAAGCTAGTAGGAATGCAGCTGTCATGAAAAATAGGACACTGTGGAATTACAATAGGTATGAGGTGGTAAGAGGGATCTGGAAAGGGGTGATGGTCCCTAGCCTGACCTTCGGGAATGCGGTCTTGTGTATGAGGCCAGATGTTCAAGCAAGGCTGGAAATTAGGCAACGGGGAGTAGGGAGGTTAGCTTTGGGAGCACATGGCAATACACCAAATCAGGGGGTACAGGGTGATATGGGATGGGCGTCTTTCGAGAGCAGAGAGGCTAGCAGTAAGATAGCATTTGAGGAACGATTGAGAAGGATGGAGGAAAAGCGGTGGGCTAGGAAAGTTTTCAGATACCTGTATATAAAGAATGTTGACATGAAATGGAGAAAGCGAACTAGAAAATTGACAAGCAAATATCTGGACAGCAGTAAGGGGGCAAATCAGCAATTATCGGTTAAGAAAAAGGTTAAAGGAACAGAGAGAGCTTTGTGGAAAACAGGGATGCTGACGAAATCGGCACTAGAAACATACCGGACCTTTAAACAGGAAATTGTCAAAGAAAATATCTATGATAATTGTAGGGGAAGTTCTTTGTTGTTTGAGGCCAGGACTGGAGTTTTGCGGACTAAGACGTATAGAGTCAGGTACCAGGAGATAGACACTTTGTGCATTGCGTGCGGAGAGGAGGAGGGAACAGCTGAACACTTGATACTTTTCTGTAAAGGGCTTCACCCTACAGTGGAAGGCAGCGGGGCTGACTTACCCAAGGCATTGGGGTTTAGGGATAGTGAAGGGAAAGTGGATTTTAAGAGGTTAGAAGTAACCAAGCGGAGATTATCTGATTGGTGGCTAAAAGCAAGACAGGAGTAAAATTTCACAAGACATGGCTAGGTGGCTTGAGCCACCGCCCGATGTAAAGGGTTCAGCCGTATCCATCCATCCATCCATCCATCCATCCATCCATCCATCCATCCATCCATCATCCATCCATCCATCCATCCATCCATCCATCCATCCATCCATCCATCCATCCATCCATCCATCCATCCATCCATCCATCCATCCATCCATCCATCCATCCATCCAACGTGAGAATGTTATAAATGGCGTAACATACGACAAAATAGCTGCATTTAGCGTACGCAAGCGTGCATACGGTTTTGGTATGTAGACAGCATCGATTAACCTCTTGCCACATCTGTATACGCCGTGAGCAGACGACACACAGGCGATGAGCGGCGACGCGGTAACCGGGAAGTGTGAACGAGACAGCAATTCGGCGGCCGCGGATTCCGCTCCCTGTCGCCGCCGAATGTCCAAGTGTGAACGCGCCATTCCTCAGCGTTGTTTTCGCGAAGCCATAATCTCAAACGCAATAAGGCGCGCTGGTTCGGTTGCGATTTTCGAGCGAACACTATCCCCTCGAAAGCGAAGCCTCAATTCAAACCATTTTAAGTTTTTTCTTTTGCCACGCGCAAACTTATTTTATCAGTGTCAATAAAAGCACGGAAAAGGTGAACTGAAGGCGCGTGAAGTTTCGCGGAGCTCCCGGGTTCGAGCCCGACCGCGGCGGCTGCGTTTTTATGGAGGCAAAACGCTAAATAATAAATAAATAATAATTGGTTTTTTGGGGGAAAGGAAATGGCGCAGTATCTGTCTCATATATCGTTGGACACCTGAACCGCGCCGTAAGGGAAGGGATATAGGAGGGAGCGAAAGAAGAAAGGAAGAAGAGGTGCCGTAGTGGAGGGCTCCGGAATAATTTCGACCACCTGGGGATCTTTAACGTGCACTGACATCGCACAGCACACGGGCGCCTTAGCGTTTTTCCGCCATAAAAACGCAGCCGCCGCGGTCGGGTTGGAACCTGGGAACTCTAAAACTCACTCATGCTGTATTATGAGTTTTAGCGTTTTGCCTCCATAAAAACGCAGCCGCCGCGGTCGGGCTCGAACCCGGGAGCTCCGCGAAACGCTAAAACTCACGTGTGCTGTGTTCGGTGGGCGTTCGAAGCGAGCGGACGTGTTTTATAGCTCTCTGCTCCTTCGGACACTGGGCCTAAGGCTTCGCGGCGTTGCGGGGTCTCCCCATGGAGGCCACAGACACCGTGAACGAGCGAAGGTCTGTGTTCGGCGGTGACAATCAGCAACGCAGGGCAGGCCGCTCACGCTCACGATCACGGAGACGAACGCCATCCAGAGGGAGGTCGTCCAGCACCATTCGGCGAATGCAGGCCGAGATCGCTGATCTGCGGGACACGGTGAGGTGCCTGACGGCGGCGCTCATCACCACCTCGGAGAACCTCGAGTCCGTCATCGGGACCTTGGACATGTCATCGGCGGACCCACGCGTTCTAGCCTTGAGGGACGCCACGGCGCTCGCTCACCAGACGCAGAACTCCATGGCGGCTCCCTCCCCGCCATTTCTGGCCACCTCTGCGCTTCCTGCCGCCATTGCTACACCTGGGGAACCGGCTGTGATGCCTGGTCCCCCTGATGCTGCTGCTGCGGGCTCACCGCGGACACCTGCAGCCGAGGAGAGCATGTGCACCCCAATGGACGAGTCTGCTCTCCGGAAACGGCGACGCTCAACGGGGTCCGAGGAGGAGAGGGACTCGGAAACCAAAAGGGACATCGCGGTGGCTAAGCGGGAAGCTCGAAGGCCCCCACCGTCACTGTTCCTCTCCCTCCACACTCGAAGGAGCAGGGCCTTCCCAGCAGGAGCCCCATGGAGCCCACCTCCAGCCTGCTGCTGATGCTGCTGCTGTTGCTGGTGGGGCGACGGCGTCCGGAAGAAAACCGTGTGCGACCTCACCAAATCCCGTCGCACGAGACCAGGCTGCGGCTGGGGCTTCGTCTGCTAGCAACGAGCGCGCCCAACTCCGCTGCGCGCCGCAGCAATGCGCCGCAGGCAGCGGCTACGCTGATGCTGGGGCCAGCCTGGTCCCGTGGCGCATTATCACTACCAAGGCGCAGCGGCGTCGGAGAGCTGCCCTGGAGCGAGCCGCGGCTGCCGTGGAGGTCCCGTCCAGCCTGGTGGGGACGGTGCTGTTTCGGCCGGCGAACCGGAGCACCGCCTTCACCAGGGAACAGGGCTGGGAGTTGGCCGAGTTGACCGGGCTTGCTTAGAAGCAGCGGGTGCTCCAGCACAGATAAGCCAGCATGATGGCTAGCCGCCGGACTCCCTCCCGCATACCATCCATCCTGCAGTGGAACGTGCGCTCACTTGCGGCGCGGTACGCCGAAACGCGAGTTCGCATCGCACAGTATTCACCGGAAGTTATCGCGCTGCAGGAGACGTACGTACGTTCACATGACGGGGAGCCCCAGATGCGGCTACCTGGCTACATTGGCTACCACTCAGCCACCACGTGCGAGGAACTCACCTGTGCTGCAGTGCCCTGTTGTGTCACATCTCATCGCCCCGGGAAATCAAGGTGCGCGATATACGTGCCGCAGGACGTCCAGCACACCCTCGTCGGATCGGCGGCGGCGACATCTGACGCCCAGGAGTGCGTGGTGGTGACAGTGCGCGTCGGTGGTGTTGGCACATCGGTGGCCAGTGTTTATGTGCGTCCAGCTGTCGCGTGGAACGCGCTGTGTTTCCGTGCTGTGTCTTCGTGCTGTTCCCCGCGCCAAATCATCTGTGGTGATTTTAACGCCCACCATAGTGCGTGGGGCAGTGCGCGCCACTCCGCGCGTGGAGACGACCTGCACGACGCAGCAACGCAGCTGGGACTCACCCCCTTGAACACCTGCGAGCCCACCTTTCGACGACGCGGAACAACCGGCTCCTGCATCGACGTTGCCTTCGCATCCAGAGGCATCGAGGCGACATGGCGCCGATCACCATCTCTCTGGGGCTCGGATCATTACTCCATCCTAATTGAACCCAGTGCGATGGAGGCGCGCCCCAAACGTGCCTACTCCATTACCAACTGGAGTGCGTTCAGGCGGGCGGTCGACGAGGCGGCGGCCACTGGCGCAGATTTCTTTTCAAGTCTAGTCCGAAGCGCTCTCACTGCCACCCAACGAGCAGAGGTAAGGGCAGGGCAGCCCACACCTGATATGATGCTGCTCAATCTGCGCGAGAAGAGAGATCGCGCAGAGCGACGGGCGCGACGGACTGACAGAGCCGCCGACTGGACTGTCTACAACCGCTGGGACGCAGCAGCGCGCCGCCACGCCAACAAGCTATAATGCCGGCGGTGGGCTTCACTATGCCAAAAGATGGAGGAAGATGTCAGCTCGCGGAGGCTGTTTGACTCCCTGCGGCGCATCACAGAACCACAGGCAAAACGTCAACCGCTGGCCGCCCTCGCAATCTCCAGCGGGCTCAGCTTTGTAGAATTGGCAGAGCGGTTTGCCGATCGATTCGCGCCGCCCAGCCCCGCAAACGCCGCTAACATAGCTGATCCTGAGAGCCCCAGAAGCGACGCCAGTCCCTCGCCCGTCGCCTCGGAAGGTCCATGTGATGCGCCGTTCACCGCGGCGGAATTGAACAATGCGCTGCAGCGCTGCCGCCGCCGCTCGGCGCCCGGACCGGATGGGGTGACATACCAGATGCTGCGAAACCTGGATGCCCAGCAACGACAGATCCTCCTGCAGCAGATCAACCTGGTGTGGGAACGCGGGGAGCTACCGGAGGATTGGCGAACCGCTGTCGTTTGTCCCATCCGAAAGGCAGGGCGCCCACCTACGGAGCTGAGCGGATACCGGCCAGTGGCATTAACATCGGCGGCAGGTAAGCTCATGGAGCATATGGCGTTGCAGCGTCTGAACGAGCGGGCTGCAGAGGCTGATTTGTTTGACGAGCGGCAGACGGGTTTCCGTGGGATGCGGTGCACGGCTGATTCTATATCGGACGTTGTTACAGCGCTGGAGCATGCCAGGGCGGCAGGCCAGGTTGCGCTACTGCTGCTACTCGACGTCTCGGGCGCTTTCGACAACGTTCATCGCGCACCAATTCTCGCGGTGCATGAGAGGGCCGGTGTGAGTGGGCGCCTTTTGCGATACGTTCACGGCTTCCTGAGCGGGCGCACCATGCGCGTACGAGTAGGGGGTAAGCTCTCCAAGCCTCGCCCGGTGGACATGGTTTTGCCGCAGGGCTCTGTCCTATCACCATTTCTGTTTAATGTGGCCATGTCGGTGGTGTCAGCCTCCCTCCCCACGAGCGGCCGACACCATGTGTACATGTCCATATATGCAGACGACATAGCCCTGTGGTGCCGGGGACCACCGGACGAGGTGCTCCGCGTGCGGGGTGCCTTGAGGGAGCCCTGACCGCAATCGATGCCAGCTTGCGCGGCCTTGGTTTGTCGCTGAGCGCGGACAAATCGGTGGCCATGGCCTGCGTTTCGCGCTCGCGCGCGCACCTTGCGCCACTGTTACTGGACGGCACTCTGATTCCTTGTCGTAAATCGGTGCGGTACCTTGGCCTGGACATCGACTGGCGCCTTCCCTTCCGCCCCGCGGCGACCAAGGCTTGTCTGCAGATGAAGAGGATCACCGCCGCCGTGCACAAGCTCACCGCTCGACGCCAGGGCATCTCCCAGCAAGCCGCGCTACGGCTATACAATGCCGCAGCTTTTGGGGTGGTGCTCTATGCGCTGCCGCTCGTCACGGTGCGCAAGCCATGCTGGAAGAAACTCGAGCTCCAGCACCGCAAGTCCCTGCGCGTGTGCCTAGGCCTGCCCGGAAACTCGCAGTGCGCCGCAACGTTGGCCGAGGCAGGAGCGTGGCCCCTTGAGCTCCAAGCAGCGCGCAGGGCATTGAATCACATCGACCGGCTTCACCGCGCACCGGAAGGTGGCTCGCTGCTGCAGCGTATGCGCTCGCACCCGCGCTCCCGAATGGGCGCGGCGCTGCTCGAGTATGAGCAATTGACCCAAGGCCCACCCCCCTACGGCTCCTGCGCTCCCTGGCCTGCTGCCTCGGAGGTACAGCGAGAGATCGTCGGTATTGCGGGAAAGCGGAGCACACCCCTCTGTGCTGTGCAGCAGCTGGCCAGAGCCGTCATACACGAGGAGCTCCAGGACCATCTCCTCGTGTACACCGACGGCTCAGTGGCCCGCGACAGCTCCTCTCTTGCTGCGACGGCCACCATCCCCGCCCTGCGACTGCACAGCCAGCAACACGCAGCCTTCCTGGGCTCCTCCACCACGGCGGAGTTGATGGGGATCCGGCTCGGGCTGGACCTGCTGCTCACCCTCGGCCCTCCGCCGCCCAGGAGTGCTCTGCGGTGCGACTCCCGCGCCGCCCTCAGCCGCCTGCAATCTAACGGCCGCGGTACCCCACTAGTGCGGGAAATTCGCTCGCGCATCGGGCGCCTCGCGCAGAGAGGTTGTGCCGTGCGTGCACAGTGGGTGCCCGGTCACTGCGGCATCGCCGGCAACGAAGAAGCTGACGACCTCGCGACCGTTGCACACCAACTACCTGCCAGCGATCTGCCCCTTGCGCTGGAGGACGTGCGTGCGGCCATCCACGACCATCTCCGAAAGCAGCACCCCGACCCACGCATCGCGGGAGGTGAGCGCATCGACAGTGTCACCGGCTGTCGCGCACTTACACGGTCACAACGTGCAATGATCCTCCGCGCGCGCATTGGCTGCGTGTGGCCTGGGGAACGACGGGTGCGTCACGGAGTCGCGACGAGTGATGTGTGTGACGGATGCGGTGCAGTGGAAACACTAGAACACCTCCTCCTTCGCTGTTCAGCGTTCGCCGATGCTCGTCGCGATATGCTCGCGGCCTATAGGGCGCAGGGCATACCACCAGACTCCATCAAGACGCTATTGTGGCCGCAGGGCAGTGCGCGCACTCGTGAGCGAATTTTGGTGAGCCTCTGTGCATTCCTCGAACACACGGGCTTGACATCCCGTCTGTTCTCCGTCAGGTAGTTACACGCAGTGACCGTACGCTCCGCGAGTTCTACTTTGAACGATTAATAACTGGACGCCCCACTCCAGTTGTAACTAACACAGGGCTGTGCGCGTGTGTGATTTAATTCCTCTAAATGAACTAATCACGCGCACAACCTGGACACATTTCTTATTGTTTAAATAGTTTGTACATATTACTTCTCCCCCTATCCTCTATTCCTGTCCCCTCACCTCTTTCATTTCATTTCTCCATTCTGCCTGCTGTCCTTTATTTCCGCTGCCCCAGCTCAGGTGCTTCAGTATCGATGGCAGATGCCGGGGCTAGCAAAAATCTTTTCCTTCCTTTTTACTATTATTTTAAATAAAACCACTACCACCACCACGTGTGCTGTGCGGTGTCAGTGCACGTTAAAGATCCCCAGGTGGTCCAAATTATTCCGGAGCCCTCCACTACGGCACCTCTTTCTTCTTGCACTCCCTTCTTTATCCCTTCCCTTACGGCGCGGTTCGGGTGTCCAACGATATATGAGACAGATACTGCGTCATTTCCTTTCCCCAAAAAACCAATTATTAATTATTAAACCAAAACGCCACGATTCATGAAATCCCTACGGACCATGGAACTATTTTATTTTTCGAAGATGCTCAAATATTACATCACTACGCATTATAGAAACTCCCGCCAAATCTACCCACTCCTCACCCTTCTCTGACCCAAACCGAGAAGGTGGTTTGGGGTCGATTACAAAATGACACCGTTCTATCGCCTTTCCTCCTCTTCCTCATATATTCAGGGGAGAAATCTCCAACTTGTTACTGCGGATTTTAAACACACCTATCAAATTTGCCAAACAAACCGAAACCACCCTTCCAAGGGATGGAATCAAAGGAGCGATAGGAGGCTGCTCTGCGCAGTTCACAGGCTTCGCATCGTGGGCTGGGCTTTGAAGGCCGCCGCGGCCCAACAGTGCCGGACCATCTAGAGTGGCCCTAGGGCCCGTTGCCACTTGCTCAACACCCCTCCCACTTCCCATACTCACCTGATCCACTGAAGTGGGCCTAAATAAAGTTATTACTATCCAACCACATGAGGCTTGAAATCCAGAAAAAAATGGCTAGCGGTTTAGTATTGGTTAGCATGACATGAAAAAAAATTAATGTGGATTAGCTCAGGTAATCCAGGATATACAAAGCGAATGATGTCGGCGTTCACTGTGGTCGTTGATGTTGCCAACGTTCTAGACGGCGATGGTTTTGAGCAAATGAAGGGCGCATAACTGGCTGTCTGGATATGCGGACGCCTTATTCGTGCCTTGATGCATGTGGCGGCGGTGAGAGAGATGTGACCTGAATGCATTAGCGCTGACAGCGTTGTGGCTGACATGTGGCACTGCAGCAGTAGCTAGGTCGCGCCGTTTGTTTGGTGATCAATCTCTCGCGATCAACCATTAACTGCACGCCATCTCCCAGGGTGGCAGGGAGGGCGCGCTGCCTATCCAGTGTGAGGAACGCAATCAAACCAGGCTTTTGCAGTTGGACACAAACGCCACGGCACGTACATGAAAGCGAGATTGAGGTCTCCACTGACCCACGGATACAGTTGAGCGCCTTTCCTTTGTGAAAATGAACGACCTTTGCAAAGTTGCCAACGCCAATGAACTCTATGAACGCCGTCGGCTCAATTTTGTTTGGTTTTTGACGAAAGGAAATGGCACAGTAACCATCTCACATATCTCGTTGGACACCCGAACCACGCCGTAAAGGAAGGAATAAAGTAAGGAGGAAAAGTAGAAAGAGGAAACTGAAAATTTAAAGTTGTGTTTTGAGGAAAGGCGCGGCGCTGAGCTGCGGCGGAACAGCTGTGGCTCGGTGCCACTAGTGGCGCATGCGCAGTAGTGACTAGGGAGCGAGCGAGAGAGAAATATCCGCAGCGAGGCCCGCGTTCTGAAGTCATGTGCCTCCTCGGAGCACCGCCACGGCGACCAGTTCGCGGCCAGTAAAGCTTTCGCTATAAAAGCACACACCTGATAGCGGGGTTAAGCTGTCCACTGTCCCAGGGAGCCTGTTAGGCGCGTTTCCTTTCCTCAAAATCAACACCCGTGTTCTGTGGGATATCAGTGCACGTTAAAGATCCCCAAGTGGTGAAATTATTCTGGCGACCTCTACTACGGAATCTCTTTCTTCTTCTCCCAGTCCCTGCTTTATTCCTTCCCTTACGGTGCGGTTCAGGTGTCCGCGGAGATATGAGACAGGTACTGCGCCATTTCCTTTCCTCAACAACCAATTTAAATTCCACTACAACATCTTTTTCCTCCTTTCTTATTTCACTCCCTCCCTTATCTCGTCCCTTACGATGCAGTTCAGGTGCCCGTCATGTGCGCTCCATCCTCCTGCCGCAGATAGTGTACCACGCCCAATTTCATCGCCTCACTCGTTGACAGTGGGACTCCCTTGAAGCAATCAATCGGGAGGCTATGCGCGCCATAACTTATCTCCCTCGTATTGCACCCATATCCATTCTGCAAGACCAAGTCACACCAGCGCGACCGCCTCGCCCGCCTCCTGCACACCACCACACAACAACAAGGAAAAGACGCCGTTATCAAGAGCCTGGAAGCCAAGTATCTGCCGGACACGCCAACGGAAATCCACCCGCCGTACGGGGGGCTGCCCAACGCGTGGCTCGACCGAGACATTACCGTGTCAGAGGTACGAGTAGCGCTGCACGAGCTCAACACCCGCTCAGCAGCCGGCCCCGATCTCGTTACCAACAAGATGCTACGAAACCTCGACAATGCATCGATCGAGGCACTAACCCGTTACTTCAACGAATGCTGGCGTTCGGGCAAGCTCCCCGGACAGTGGAAAACGGCAAGAACAATCCTGATCCCGAAACCGGGCAAACCACCGGACATCGGCAACCTGCGTCCCATCTCGCTTACATCCTGCGTGGGCAAGGTGCTGGAGCACGTGGTGGCCAACCGGTGGCAGGAATACCTGGAGAAGGAAGGCCTCTATCCGGACACGATGATCGGCTTCCGACACAGACTCAGCACACAAGACGCCATGCTACAACTAAAACAAGAAATCATCGACAACAAGACACAAGACAGCAAAGTAATTCTGGGGCTCGATCTACAAAGCGCATTCGACAAAGTCAAACACTCAGCCATATTAGCACAAGTATCACGACTCAACATGGGGGTAACGAGCTACAATTACATCCAAGACTTCTTGACCAACCGCACGGTGGAACTGCACGCCGGAGACCTCAGACTCCCCGAACGCAAGCTCGGTAGCACGGGTACCCCGCAGGGTTCGGTCATCTCGCCGTTGCTCTTCAACCTCGTTATGATCGGGGTAGCGAGGGCAGTAGCGGGGACCGGCGTCCGGCATACGATCTACGCCGACGACATTACCCTGTGGGCGGCCGGCGGCACCGACGCCAGCATCGAGCAACAGCTACAAGCCGCGGTTACCGCCATCGAGCAGCACCTTGACGGCACCGGCCTAGTGTGCTCGCCCGCCAAATCCGAGCTGTTCGTCCTCACACCATTACGACCGGGACGGAAACGCGCTCCCCCTCGGGAGTGCGATCACATCAAGATCATGACCGCATCGGGGCAACGCATCCCCGAAGTTCCCAAGATCAGAGTCCTGGGCCTGCTGCTAAACAAGAGCGGCCGCAACGACGAGACCATCAACAAACTTACCACCAAGGCAATGGACGCCATCCGGCTCATACACCGAGTCTCGACACGACAGGCGGGCATGCGTGAAGACAGTCTCGTGCGCCTCGTCCAGTCGTTCGTGATCAGTCACATCGCCTACGTTGCGGCCTACCTCAACTGGCAGGTCACTGACAGGAACAAGATCAACACGCTGATCAGACGGGCTTACAAGACGGCGCTGGGCTTAACGGAGACCACGAGTACGGCTCGGCTCCTGCAGCTCGGCGTCCATAACACCCTAGAAGAAATAGCCGAGGCGCAGCTCACCGCGCAAATGGAGCGCCTCTCTACCACCAAGACGGGGCGCAGTATACTGACATCCCTGGGTTACAACCCCCGAACCCCCAGCCGGCAACCATGCGAGATCAGCGAGGAGGCGCGGGCTCACATCCATGTGGACCCCATCCCGAAGAACGTGCACCCCGAATACAACCAAGAACGGCGGCAGGCACGGGCCCAGGCCCTCATCGAGAAACACGCCCAAGACCCGCACGCCCGGTACATGGACGCAGCGGAATACAAACGAGAAGGCTTCGCGGCAGTGGTCGTTGCGGCGGCTACCGGCACCACGACAACGGCAGCGAGCGTGCGGTGCATGGACGCCACAGACGCCGAGGAGGTTGCCATCGCTCTGGCGATCTCCGAGGCCGAGTGTCACACCGTGCTCAGTGACTCGAGGAGCGCCGTGCGCAACTTTGCCAAGGGGCGACTGAGCGCGCCGGCGGCCGCCATCATCGGCAAGCTCCAGCCCCAAGACAGCCGCAGCACCATCCGTATCAAGTGGTTCCCGGCGCACGCGGGCGAGTGTGCATCCTCGCCGAACCACAACGAGACGGCCCATTCGGCGGCGCGAGCGCTTACCCTCCGCGCCCCCGAGAGTGACCGTTCCGTGTGGTGGTTCGAAACCAAGGACCGCGTAACCAGTTATGGCGAAGTTACCATGTGTTACCGCCTAGCTCGACGGACAATGCCGCCTCCCCACCCGGCACTCAGTCGGGAGGAGGCCGTCATCCTAAGACAGATACAGACCGGGTCACTCCTCGCCCCGGCAGTGCTACACGTACTTCACCCAGAACTCTATCCGAGCGATGTGTGCAATGTTTGTGCAGCTGGTCCGGCGGACCAATGGCACATCATGTGGGACTGTGCCAGGTTCCCGACCGAGGCTACCTCCAGGATATACCCGCCCGAACTTCAAAGTGCAGTGCAGTCTGCAGACAAGGACATTCAACTATGGGCCGTCCAGCAGGCCCGGGGTGCGCTCGAAAAGCACAAGCCTCACGACCCACCACAAACGGGCCGAACGGGGGTAGTGCAGAGGAGGGCATAACCCCGGGTCGACGCTTGGCCAACGTCACGACGCGTCAAACCGTCGGTTGCCGGCATTTTCAATAAAGTTTTTCCTACCTATGCTCAACTTAATGCATTCAGTGAACTCATCGACCAGCGTGAGGCAAGCAGAGCACGCAAGATGTCGCTTCCACTTCATCGTTTGCAAACTCTTCCTCCATCGTCATACTGTCAACTCACAGACAATCGCTCCTCTGCTCCGCAGCCGATATCATCCGCGCGTCTACCTCAAGGGTGCATAATATACACGGATGCATCACACACAGCACAGCAGGGAGTTGCCGCAGTTTACAGTCCTCCCATCCTCATCTTAACTCCCGCTCTACATATCGCGCGGGTACTTGAACCCCCCTTGCCTTGTATCTTCAAGCGATACACAATTCAGTGGCTTCCTTTCAACTCGTACCCACTTTCAATATTGTTAATATTTACACTGACTCCCTTGCCGCCCTTAAGCAGCTTAAGGGTGTTCAACGCACATTCCAAATCACACAATTGATTCACCAACTCTGCACAAAATATCCCTGTCCTGTGCGTATACACTGGATTCGCGGCCATGCTCACTAACCTCATAATATTCATGTCGATGCAATGGCACACCTTGACACATCAGACATCCCACCACCTTCCCCTCTTCCGCCCTTCCCCTACCCCTTTCCGAGAGGCATGGGAGGCTGCCCTCATCAACTGCTCCTCGCTTCAGCCCCAAGCGCCCAGGAGAAATGGACGCGAGACGGGGCCTCGTCATGAGGTGTCCCGGACTAGGGAGGCAGACCATTTAGCGGGGCCGCTCTGGAGCACATTTGGTGGAGCGAGTGGCGACGGCGGCGCCATCTGATGGAGCACGGCTGCGGCGTTGCTAGGCCGCGGCGGCTCAAGGTCGTTCGTCGGCCACAGCACGCGGCATACGACCTACGGCTGAAGTGCGCGACGAGCCAAAATGGCTCGCCGGCTGGCGTACTTTAAAAAAACCCTTTTGCGCTGTGCATTATTACACATCGTCATCTTCCTCAACTTCCATCTGCGGCGCAAACAGGTCAGAGCATATCCTGAGCCGAATATTGTCACCGGACGTGTAGAGAACCGAGCAAAGCAAAACCATGAGCAAACCAGGCTAAACACTTGGTTTCGCACGTCTGGTGGGTTTAACTATGTTGAAACCCTACCTCTTTTTTGTTATTCTGGTTAGCTTCCCTTACATTTGCTTTGAATACGGCACTCTTATGAAAAAAAGCTCTTAATACAAATCCTGGACCACTACTGAAAACGTCCCCAACCATGATCCTCAAGGCATCCCGAGCATGCTCTTCGGACGGAAAAAGATATCCCTGTTGGACGGCGTGTGGGCCAATTAGGGAGAACCTGGTGACATCTTAACATCCTTACATGAACATCCTGCGGATATAGTCAGGAGGCGTCTTTGCGTTTTCTGCGTCGTGAAGGAAACCTGAATGAAAGAAAAGCGGCTGATGCGGAATGCTCCCCGAAACTCGAGTACGAACATCAATATATATGTTACGCCTTACATGCAGTGCATTTCATTCTTACCTCTACTCTCGAGGAACAGATAGCCTGATGATGATGAAATAACTTTATTTCGCACCCGTCAGAGAATCAAAGGGTGATGAAGACTTCAGTCTTGACCGACGTCATCTTTTCCCCTTTCAGCAGGCTGCTGGGATTCCTTGGGATTCAGCGCTGTCCAGGGCCAGATGGATGACTTTCTTTATATTCCTGTTTGTTTATACCTATGACATGTCCACACCATGTGGATCATGTCTGCAATTTCGTTTAAGCGAAACGGGCCTTGATTCGCGTTTGTGATGTTAGAAAGTGTGCCTCGTCTTTTTGTCTTTTTTTCATCTGCCTCCTCCCGTCATCACCAACCCCCATCGTGACACTCTTTTGTCTCCTCTTCTCGTTCCCCACTGCAGAGTAGCAGGCCATATATTCATTTTTCCGGCCAACCTGTCTGCCTTTCCCGTCAATAAGCCATCCGTCTCTTCCGTTAGTGTTTAGACCTCGGGTCATGGATCACCAGACGCTATCTGCTTAGTGATAGTGGGTTGGGAAAAACCCCCGCCTTTAACTTTCTCCATATGACCTCTTCCTTTTTGCTGAGGCCCGTTGCATGCATGCTCCAGATAGTGTCGGTCTTCCTAACCTGCAATAACTAAGAATATCTTTGTACATGTTCAGCTCCTCGTCCGTCTGAAAGGGCTTTATGTTTTAGGAGGTGGCGAATTTTTTTTTAAACGCGGTACATAAAGCAGGTGGTGGTGTTGAATGCATAAGGAGTCAGATATTTAGACAACAGACTTCCATAGAACGCCATAAAAAGTCCTGCTTGTAATTCAATGTGAACTTGTGCAATGCAATTCGTTGCGAACAAATAAACAGCAATGGCTAATCATTACCCAAAACAATTAAAACTTCGCAAAAGGCTGCTTGTATGCACAGCGCTGCTTACTGTGGGCTTCATGCTCTGATAACAGAGCTGACAATGACGCTTAGCTCCACCTGCTGGTCATACGGGCCTAAAGAAAAAGAATGCGACATCGAACAGCAGAGAGCGTACTTATAAATCCACATGCTAATAGCTTGGGTGCTAACTGTAATATCTGCAATGTTACCAATCGTATCAACAGACACTACATCGCACTTGAGTTGCATTTGTGTATTGCGCATCATCTTACGCGTAAGCAGCAGTAAATAAAGACAGGAAATCAATTGACGAGCCTGAAGTGTCTTTTCCAGGCAGCAGGCCTAACTCGGGTGGAGGCAGTATTACATGATTCATGTACAACTTCTTTACATCATACGGTAGAAGGATATAAAAAGACAAGAGGTTGCTTCTGATCTAACTTATTGGTGCCCGGCAACTTCGGCCCTGTCAAGGGAAAGAGTTTCTTCTGACGAGCTCTATCTCGGAAAAGTGCACACCTCCAGTGCAACATAATCGCCTCTAGACTTCCTGACGGAGTTCCCCTTTTGCTCAAAAATATCTGCTACCAGACACACAAAATGATACGTCGGCTTCGGGGAGACGTGGGAGGAACGGACCCATTGTCTACTGTATAGCACTGCGCATCACTCCGTGATCGTGCGATCGTCTTGCACGCACGGGCACAACATTATCAAGACAGCAGCGCGCGGAGTACCGGGAATGGATCCCCGCACTCTCCAACAGGGTCGTCGAAGTCACCGTCCGAGTAGATGGCGCACATGGGGTCCGCCTGCAGGTCCAGGCCCAGCCATATCGTGGTGTAGTTGTGCACGTTCTGCGCCACCTTCTCCAGAGCTCGGTACCGGAAGACTAGTCCGCCGCCGCTGCCCTGGTTCTGAGGGAGCGGCAGCTCGCCGACACGGCACTCCTGGAAGTTGCCGCTGGACTCGAGCTGGCAGAACGGGCTGCGTTGCGCCAGGCCCACAAAGCTGCGAGAACGGAAAGTACTGCCATGTTTGTCGAATACTGTGAGAGAACTGCATATGGACAGTGGAGACGCGCTATTGCTTACAAGGAAAGACAAAATGATCTGTCATGCGTGCCCAGCTACTCGCTACATGGGGAAAGGATGGCACAACTGAGCAGTATTTATCGCACGTGATACGCCATACATTAAAGATTTGGAGTGGGTTGTGTTGGGCTTTATGGCATATAGGCAACTAAGATCACCAAGCGCCAGTACATGATTGAAATTCACGCCAGGTTAAGCTAGTACAAAGCCAAGCATATTGCTCCGCCGCTGCTTGCAAGGTTGACTCATTGGAAGCCCAGGATATTACTCTAACACCAAAGGACAAAAGAAACGGTGAAGTATCAGAAACAGGGAATGATGTTATCTTACAGCCAGCGCTGGTTTCAGCAGGTCGCGTTATTCGCACTGTGTAATTTCATCATAGAACGAAAGCGAACTTATTGCCAGCGGCTTGTCCAGCATTGAAAATCTTAACGACCTCTTAGAAAGATTTGCTGGAGCTGTGGTTATGAAAGCTCTCTAGGAGTTATTAAAGCGAAAGCTTTACTAGGCTATGTCGGCGGTTTCGGTTCATCAGAGCGTGTCCGCATCCATTGTGGCGAACTAGAAAGAGAGAACGTCTAAAACGTGGCTATACTCGAAGTAGGATGATGTGACGATGCGGCGCAAAAGATTTCGTGACGATCGGATGAACAGTTAATTAATTAGAGCTAAAAATGTGCAAAAAGTGGCCGTGGCCAGGGCGCAAAATTTAAAACGCCGTAAATGCTCTGAAAGTCGTTTCCACTCTAGCCCAGCAGCAAGTTGCTGTTGAGCATTACCTCAGTCGGGTCCCGTTGGCTGCGACGACCCTGGCGAACGTCTCGACGGTGGCCGACACGGGATGCAAATGGAGAACCTGACGGATGCGTCCGACTCGCGAAGCCTGCGGAAGAGCGCGTCGAAGCCCGTGTCCTCGAGGCGTCCGCAGTGGTCGCCCTCGAGCAGATAGAAGTCGACCAGGTCCGCCGGCTGCGGCGGGGTTGCGGACAAGCCGACCACCAAGGAGACGCGGTTGAGTGCGGCCAGCTCGCGAAGGTGCCGCACAATCGTTCCCAGTGCGGCGTCATTCAGGGTCGGCTGCACAGGTTGGAGTCGAACCCTCGCCAGTCCCGGTGGACGCCTGAGAAGCCGTGCTCCAGCGCCCACTCCAGCAGGTTTGCCGCGAAGTACCTGGACCACGCAAGTCCAGCACAGCACGTGCAGCATAGTCCACTTCTACAAGGTGAATAAGTATGCTCTATGTTTCGGACTTGCGAACTAACCAGAGGAATGTTTCCGCGCTTTTTTTGCGCACGAGGTGCTCATCACTCGCGTGTGATATTCTGCAGGGCTGTGGTTTGACTTTTATCGCTCCCTACTATGCTCACGTAGTCCTTGGGAAGTAATATACGTAAAGTTCGAATTCCTCGCTTTACCGTGCGTTCGGTAAT
This sequence comes from Amblyomma americanum, assembly GCA_030143305.2. Lineage (NCBI taxonomy): Eukaryota > Metazoa > Arthropoda > Arachnida > Ixodida > Ixodidae > Amblyomma > Amblyomma americanum. The sequence continues at coordinate 106,478 of JARKHS020025823.1, forward strand.
GGTGCGGTTATGGTGCGTTCGGTAACGTACCCAATATTGTCCATCTCTTTCGTGTTAAGGAACTCACAAATGGGGCAAGCTTATCCTGAGGGGCGCACATAGGTCGAATACACGCAAAACAAGAAAATGAATAGTTATTTAAACAAACACATGATTGGGATTTTAGGTGTATACTGGGGGTGCCTTGGCCACGCAAGGTAATATCTGCAAAGTTTGATTCTATCCGTGCGAGTATTTTCATCTGTTAGTGGCACTTAAATACCCGCGGTATCCACGGCAGTGTGGTGCGAAATTTCGCTTCACGCTGTTGCTGGCGGCATCATCATTAGAGACATTAAACGACAGGACTACACACCAGTTTTACCGCATCAAGAATGTCTGGTGAAAGCATCGTAACTTCGTAGAGTCCGTGTGCGCAACGCAAGAGGCTTGTAAACGAACTGAGGGAGCTCAATGTGTAGGTTCTGTCCATACCCAGAAATTCTGGACAATTGTCCATAATTAACTTCCCGTTGAAAAAACGCACTTAAGCACCTTTCTCCAACGGGAAGTTGTTTATGAACGCTACTTTTTCGCATATTGCAAGATGACACCATAACTAAAAGTCATATGCGCAGATCCCTCCTCGGGATGCTTGTAGTTTTTTCGTATTTAGTGTCAAAAATGTACCCCATTCGTTTCCTATGGTGATCTTAGCGAGCAAGATACTGTCATGCATCGGAATGCGAGACCGTTCCCATAAAAATGTTCATAACAGTATTTTACAATATACCACAGTTGCCTCAAGTAAAACAGACTTCAAAGAGAGCTGGCCTTGATGTGTCACGAATACTGCACAGTAACTCGAGAATCAGAGGGGTGGAAACAGCATACCGTTATTTATTGTGCATATGTTCCTTGCCTGTGATGTCCATCGGATGTGGTGGCAGCGTACAGGACAATAATGAAAGCATTGCATATTTTAGCAATAAAGAAACCACGATGCACCATAGTTTCCGCTTTCACAGAAGTTGAAATTTCTGAAAATTCTCAATGATTATTTTGTGCGTGATTAAAATGAAAGCGTCACGTGACTCGCGGCCCATCACCTGACGTTCCCCGCCGATCGGCGGAGGTCCGTGAACTCGCCGCGGCCTCTGACGGAGACCAGAAGGGACGACGACGCGTTCTTGCCACCGGAACCGGATGTGACGGCCGACCTGAGTTGTTCGATCAGGATGACGTCGCGAGCCGTGGTCTTTATACTGGCGGTCCAGCCGTCCAGCCTCATCGGTCCGTAGATGACGTAGCGGCAGAAGGAGAACGGCACAGACGCTACACCGAACCTGAAGCACACGAGTGCGCCAACGGCAATTCGTTAGCCGCTTCACTCGCCTAGAAAATTGGTTTTGCGGAACTTAGCCACCCGCAACGGTGGCTCAGTGGTTAGGGCGCTCGGCTACTGATCAGGCGTTCCCGGGTTCGAACCCGACCGCGGCGGCTGCGTTTTTATGGGGGAAAAACGCTAAGGCGCCCCTGAGCTGTGCGATGTCAGTGCACGTTAAAGATCCCCAGGTGGTCGAAATTATTCCGGAGCCCTCCACTACGGCACCTTTTCCTTCCTTTCTTCTTTCACTCCCTACTTTATCCCTTCCCTTACGGCGGGGTTCAGGTGTCCAACGATGTATGAGACATATACTGCGCCATTTCCTTTCCCCCAAAACAAATTATTATAAAGGAAAATTGCCCAGTAACTGCCTTACTTCTAGATGGACACCTCAACCGCGCCGTTAGAGTGAATACAGCGGGACGCTGAACATGAAAACGCTAGATGATTCATGTGACATCGAAGCTACCGAAGCCAGGAGCTTGGTTTCAACTGAAACTACCCTTTGGATGTAATACATAGCAGTAGTAATAGTGTTACTCGTTGTTGAGCACCTACCAGTAAAACCAGCAAATGATGATAATCGCACGGCAGGTAACAATTATTAATTTTCGTGGAACAAAAGAGGCGGAATTTCCCTTTGTTACAGAACACACGCCATTGACTCGCTCACGACGGTCGGTGTGATGGCCGTACATCAGCTAAAGCAGAGGTCAGCTACCCAGTTGCCTATAGACTGTTCTTTTGTCTATATAGAGAGTCTATAAACTTCATAGACAGAAGACTATGGACAGTCTATAGACTGTGCAAAGAAATTTTTGCAAGGGTTTTTCGCCATGTGTAGCATTCCACCAGCGTAAAAGATGAAACGTGAAGAACAGGGAAAATGCTGGTCTATTGCCGCTTTACGCCGCTTCATACAATGGTGCAACGGTACAATGGTGCAATGTTCTATAAGCTGAGCCGACTACCGTTCAGTTCGCTTCAAGATACAGCTTCCCACCGTGCACGTACCACGACTGGCCTCCCTGTAGCCAGGCGGCGCGACTCTTGTTATAGTAACAGAACACTTGCAGAGCCTTTTTCGAGCCCTTCACCGCAGGTGCGGCTTCTAGGCCAGCGAGTTTAGGGGCGTACTGCTTGGCAAGGTCGAAGGTCAGGTTAGTCGGCTCCTCGGGTAGCAGGCAGCGCGGCGGAGCCCGAACCGCAGTCCGCTCGGGGGCCACGTATTGGTCGCGGAAAGGCAGAGCCGCGACCATGGCGCCCCCTGAGCGCGGGCCCACGTCGGCGCGAAGACTGCGCATTAGGAGCAGGCCTCCCGGAACGACCAGTATGGCGAACGTCGCAGAGCACACGGACCAGCAAACGAAGAACTCGTTGTGCACGGGAGGCGCGACTCGGCGGACATCGTCACTGAGTAGGTCCGAATGCGAGTCAGCCATCTTCTTGTTCCTCTTGTATACGCATATGGCCAGTCCCCCTCGTGAGTATGCGGCGTGTATTTCCATTCCGTCAACGATACGGCTTTTATCCATTCCCTTACGGCGTGGTTCAGGTGTCCAACGATATATGAAACAGATACTGCCCCAGTTACTTTCCCCAAAGAACCAATTATTATTATAACGGTACGGCCCGCCAGATCCTGGTCTTCTCTCCTGGCTGGCCTGAAATCTTTTTGAGCGGCGATTTTTGTTCCAATCCCATCATAATAGAACCTGTATACAAGGTAACCCACACCGCGACGGAAAATGGCAAATTATTTGCGGGGCGCGGTAATTACGTCTTCTAATGAAGGAAAGGGCCAGCAAAACTGCTTTGAACTGAGTGGCTTTAAGAGCTATTTTCGCTCGCATCTCAGAGTCCGAACTAAAAGGCAACACACACGCCGAAGGTAAAATGACAAATGATTTGTGTGGTGTGAGTACTGAAAAGAAGAAAGAAATCATTAAAAATATTAGAGTAAAAATGGGATACGAACTCTAATCCATTGCGCCACAGAAGCAACGATGATGTGCGGTGTTAACTGTTCACTTACCCGTTCACATAAATCTTCTATACTCCGCTAGGTGGCGCAGCTAAGTTGGTGCGCTAGGTGCGCTTTCCGGTATGTGCTCCCGCAGAGAGCATGTACAGTGTTGTGCGTTTTTATCGTGAACACTTTAAAAAATTTCCCCGACTCAACCGCTGGTTCATTTGCCGTGAAACTGCACACAGAGCGTTCGTATTATGGTAACTTTTGTATCATAGCAAGTTTGACAACGGTACTTACTTAGTTGAGCCGTGCATGATGCGAAAATTAATCGTCTACGTAGAGATCGGCAACCAAAACCCGCAGACGACGCTTTTTCGCTGAACGGCGGCAGTGGCGCCATCTGTTTTCAACAGCTGAAAGCGTAACGACGACCGCCGAGCAGAGCGTTGCAAGAAGCGCGGGCCCTTTGAATATGCCGTTCCGGCCGTTTCGTCTGCTTCAACTGAAGCGCTTAACTTTTTCGGCTAACTGAGCGGAAAAAATATCAGAAACTCTAATTTCACGAGGCTTTACCTTTCAAAGAATATTGTTTGCAACGCTCGTCTCGCCGGCCTTGTCGTGACGCTTTCCACTGCCGAAAACAAATGGCGCCACTGCCGCCCTTCAGCGAAAAAAACCTCGTCTGCGGGTTTTGGTTCGCCGATCTCTACGTAGGCGATTACGTTTTAGCATCATGCACGGCTCAAATCAGTAAGTACCGGTGTCAAACTTGCTACGCTACAAAAGTTACCCTAATACTCAAGCTCTGTGTGCAGCTTCACCGCAAATCACCCAGCGGTTGAGGTGGGGAAATTTTTGAAACTCTTCACGACAAAAACGCTCAGCATTGTATATGATTCATGCGGGAGCATATACAGGAAACCTAGGTGCGCTTAGGGTGCCCCGATGCACTACATAGAATCACACCAGATGCCCTGTACAGTTGACGGTGGGGAAACACGTGGGTACGCGCCATTTGTATGAGGCCAACGACATCTTTCCTCTCTTCCTTGCCAGCCAGTGTTAAGTAGGGTTTGCGGATAAGTTCACGACTACATTATTCAAACTGGACGATTAACATGTTAATTGTATTCGAAATTCTTCCTCATGTCTAAAAATATGTATTTTTATTCCTGCTTTAATTTAATTACTTTATTTTTCATCAATTATATATTACTATTTTTCCAAGTTTCAGTCATTTCCCTATTCTGCTCCTCCGCCTCATGCCTTTCCTTTCCTTGCAATTACCCATGCGATTCTTCTTGGCATTCACCACCATAACCTTGGCCAATCCCCCACCGTGGGTCTGTGCCATGTTTACCTGAGGTCAACAGCAACCACATTCTGCTGGTCGGCCGAGCGCAGGGCATCGCAGCCAGCGCTGGGCTTGTGACCACCCTCGATGATGGAACTGCATTAATAATTCCTCTCTCCTGGATTTCAGGTGAACTTTTCTCCTAGAGTGAAATGACTAGGACAGCACGGACCCATTCAAGTGCATTTGGCAGGCACACTCAGCGGCGAACAGCCCGTTCTTGGACCCGATCTGCAAGTGATCGGACCAAGGCGCGCCGCGATGGTTAACTCGCTGGTATCGAGGCCCAACGCCTATCTCGACCCGCCGCTGTCGGGTTCATGTAGACGAGGCGATGGACTCCCAGGATGCTTCTGCATTTAAAAGAAACTTTCTTTTCTCACAGCGCGGCTTAGCTAGTTGCCACTCCGAGTGAGGCAGGAATGGTCGAGGTCATCACGTTGGGCCGACTTTGGAGTGCCCGAATAGAGGAAGCAGAAGAGACGGCTTCAAGAGGCATTAGCTGGCGGAAGCCAGAAACATGACGTAACGCTACCTCCTGAGCGAGTTTTTTTCCCTCCATGCTCTCTTATTCCATCATCGTGTTTCGGCCCTATAACGACTGTGTGTAGACAACCTGCACTGCTCAAATGCCAATGTGATTGCTCCAGTGAATGCCAATGCGATTGCTCCAGTCTTCAATTTGAAGACCACTCTAGAAAAAAACTTTTTGTCTTGGGGGGGGGGGGGGGGGGGGGTCGCCGTTCCGAGTGCCTTGATGTGACTTGCCAGGCATGTGAGAGATATACTTAAGAATATATACTGACATTGACATTCTGCGCCAGGAATCTGGAGTTCGCGCTGACGCTATGCCACACATGTGACACCAGCAGAGTGGATTAATCTTTTTTTTTAAGGAGCTACAAAAAAAAGAAGCTCTGCAGGCAACGTGACCGCAACCCCCGCTACTGTTACGGCCACACCCAGGTTTGTTTTTTCTGACAAGGCTGGAAAGCCGGAAAAACCGGATTTGCCCAGGACCGCCGTGATGCTCTGAATCGGTTCGTCCGTTTAACGAAGCGATCGCTCAGAGCAGTGTTGACGCAACATGAGTATAGGCACCGTGCAGGAGTAACTCCGGCGCGGTGAGCGCGCCCCTCGCGGCGGAAAGGGCAGACCGGGTGGGAGACGCGCGCCGCTCAGATGCAGCAAAACTGCCCGGGAGCGCGTCGTATTCTTCCTTCGCTCGTTGCTTTGGGGATATTCTGTGGTCACAGATCAATTACTGCGCAGCAGTCTACAATAGCACATACTTGAACTCCCCAGGGACAATGTTTTTCACGTACTCAAACAAGTTCTACGATCCGAAGCGACGGGAACAGTGAATGGCTCTTGTCCCGACGGGCAGTGAGGCGGCAATCATGTCAGGATTCGCCGCATGACGTTGTTCCCAAAAGAGAAAAAGAAGGCACTCACAAACCCCTGCATTCGTAATTTTTCTCGCCATCTGAAAAAAAAACTAGCTATTCGGCAATGTGGCCCTTGTATTTTGTGTTCCCATTTAGCCTACCCGACAGAACGAATTAAAGGGCGTGCTCTAGGAACCACAGATCGCGTGTGGTGGCGCACGCCGACGCAGGTAGTTTTTACATAACACTCAATTAACGTGCGGTTTGGTCACGATATCACCAAGTGTTTGTCAGTGCTTTTGTTCCCTTTTGTTGATTGTAACTTTTTTTTCCGGGAAAGGCCCCACAAACACTCGGCTCCGACACAGGCTAAAAAAAAATGTGTCCATTTTCCAATAGTAATACAGTCTTTAAATAAAACGATACAAAATTTTATAGTTGCAATGATTTCCTCAACCATCATACAGATGCGAAAACAAAAATTTTAAAGAAAGGCGTATTTTGAAGGCAAATAAAAAATTTAAAATTGTATGTTCCAATCGGAACATTTGTAATTAACGGATCAACCTAGTATACTGGATCAGCCACTTCCTGTGCGCATACCAGTGCAGTGTGCAGAGAATGATCAAAAGGCGTCTTATTGAGATTCGCTGCGGAGGCCACCGCTACATGCCATACGTCCTTTAAAAACTATTCTGTCATCAGGAGAAGAGGAATCCGACCCACCGGAGACATAATTGAAGCCTTTGAAAAAAATTCTGCCAATCTACTACGTCAGTTATCTCAATTACTCTCACAGGCAGGGAGATGTCGCCTTCTATGAGCCTAGCTGGCCGACGTACGCGAATTTTCAGGCCTTTCGTCAGCTGCTGGTATTTTTTCTCCGTTTCAGCTCCCCCTCCGTTCATTCCTCTTTTCCTTCCCTACCCTTTCCTTCCTTCTCGACCGCCACTTCTTTCGCAGTGTTCTTTTTCTTTTCATTCTAGCAGCTTTTGCCTAAGTGCGTCCTCACCTCTCACAACAATCCCGCTGTCCCGCTTGATCGACTTGCTCGTGGCTGGCTTTGTGCCGCGTTCTACCACATGTGGGGGGTGCCACAAATCTTGTTCTGTATTTTTCTACTTCTTTCTTCACCGTATTTTTTATCCCCTCCCTTCAATCCGTTGCTGTGTGTTGCCTCTTGCCCTTGGGCACCCTTCTCCTTGTGTCGTCTGCTCGGTTTCTCGTGCTTTGCTACTTGAAAACACACGCCCAGCATAAAGCCAGGGCTCATCCATGTCTCTCTGTGTCATGTATTCATGTTCCCGCACTGTTTATTTATCGCTGTGTCACTCCAAGTAGGCCAAATCGCCACCACTTCGCTGCAACAATCCCGAAAACTTGCCGACGGCCGCCACAAACTGGGCGCGCGCCCGACCCAGGCGGCCGCGACTCTCCCAACGCATCTGCTCCGGCGGCCACCGGCGGCGCTGCCTGTCCGCCGAGAGTGCTGCCCCTGGTTTCCTGCACGGTGCCCATACACCTTTGCAGGCTGAGTGTGCGACGCTGGGTATTCCCCCGAAGGGGCGCAGCGGGGTTTGCGGAGCCTCCTCCAAGCACACACATCGAAAGGCCGGGCGCCGGCCCGGGTGGTGGCTTGTACCCATTTTTAACCGGTGGGTAGCCGGCGGTGGGATTCGAACTAACCACCTCCCGCAGCCGAGGCGGACGCCCAGACCACTGCTTCACGACAGCGGTGAATGCCCAAGCGCTTCCCGCGGTTATTTAACTGCAATGAAGCAAGGTTATTGTTCATGACGCGTTCTGTAACAATTGCAGATGCGTTTCGTGTTCCACTTCCTCACAAATCACCGCATGCGTTTTCATTCGCCCATTCACACGTTCGTTCATGTCACGAAACCACCAACACCGCCCCCGCGGGCTCAAGGTATCCGCGTAGGTAGTTTTCTGTCCGGTAACTAGATGGCAGCACATGTCCTAACAAAAATTGCAAAATACCTTTGGTTTGCTCGCTCGCCGTGCCCTGGTGGCCGACTGTCACTGACCTCTTCTTGAATGGATGTCACATTTGTATGTCTTAAAGAAAATGTCAATGATGCAACAAGGGCAATGCATCGTGTATATTGACTGTATCCGCTTAACGCGCACATAAAGACATGCAGCTAACTTTTTATAACTACGTTGTAGCCCACTAGTGCTACTTATAATTAAACTTGTGTTATGTTATGTGAGCTAAAAAAGTTACCGCATGTTGAACTGAAAGTTTTTGTCTCACAGGTACTAGAGAGTTAACGGTTAAAGTATGAGAGCTTCCGCTTTAGCGTCGTAAAATTTAAAATGGTCCCTAGAAATTCTAACGCCAATTCAACCAGCCTCTAAAGGGCCAGGGAGAAGTTGTCACATGCTTTCTGCGCATGCGCGGCGTTGACCTTATCTAGTCGCACCGTCTGCCGCCCATTGCGCAGCGGACCCAAAGCCGCCCACGGTGTTAGCGCGCGCTTTAAATATGGCTGTAAGTTGCAAGTGACGAGCTTGAGCATTCGCGCCAAATTTGCGGGCGGCAGTACGGGTACAGCGTTGCAAGTTTCGTCTGTTACCAGCGCTACGCCTCGCAATGGCAGGCGTCGTGTCAACGGCGTGCATCTGAAGAAGAAATTACGAGAAGACATTTGTATGCACAAAGACGAAAGGGTGCATGTGAACAGGATATGCGCCATCCCGCATGGCGTTTGCGGACCTTCAATGGGACCTCTCCCATAAACATGACTCCCCGAACTGAGCACTCTTGCAGGCTATAAAGGCTTCGTGCGTGCTGTATATAATTATCACGGCTGTATGTCCCTTTACACTGTGATTGCGTCGTCGACTCAGCTTTTATCTAAAACACGCGGTGTTACATAATGACGCGCTGTGTGCACCGCGAACGGCTTTAATAATAATAATAATAATTGGTTTTTGGTTGAAAGGAAATAGCGCAGTATCTGTCTCACGTCTCGGCGGACACCTGAACCGCGCCGTAAGGCAAGGGATAAAGGAGAGTCTGATAGAAGAAAGGAAGAAAGGGGTGCCGTAGTGGAGGGCTCGGGAATAATTTCGACCACCTGGGGATTTTTAACGCGCACTGACATCGTACAGCACACGGGCGCCTTAGTGTTTTCCTCCATAAAAACGCAGCTGCTGTGGTCGGGTTCGAACCCGAGTACTCCGGATAAGTAGCCGAGCGCCCTAACCACTGAGCCACCACTGCGGGTGCGAACGGCTTTGAATGCACCAATCCCGGCCACTGTTAAGTCAGCACCAAGGTTTTATTTCCCGTGGTGCGAGCGGTTCCAGTTAACACCACAGGAGAGCAATGACTTTCCTGTGTCTGCAGCATCGCGCAGTCGTTCGAAACGAGGTTTGCCTCCGAAGGTGAGGGGGGAGGGAGGGGGAGGGGGGAGCTTATAAGAAAGAGAGCCTTTCGCAACCACGCACACCTGACGAAGATGGATTATAGGGGAGGGTGGAAGGAGCGCTGGGCCAATTTTTGGGCCAGGCGGGAAGTAGTGGGAAAAGGAAACGGCAATAAACATTCGCCCCCCCCCCTTTTCCTCCTCCTTCCCGCCGCGGGGTGAGGGGCCAGTCCATCTCCCTCCAGCATACAGTGAACAATGTGCACTGTCAGCTTTGAGGAGCTTAATTCTTCCCATTCTCCCGCTTTGGCGACCCGCCGCGGTGGCTCAGTGGTCACTGCGCTCGGCTACTGAGCCGGAGTAGCCGGGTTAGAACCCGACCGCGCCGGCCGCGTGTCAGTCGATGAAGGGGAAACGCAAAAGGCACCCGTGCGCTGTGCGATGTCAGCGCACGCTGAAGAACTCCGTCGGGAACACACCATACGCGGCATCTCTCATAGCCCACGCTCATCGCTTCGGGACGTTAAACCACACAGTTTACTATTCCTGGGCTATTCAGTGTTATTAGCCGACAGCGGTCTTGCATTTCGCCTTCATGGAAACGCCAGCAGGGAAGGGATTACTGGGGGAGTGAAATGCGAGGAGCGAAAATATTGACAACGCTTACGCATTTTGCGTCAAACGCGACATTCATAGAAAGCAATGTAAACGTCAATCTGTAAAAAATAATTGCGGTTAATTTGAGCAGTTAAGCCGCGTGCTAATTAGGTGCGCTAGCATGCATGCACTTCTGTTTTCACTTTGGTTCCAGTGTTCGGGTCTATTGTTCACGAATGCAAGTTGTTCGGATAGCGATAATGGGTTAATGCCCATATATGCAGAAGTGGTCATTCTCTTGCTTACATTCGTAAAGATCCCTGGGAGTCCTCGTACTGCCCCTGGTGCAGATGTGGTCATTCTCTTGCTTACATTCGTAAAGATCCCTGGGAGTCCTCGTACTGCCCCTGGTGCAGATGTGCAGCAGTTAAGCGGTGCCCACTTCCCTGTGGTGGCAGGTGCTGCCATCTGTGGGGGCTTGCGATACCCAGGTTGTTCTTCCCCAGCAACCTTTCGCGACAGGCATTAACTTATCTGAAAACTTCCAGGGTTGGCAGTGTATATATAAACACACGCTTGGCAGGCCACCCAAAACCCGGTGGGCAGCGGCTCGGTGGATCGAGTGCCAGTACTCGAGGCTCGGCACGCATCTCTCCCTGCACTGCGCCCGCTCAAAGCCCGCCTCAAATGTTTGCCCTTCGTAACCGACAAGCAGATTGTTTTCATTAATTAAATGTTGCGGGTCTGCCTCACCGCTACAGGAAATTAAGCACATATATGTTATCTACGGCGGCGACGAACGGATGTGACGGCGCCTGTCCTCGCTAGCCGCCTTCGCCTTCGGGTGACTTTTCGCCTGCATGAAGCTCAGCCGCTGATGCGCTGTTCCCACCCAACTTGACCGGGCCGTCTACGCTAACCCCCTGTAACAGACCTCCTGTAGCCTGCCCCCGCACCCACACCTCATCCGAGCTGGCGTGTACATGACCGTCGCATTCCTGCACCGTTCCTACCCTACCCTCCCTTAAAGAAATGGTCTGCAGACAGTATATAGATAGACTTCTTGTAGAGTCTATTGCCTTCCTATAGACATTTTGTTTATGTCTATTCGTAGTCTGTAGACAAATATCTACTGAAGGTGTATGGCCATAAATCTACAGGTCGTCTATAGACTGTCTATAGCATTTTTATTGCCTATAGACTTTTCTCTAGGGTTTGTCTATAGAGAGTCTATTGACTTTTTAGACAGAAATCTATTGACTGTCTAAAGAAATTTTTGCAAGGGCTTTTTCCTTCCTGTTGTCCCCGCGGCGGCTATTACCCTGCCCTCTTCCACATTACATGGGCCCCTCCACCAATACTTCCCTCCTTTCCCCCCGTCCCGATCCCGCGGCTGCCCCGGGTCCACACAAACCCTTCCTGTGCTCTCTTCCACCACTCCAAAGACACTCTCGACCATATCCTTTTCCTCTGCCCGGCGGATAATCTCCCGCAGGGCCCAGAGCACCTTACCACTTGGGAGGCTTGGGAGACCTTACTGCGCTCCGAGGACCCGGCCAAGCAAGCCATCGCCACAGGCCGGGTTGCCAGCGTCATGAGCCTCCGGGACATGAACGTTTGAGTGCAGTGGGGACGTGCAGGGGCCCAAAGACCTGCGTGTCTTAAACTCAAATAAAGTTTTCACCACCACCACCCGCATATCTTAATTCATGCCCTCATACCTGGCCAAATAAGATGTTTTTTCAGCACCGCCTGTCTGAAGCAATCGTGTGAAGCAAAAGGCATGTTCGTTCGCTTTTTTTCCGAAGTGCGAGGCCACTATCTTACATGAGGCGCCACAGGCAGCTCCGAATGTCAGAATAATATGTTAGGAAATTATGTAAATTGCTGTAACGTTACAAATGTGAAACTTTGGAACGTTGTTTTAATGCGAGAAATTAACAAATAACACTATTTTGCGTCATAGTAGCTTTATTCAAACTGAATATTGTACTGATGCTGTGCTCAAATGTTATAATATAATTAAAATTTACGAATAATGTTATATGGTAAACATTAGTTTGACATTAAAAGTAATTATTGTTCTTATACTGTGTTGTAAACGTTATTCTACTGTAATCATAGGTCAAAATTACAGGTATATATTTGAACCCTTGTATGTCCAAGAACTTTCCGCTGTTAAACATCGATGTACTTCAGCTAGCAGTACTTGGCAATAAATCGACTGCGTCTGCCACAATAGCATGCAGAAACTCATTATTCGTTAGAAACATCATGGGATACCCTTTATATAAGGTTTCTCCATGGTATCCGTTCGGAGCTGAGTTCACAAAAGTCACAACGGCTTGGGACGGCCCACAAATTCGCACCGCAGGGGGCCACCTCATTACGCCATCAGGACGATGCGCACCGCGAGTGACTGTCAAAGGACATGCCTATCCTGCGACCTTTGTTGTGCTACCGCAATGCTCCCGCGAAGTTATCTTGGGTATGGATTTCATTAATGAGCATCAGGCGATCATCGACCTGCGATCCAAGCTGATCACGCATTCGACGGACGAAGCCATCGCTTCGACGAAAACTCGGGAAAATCACGTTGCCCTCAGTGTCCTGGAGGAAGAAGTGAGCGTCCCACCCCGATCAAGCGTTATCGTGACCGTAGGCGCCACGAAAGCCATTAACGCTGAACCCATCATCGAGGGGAACATGCAGTTGCTTCTAGACCGAGGAATCAGCATCGCAAGAAGCATCGCACATTTCAGCGATGGCCACGACGAAGTACTGCTGACTAACTTCAGCGAAGAATACCGGCACATTAACTGAAGAACGACGATTGCTTTCTTCGACGAAATATCCGACGTACGAGACTCCTTCGCCCTCTCCGACCCCGGCGCAAAAGATTCGCATGACCAAGAGAACTCGCCCACTTTCGACATCAACCCAGCCCTGAACCGGAACAGACAAGACCAGATCCGCAATCTGCTTCAAAGCTACAGTGAGTGTTTTTCGACATCGCCGAAGGACCAACAAACGCCAATTGCCAAGCATTGCATTATAACGGGCCAACACGTCCGACCTCTCCGTCAAAGCCCCTACCGTGTGTCACCGCGAGAACGAAAAGCCATCCGGGACCAGGTCGAACAAATGCTTCGCGACGACGTCATCCAGCCTTCAAACAGCCCATGGGCGGCACCGGTTGTTCTAGTGAGAAAGAAAGACGACGCACTTCGATTCTGCGTTGATTACCGCCGCTTGAACAGCATAACAAAGAAGGACGTCTACCCCCTCCCCCGCATCGAGGACACACTGGACCGCCTCTGCAACGCCAAATATTTCTCATCGATGGACCTCAAGAGCGGCTACTGGCAAATTGAGGTCGACGAAAGAGATCGCGAGAAGACAGCATTCGTCAATCCGGATGGGCTGTTTGAGTTCAAGGTGATGCCATTTGGTCTCTGTTCCGCACCAGCGACGTTTCAGCGAGTAATGGATACAGTGCTGGCAGGCCTGAAGTGGCAAGTTTGTCTGGTATATTTAGATGACGGCGTTGTCTTCGCCTCGAACTTTGAAGAGCACCTCAAAAGACTTCGAACAGTACTAGACGCCATCAAGTCGTCTGGCCTAACCTTGAAAACAGAGAAGTGTCCCTTTGTCTACGAAGGGGCCACTGCGGTGGCTGAGTGGTTATGGCGCTCGGCTGCTGGCCCGAAAGACGCGGGTTCGATCCCGGCCGCGGCGGTCGAATTTCTATGGAGGCGAAATTCTAGAGGCCCGTGTGCTGTGCGATGTCAGGGCACGTAAAAGAACCCCAGGGTGTCGAAATTTCCGGAGCCCTTCACTACGGCGTCCCTCATAACCTTTGTCGCTTTCGGACGTTAAACCCCCATACACCCATAAATCAACTTTGCCTACGAAGAGGTGCTGTTTCTAGGCCACATCGTTAGCAAGGAGGGAGTACGCCCAGACCCGCAGAAAACAGCTGCTATTGAACAGCTTCCACCGTCCGCTGATAAGAAAGCAGTGCGCAGATTTCTCGGACTTTGCGCATATTACCGACGATTTGTGAAAAACTTTTCGCGGATCGCCGAGCCCCTGACCACCTGACGAAAGCAGACGTGCCGTTTAAATGGGAAGCGCCGCAAGCAGAAGCCTTCAAGGAACTTCAGCGTCGTTTAAAGTCCCCACCGATCCTCGCGCAGTTTGATGAAATCGCCGATACTGAAGTTCATACCGACGCAAGCAGCATGGGCCTAGGCCCCGTCCTAGTTCAGAAAAGCGACGGGCTATGAAAGTCATCGCATACGCTAGCCGTTCCCTTTCCAAGGCCGAGGCTAACTATTCGAGAACTGAGGAGTGCCTTGCCATCATCTAGGCTACGTCAAAATTCCGCCCCTACCTCTATCGACGACCGTTCAAGATCTTCAGCGATCACCACGCGCTGTGCTGGCTTGCCTATTTGAACGACCCCTCTGGCCGACTCGCTTGATGGAGTCTGCGCCTCCAGGAGCTTGACGTCACCGTCGTTTACAAGTCCGGACGCAAGCACTCTGACGCCGAATGCCTCTCACGAGCCCCTGTAGATACACCGCCGCCTGACGACGATGAGGACGCCTTCCTGGGACCCATCAGCCCCAGATCTTTCGCTCAACAGCAACGCTCGGACACCGACCTAAAACGCCTAATCGAGTACCTTAAGGGCAAGGTTTCTTCACCCGTCCGCTTCATTCAAGCGAGGACTGTCTTCCTTCTGTGTGCAGAATGAGGTCCTTGTGAAGAACTTCTCAGCGAGCTAAACAGCCTACCCCCTTGTTGTACCTGCTTGTCTCCTCGAAGAATTTCTCCACATTTCACTCGACGAGCTGACAGCTGGACATCTCGGGTTTACTAGCACCCTCCGTCGCATTCAAGACAAGTATTACTGGCCCCTACTGTCTGCCGATGTCGCACATTATGTGAAAACCTGCCGAGATTGCCAGCGACGAAAGACTCCTCCCACACGACCAGCAAATTTCTGAATCCCATTGAACCTCCCTCAAGGCCTTTTCAGCAGATCGGCATGGACTTGCTTGGCCCTTTTCCAACGTCAACGTCTGGAAATAAGTGGATCAGCATAGCGACCGACTACCTGACCCGCTATGCCGAGGCGAAAGCCCTACCGAACGGAACAGCAGCAGAAGAGGCCACATTTATCGTGGAGTGCATTCTTCTTCGACACGGCGCCACCGATGTGCTGATCACGGACAGAGGAACAGCATTCACGGCGGAACAAACGCAAGCCATCCTGCGTTACAGCAAAAACAGCCACCGGAGGACAACTGCATACCATCCGCAGACCAACGGACTGGCCGAGCGCCTGAACAAAACCATCGCCGATATGCTCGCCATGTATGTCTATGCCGAACACAAGACCTGGGACGTCGTCTTCGCCTACAACAGCGCAGTGCAGGAGACCACCCAGATGACGCCTGTTAGGCTCACCGAGGGCAGGGAGGCCACGACCACGCTAGGCGGCATGCTGTCCTACTTTACAGAAGAAGAGAACGTCGACGTTGCCGCCTACCTTCAACGCGCAAAAGAAGCTCGAAGGCTCCCTTCGGGTAAATTCCTTCATCCCTTCTCATCTGGCGTGTACGAAAGGTATTGTACGAGGCGTAGACTCTTCCCTGTCTACGGCAGAGACTCTTCAGCTTCTGTCGGCTGCAGGTGTTGTTGCTGTGCACCGCTGTAGCCGGGATGTAAACAACTTGCGGATGCCCACTGCATCTGTGATTGCTACCTTTGCCGGCACTTCCTGCCCCTCTGAAATCAAGGCATGGCATCTAATTTTTCAGGTAGACCCGTTATCTCGGCCACTGCAGTGTAACAACTGCTGGCGATATGGACATAGCGCCGGCGGTTGCAAATCCAACTTGAGGTGTTGCGACTGTGTGGATGGTCATTGAAGGAGCACCTGCACTGAGAAGAATGAGAAGTCTTGCCTTTGCGGTGGTGCTCACTCTGCAAACTACTCAAATTGTCCATCTCGAGCTCAGGAAATCCAAATTCTGGAGATATTTGACAGGAAACGCTGTTCGCGCCGTGACGCTATTACAGAGGTCAAAGAACGTGCCCACGGTTATGCCGGTGTGACCGCTCGGCAAGGTGTTATGTTAGACTCAACGCTGTCCCAGGCTATTGCGGCTGCTGTGGAGGCTTCTATGTCTAAAATGGTAGAAAAGATTGTTGCAAGTGTGTCGGAGTGCCTTACAAACGTTCTAGCGACTCAGCTTACACATGCCGTGCAGGCTAGTTTGGCACCTCTTTCGACAGCAATTCCCTCTCCTCTTATCCGGTCTCCAATTCCAGTAGCATCACAACCCCAGGAACAAAATTCCGTCCCTTCCGCTGTACCTACCTCGGGTACTGCAAGGGATGTTGGTATAATGTATGATTCGAGATGGTGGAGCCTGATGCTCGGCTTCTTAAGCGCAGCGGGTCGCCCATGTCTCATTCGTTGTTTTCTCTGGGCACCCAGCCCAAATCAAAGAGCAGCAGCTTGGCACTAAACCCAAGGATAACATTTTGGAGCAGGCAGTTGCTGCTGCTAGACTTTCGCAACCATAGCGTCGTTGCGAGTTCTGCAGTGGAACTGTCGCTCTATTCTTTCCGCTTCCACAGATTTACACTGCATTTCTACCCAGCTTAATCCGGATGTCATAATTCTGCAAGAAACGTGGCTTTCAACCGACAAACATTTTCATATCAAAAATTACCGTTCATTTCGCCTAGATTGCCAGTCAAGAGGCGGGGGTTTACTAACTTTAGTCTCTTCTAAATTTTGCCACAGGGCTATGGTATCTTTTCAACAAATGTCTCCTGACTGTGAGATTTTGGCACTAGACTTTGTACTTCCTGGGTGCTCTCCATTTTCAATAGCAAATTGTTATTTCCCCAATGGAGTCCAGAATGTTAGACCTCTGGACGTGTTACTCGTAAACTGTAAAAACCCAGTTCTCGTGGCTGGGGACTTCAATTCTCGCCATGTGTCGTGGGGTTTTAGGACTAATATATGCGGCAAGCGCCTTTGGGACTGGGTTCCTGATCGCAATCTGATGTGCTTAAATACAGAATCGGCCACTTATTTTCGCTCACACACTCAATCTGTCTTAGATCCCACGTTCATTAGCCTTGGAATTGGCGTAACGAATTGGTCGACTGTTGATAGCGGCACCTCAAGTGACCATATACCTATTCATTTTGATATCATATGTCGTGTTACTCCGGCGTCTTCTCAGTGGCGGTCACATGTAAATTATGACAGATTTCAGACGGCGTTGCGCTCTGCCCTTGCTTCAGTGTCTAACATCGCCGAGGTCCACCAGTCAGCAAGCATGTCTGGCTATAGAGGAAAGCCGTAAAAAGTCGGATTTCCTGGTGAGGCCAACAAAATGGAATTCTTCTAACTGGTGGAATGCGGACTGTACAAGAGATTACAGGCGGAGGAAGGCAGCATGGAAAAAGCTACTTCATAACCAATGCCCGAATAACTGGAGTGATTATAAATTTATTGCAGCCACCTTTAAACGCACAGGTTATCGCGTGAAGAAAAAATATAACTCAGAACGCTTCGATTATCTTTCAAAGGCGGGCAACCGACGTGCACTATTCGGTTTTCTACGGTCTAGGAAACAGCTCATGTCCTCTCATAATTTTCAATCATTAGTTATGTCACCTGTAGAAGCTATCCAGGCGGTTGAATTAATTGCCACAGGCCTGCAAAAGCGGTTCTCGTCTATACTACCTTTGCGACCATTGTTGTTTGCACCAGTCGTGCCAAATGATAATGCCTCACAAGTAAATCTATCAGAGCTTTCACAGGTTGTCCAGAGATTGCCAGCTGCTGCTCCTGGTCCTGATGGTGTTACTACAAAGATGCTCAAGATTCTATTTGAAGGGTCTCCCAACTCCTTATTGCACCTAATAAACTACTCTCTCAAACACGCTTGGATACCTTCTGAGTGGAAGCTGTCCAAGGGGATCCCTTTACTTAAAAATCAGGGTGGAGGCTATGAATTGGATAATATTAGGCCGATTTCTTTAACATCAAACGTGGTAAAGTTGATAGAAAGGGTGTTTATAATTCGGGTGTCCGCCATTGTGGACCGCAAAACTATACTCAGCCCGTGCCAACTCGGTTTCCGGCCGCGGTGTTCGATATGTAATGTACATGCTGATCTTGAGAGCAGAATTCTCCTTGCTCGTCGTCAACGCCTGGTCGCGGCTTTGGTTTCGTTAGACGTCGCCAAAGCTTACGACAGTGTAGAACACCCCATCTATATACATAGGCTACAGTCTCTTCAATTTCCAGATTATATAGTTGCATGGATATCTGCGTTTCTTTATAACAAGGAATTCTTTTGCGTCCATAATGGTATTCATTCAGAGAGGTACAGACAAACGCGAGGTGTACCGCAAGGAGCTGTTCTTTCTCCTCTGCTCTTTAATATTCTGTTGAGCTCCATTCCTCTCCACCGCCATGTACGCACTTACGTCTATGCGGACGACATTGCGTTTTTTGCTGCTGCGCCGGATATACATTCTCTGTATGGTCTGTTGCAGTCATATTTGAATACACTTGAGCACTGGTTGAGCGCATTACACATGAAGTTAATTGTTGGCAAGTGCGCCACTCTTGTTTTCCCTCTATTCACTCCTGTAGTGGTCTCTCTCACTAGCCAGTTGAAAATAATACCGCCGGTTCAATCCCTAAAATACCTAGGGGTCATTTATGACAACAAACTCGACTGGCGACCTCACATTGACCATGTCGCGGCGAAAGGGGCTCGTGCCGAGGGCATGTTACGGAGATTATGCCATCACCGGTACGGCATGCGCAGAAATGCGCTATTAATGATCTACACCGTGTATGTCAGGCCAATTTTAGAATTTGGATCAGTGTTGTTTTCAGGCTCGGCTACATATAAACTTCGCCCTCTAGTCTTTTTAGAGAGGAAAGCACTTCGCATGTGCCTCGGCCTTCCAAAATTTGTGGCTATCAATGGGCTGTACCTTGAAGCCCGCATTCCGCCTCTCTTATCACGACTTCAATTTTTAACTGTGCAAACTTACCTCAGGATCTATGAATCCCATTTCCACCATTCTCAAAGCATTTTCTGTTCACAGCCGACCACCTTTTTTGGTGTCCCCTGGTCTCGTTTCAATTCCCCTCAGGTAGTGTTTGTGCAAAGATTACTTCAGCCTTTAGATGTAAACATTTATGATATCCTTCCTGCGCTTCGCAATGGGCCCGCTATCCACATTGTTTTCGACGACATATTCCCAAAAAATGCAAAACTTTTGCCACCGAGTTTTCTAAATGGTCTTCTAGAAGATCATCTGAGGACCCTACCTACAGATATAGCAATAGCCACTGATGCATCGCAATGCAATGAAAAAGCAGGTGTGGGAATATTTTGCTCGCATTTAGACTGGTCCTTTTCACTGCGCCTTCCAGATTTCACCCCTATTTTTCAAGCAGACTTTCTAGCAGTTGTAATTGCTCTACGCAAGCTAGACCCCTGTATTACAACAGTTGCAGTAATTACTGATTCTTTATCTTTGTGTTCGTCCCTCGCTGCACATGTTGACGGTCCCATTTTAACAACTTTCTTATCCCTACTTCCTCCGCATTTGAGCCTTGTTCATTTAGTATGGGTTCCCGGTCACAGCAGTGTGACAGTAAATGAGATTGCTGCCAATCTCGCAAAGGCTTCCCTCAGCGGCCCCGTGTTGCCAATCATCGCGGCTACAGCCTATATTACAGCATCTAGATTTCGGCGACGTGCGTTTTTAAGCACGCAAGACACATCACTTTTAACATCGGCGGATTATGAGCACCTTAAATATTATTGGAGCAGGAAAATTTGTTGCTCTCGGCAGCTTGAAGTATCACTGACGAGGCTGCGCTGCCGCATCCCCCCTCTAAATTTCTATTTACACAAGTCGGGTTTGGCGCTCTCTCGACTTTGTGTATTTTGCCGTGAGCCTGAATCTATAGATCATTTTTGGCTGTATTGTCGCCGATTCAACTCTCTGAGAAAAAGGTTGCTGGAGGAGCCCTAGCAGCAACTTGGCCTTAGTTTGAGCAGCCCGCTCTTGCTCTCATTTGGCGCCACCACATTTGGGTTCAGCCACAGATCTGTTTGTACCGCTGTTCTAAATTTCCTGATAGAATCTCACCGACTGCCTTGCTAAGTGTTCAAACTTTTCTTTTCTATCAATTATTACATTTTGACTAATTCATTATTATTTAATTCCTCTCCTTATTATTATTCTTAAATTTTTAAAACCAAAACTCTCATCCCTTTTCTGTTCATGTCGAAGAATTCACCGGTGTTGCGCTCCCACGTGCTTTTCCTTTTTGTTAACTGCGTTCAGTTGAATAGCCACCCGATTCTTGGCCGATCCCCCAGTGTGGGCACGTGCCATCTTTTGATAGGCTAACAACAACAACAAGCTCGAAGGCTTGCCCGATTACAGATCAAAGATCAGCAGCGGTCCGACGCCAGACGCTACAACCTACGAAGACGCAACGCGGAATACAAGCCAGGAGACTAAGTCTGGGTTTGGACGCCCATTCGCCGCCGTGGATTGAGTGAAAAGCTTTTGCGCCGCTATTTCGGCCCGTACAAGGTTCTCCGTCGGCTGGGTGAACTGGATTATGAAGTCGTCCCTGACGCAATGACTGCATCCCAGCGGCGCCGCGTACAACTGCAGAAGTTTTCCGTGTAGTCCGTCTGAAGCCGTATTATGCGCGCTAAAGGGCGTTCCATTTCCATACTATATTTTCGCAAGATCCGCTTTATCTCTTACTAGTCGCATTATTTGTTTTAATGCATCGGGTCGATGCTTCTTTGAGAGGGGAGTAATGCCGCGAATATTTGCAGTGTGTTCGTTTTTCAAATCTGCCGCCACATCACTTTATCGCTTTGTTTGCGACGCAAGACGCGACTAGATTTATCTCGATTGATCGCAGCCAGGCAGACCTGATTCTTCGTTGCTCCGGAATGTTCTAGTAACTTTGCACGCTTTATCTCGAAAGTTCGCTATCAGCTTTAAATTGAGCACGGCCGACAGCGGCGGGCATTCTGTTCGACGACCGCCGAGCACACTTGTCGCTTCGCCGCCGCCGAGTGATTCAGTCCATTGTGGGCGCAAGTCAGCCCAATAAACAGTTTTCTTTAAGACCGTTTGTCCGTCTTCATCGCTCCTTCGACTGCCGTCACAACTACGTGACAATATGTTTTCACCTTTAAGTTTTAAAGCATTCTTCAATACTTTCCGCTTTTCATTAAAGTCCTGGAAAAAGATAATGACAGGTCTTGTTTTCCCTGGCTTACCAATCCTGTGGATTCTTCCTACACAAGAACACGAGACTCCAAGTTTTTCGGAAATATACCTTGAAGTACTTTTTGCTTAAGATCAACGTCGCTTTCATCGGGTTCTTCTTTTACTCCGAACACTAGCAGATTTGACCATCTACTTCTAGCTTCTAAGTCATCAATCTTGTTCTGAAGAGAACGCACAGTTGCTTCCTTTCCTCTCGTACCCACTTTCGATGTTGTTAATATTTACACTGACTCCCTTGCCGCCCTTAAGCAGCTTAAATGTGTTCGGCGCACATTCCAAATCACACAATCCATTCACAAACTCTGCACAAAATACCCCTCTCCTGTGCGTATACACTGGATTCGCGGCCATGCTCACGATCAGCATAATATTCATGTGGATGCAATGACACATCTTGACGCATCAGACATCCCACCACCTTCCCCTCTTCCCCCTCTTCCCCTACCCCTTCCCGAGAGGCATGGGAGACTGCCCTCATCATCAGCTCCTCGCTTGAGTCCCAAAGGACCCTGGTGAAATGGGCACGAGACGGGGCCTCGTCATGGGGTGTCCCGGACTAGGGACGCAGACCATTTAGCGGGGCCACTCTGGAGCATATTTGGTGGAGCGAGCGGCGACGGAAGCGGCGTCGACGGCTGCGCCATCTGATGGAGCGCGGCTGCGGCGTTGCTAGGCAGTGGCGGCTCAAGGTCGTTCGTCGGCCAGCGCACGCGGCATACGGCCTACGGCTGAATTGCGCGACAAGCCGAAATGGCTCGCTGGCTGGCGTAGTAAAGCTTTCGCTTAAAAAAAGACTCTTGCGCTGTGCATTATTGCACATCGTCGTCTTCATCAACTTCCATCTGCGGCGCAAACAGATCAGAGCTGATCCTGAGCCGAATATCGTCACCAGATGTGTAGAGAACCGAGCAATGCAAAACCATGAGCCAACCAGGTTAAACACTTGCTTTCGCACGTCTGCTCGGTTTAACTACGTTAAAACCCTACCTCTTTTTGTTATTCTGGTTAGCTTCCCTTACATTAGCTTTGAATGCGGCACTCTTATGAAAAAAGGCTCTTGATACAAATCCTGGACCAGTACTGAAAACGTCTCCAACCATGATCCTCTAGACATCCCGAGTATGCGCTTCGGACGGAAAGAGAGATCCTCTGTTGGACTGCTTGTGGACCAATTAAGGAGAACCTGATACATTGAACATCCTGACATGAACATCCTGCGGCCATACTCAGGAGACGTCTTTGCGTCTTCTGGGTCGTGAAGGAAAGCTGAATGAAAGAAAAGTGGCTGATGCGGAATGCTCCCCGAAACTCGAGTACGGATATCAGTATATATGTTACGCCTTACCTGCAGTGCATTTCATTCTTACCTCTACTCTCGGGGAACAGGTAGCCTGATGATGATGAAATAACTTTATTTGCACCCGTCAGAGAATCAAAGGGCGATGAAGACTTCAGTCTTGAACGCCGTAATCTTCGTCCCTTTTCAGCAGGCTGGGATTCCTTGGGATTCAGCGGTGTCCAGGGCCAGATGGATGGCTTTCTTTTGGTCTTCTTCCTTCTGGCTGACCATTAAAGCCACCCAGGACTCTATATTCCTGCTTCTTTAATGTTATGGCTTGTCCACACCATGTGGATCATGTCCTGCAATTTCGTTTAAGCGACACGGGCCTTGATTCGCGTTTGGGATGTTAGAAAGTGTGCCTCGTCTTTTTTTGTCTTTTTTCACCTGCCTCCTCACGTCATCATCATCCCCCATCGTGACCCTCCTTTTTTCTCCTCTTCCCGTTCCCCAGTGCAGAGTAGCAGGCCAGATATTCATTTTTCCGGCCAACCTGTCTGCCTTTCCCGTCAATAAACCATCCCTCTCTCTCGTTAGTGTTTACACCTCGGGTCATGGATCACCGGACGCTTTCTGCTTAGTGCTAGTGGGTTGGGAAAAACACCCGCCTGTAACTTTCTCCATATGACCTCTCCCTTTTTGCTGAGGCCCGTTGCATGCATGCTCCAGGTAGTGTCCGTCTTCCTAATCTGCAATGACCAAGAATATCTTTGTACGTGTTCAGCTCCTCGTCCGTCTGAAAGGGCTTTCTGCTCGAAGAGGTGGCGAATATTTTTTAAACGTGGTACGTAAACGTGGTACAGGTGGTGGTGTTGAATGCATAAGGAGTCGGATATTTAGCCAACAAACTTCCATAGAACGCCACAAAAAGTCCTGCTTGTAATTCAATGTAACCCAGTTCAATGCAGTTCGTTGCGAACAAATAAGTAGCAATGGCTAATCATTACCCAAAACACTTAAAACTTCGCAAAAAGCTGCTTGTGTGCACGGCGCTGCTTACTGTGAGCTGTACGAACCAGCTTCATGCTCTGACAATAGAGCTGACAATGACGCTTAGGTGCACCTGCTGGACATACGTGCCTAAAGACAAAGAATGCGACATCGAACAGCAGACAGCGTACTCATAAATTCACATGCTAATCGCTTGGGTGCTAACTGTAATATCTGCAAGTTACCAATCGTATTAAAAGACACTACATCGCACTTCAGTTGCATTTGCTGTATTGTGCATCATCTTACGCGAAAGCAGCAGTAAATATCGGCAGGAAATAAATTGACGAGGCTGAAGGGTCTTTTCCAGACAGCAGGCCGAACTCGGGCGGAGGTGGTATTGCATGATTCATGTGCAACTTCTTTACATCATACGGTAGAAGGATATGAAATGACAAGAGGTTGCTTCTGATCTAACTTATTGGTGCCCGGCAACTTCGGCCCTGTCGAAGGAAAGAGTTTCTTCTGACGAGCTCTATCCCGGAAAGGTGCACACCTCCAGTGCAAAATAAACGCCTCTAGACTTCTCTTCCTGACGGAGTGCCCCTTTTGCGCAAAAATATCTGCCACCAGACCCACAAAATGATACGTCGGCTTCGGGGAGACGTGGGAGGATACGGACCCATTGTCTGCTGTATAGCACTGCGCATCACTCCGTGATCGTGCGATCGTTTTGCACGCAGGGGCACAGCATTACCAAGACCGCAGCGCACGGAGTAGCGGGAATGGATCCCCGCTCTCTCCGACAGGGTCGTCGAAGTCGCCGTCCGAGTAGATGGCGCACATGGGGTCCGCCTGCAGGTCCAGGCCCTGCCATATCGTGGTGTAGTTGTGCACGTTCTGCGCCACCTTCTCCAGAGCTCGGTACCGGAAGACTAGTCCGCCGCTGCCCTGGTTCTGCGGGAGCGGCAGCTCGCCTACACGGCACTCCTGGAAGTTGCCGCTGGACTCGAGCTGGCAGAACGGGCTGCGCTGCGCCAGGCCCACAAACCTGCGAGGACGGAGTGTACTGCCGTGTTTGTCGAACACTGTGAGAGAACTGCATAGGGACAGTGGAGACGCGCTATTGCTTACAAGGAAAGACAAAATGCTCTGTCATGCATGCCCAGCTACTCCCTACATGGGGAACGGACGCCACAACTGAGCAGTGTTTATCGCACGTCATACGCCATACATTAAAGGTTTGGAGTGGGTTGTGTTGGGTTTTATATGGCATATAGGCAACTAAGATCACCATGCGCCAGTACAGGATTGAAATTCACGCCAGGTTAAACTAGTACAAAGCCAAGCGTACTGCTCCGCCGCTGCTTGCAAGGTTGACTCATTCGAAGCCCAGGATATTACTCTAACACCAAAGGCCAAAAGAAACGGTGACGTAGCAGAAACAGGGAATGATGTTATCTTACAGCCAGCGCTATTTTCCCCAGGTCGCGTTATTCGCACTGTGTAATTTCATCATGGAACGAAAGCGAACTTATTGCCAGCGGCTTGTCCAGCATTGAAAATCTTATCGACCTCTTAGAAAGGCTTGCTGGAGCTGTGGCTGTGAAAGCTCTCTAGGAGTTATTACAGCGAAAGCTTTACTAGGCTATTTCGGCGGCTTCGTGTCATCAAAGCGTGTCCGCTGCCATTGTTGGGAACTAGAAAGAGAGAACGTCTAAAAAGTGGTTATACTCGAACGAGGATGATGTGAGGATGCGGCGCAAAAGATTCAGTGACGATCGGATGAATAGTTAATTATTTAGAGCCAAAAATGTGCAAAAAGTGGCCGTGGCCAGAACTAAAGTGGCGCAAAATTTAAAACGCCGAAAGTGTAGTACCACGTGACCGGAAGTGTGGGCGGAGCTAACGCGCGGCGTTAAATTTGAAAGTTTGGAACGAAGCGTGGTGCGAATTAGACGAATTGCACAAATTCTCAGGCAAATAGGGGCAATAGAGGCAAAGAGGAGCAAATAGAGGCGACGAGTGCTGAGGAGGCGTCAATGCTTTCGCATTACTCCAATGCGGGTTACCGCAGTGATCTCGAATTTTATTCAGGAAGCTGAACTGTGCAGTTACAATACATTAAACTCTGCAGCATTAAAGTAATTTGTATAAGCGCGTGTCAAGCCGAATAAATGAGGTTACGTTGGGCATGCTCTGAAAGTCGTTGCCACTCTAGCGCAGCAGCAAGTTGCGGTTAAGCATTACCTCAGTCGGCTCCCCTTGGCTGCGACGACCCTGGTGAACGTCTCGACGGCGGCCGACACGGGCCAGCATATGGAGAACCTGGCGGATGCGTCCGACTCGCGAAGCCTGCGGAAGAGCGCGTCGAAGCCCGTGTCCTCGAGGCGTCCGCAGTGGTCGCCCTCGAGCAGGTAGAAGTCGACCAGGTCCGCCGGCTGTGGCGGGGTTGCGGACAGGGCGACCACCAAGGGGACGCGGTTGAGTGCGGCCAGCTCGCGAAGGTGCCGCACAATCGTTCCCAGTGCGGCGTCATTTCCGGGTCGGCTGCACAGGTGGGAGTCGAACCCTCGCCAGTCCAGGTGGACGCCTGAGAAGCCGTGCTCCAGCGCCCACTCCAGCAGGTTTGCCGCGAAGTACCTGGACCACGCAAGTCCAGCACAGCACGTGCAGCATAGTCCACTTCTACAAGGTGAATAAGTATGCTCCATGTTTCGGACTTGCGAGCTAACCAGAGGAATGTTTCCGCGCTTTTTTTTGCGCACGAGGTGCTCATCACTCGCGTGTGATATTCTGCAGGGCTGTGGTTTGACTTTTATCGCTCCCTACTATGCTCACGTAGTCCTTGGGAAGTAATATACGTAAAGTGCGAATTCCTCGCTTTACCGTCTATTTTGATGGTGCGTTCGGTAACGTACCCAATATTGTCCATCTCTTTCGTGTTAAGGAACTCACAAATGGTGCAAGCTTATCCTCAGGGGCGCACATAGGTCGAATACACGCAAAACAAGAAAATGAATAGTTATTTAAACAAACACATGATTGGGCTTTTAAGTGTATAATGGGGGTACCTTGACCACGCAAGGTAATATGTGCAAAGTTTGATTCTATCCGTGCGAGTATTTTCCATCCGTTAGTGGCACTTAAATACCCGCGGTATCCACGGCAGTGTGGTGCGAAATTTCGATTCACGCTGTTGCTGACGGCATCATCATTAGAGACATTAAAACGACAGGAAAGCGACAGGACTACACACCAGTTTTACCACTGCAAGAATGTATGGTGAAAGCATCGTAACTTCGTAGAGTCCGTGTGCGGAACGCAAGAGTGAAGGGCAACAGGCTTGTAAACGAACTGAGGGAGCTCAATGTGTAGGTTCTGTCCATACCCAGAAATTCTGGACAATTGTCCATAATTAACTTCCCGTTGAAAAAACGCACTTAAGCACCTTTCTCCAACGGGAAGTTGTTTATGAACGCTACTTTTTCGCATATTGCAAGATGACACCATAATTCAAAATCATATGCGCAGATCCCTCCTCGGGATGCTTGTAGTTTTTCGTATTTAGTGTCAAAAATGTACCCCATTTGTTTCCTATGGCGATCTTAGCGAGCAAGATTCTGTCATGCATCGGAATGCGAGACCGTTCCCATAAAAATGTTCATAACAGTATTTTACAATATACCACAGTTGCCTAAGTAAAACAGACTTCAAAGAGAGCTGGCCTTGATGTGTCATGAATACTGCACAGTAACTCGAGAATCAGAGGGGTGGAAACAGCATACCGTTATTTATTGTGCATATGTTCCTTGCCTGTGATGTCCATCGGATGTGGTGGCAGCGTACAGAACAATAATGAAAGCATTGCATATTTTAGCAATAAGGCAACCACGATGCTCCATAGTTTCCGCTGCAACACAAGTTGCAATTTCTGCAAATTCTCAATGATTATTTTGTGCGTGTTTAAAATGAAAGCGTCACGTGACACGCGGCCCATCACCTGACGTTCCCCGCCGATCGGCGGAGGTTCGTGCACTCGCCGCGGCCTCTGACGGAGACCAGAAGGGACGACGACGCGTTCTTGCCACCGGAACCGGATGTGACGGCCGACCTGAGTTGTTCGATCGGGATGACGTCGCGAGCCGTGGTCTTTATACTGGCGGTCCAGCCGTCCAGCCTCATCGGTCCGTAGATGACGCAGCGGCAGAAGGAGAACGGCACAGACGCTACGCCGAACCTGGAAGCACACGAGTGCGCCAACGGCAATTCGTTAGCCGCTTCACTCGCCTAGAAAATTGGTTTGGCGGAACTGAGCCACCCGCAACGGTGGCTCAGTGGTTAGGGCGCTCGGCTACTCATCAGGAGTTCCCGGGTTCGAACCCGACCGCGGCGGATGCGTTTTTACGGAGGAAAAACGCTAAGGCGCCCGTGTGCTGTGCGATGTCAGTGCACGTTAAAGATCCCCAGGTGTTCGAACTTATTCCGGAGCCCTCCACTACGGCACCTTTTCCTTCCTTTCTTCTTTCACTCCCTACTTTATCCCTTCCCTTACGGCGCGGTTCAGGTGTCCAACGATATATGAAACAGATACTGCGCCATTTCCTTTCCCCAAAAACAAATTATTATAAAGGAAAATTGCACTGTAACTGCCTTACTTCTAGATGGACACCTCAACCGCGCCGTTAGAGTGAATACAGCGGGACGCTGAACATGAAAACGCTTGACGATTCATGTGACATCGAAGCTACCGAAGCCAGGAGCTTGGTTTCAACTGAAACACCCTTTGGATGTAATACATACCAGTAGTAATAGTGTTATTCGTTGTTGAGCACCTACCAGTAAAACCAGCAAATGATAATAATCGCACGGCAGGTAACAATTATTAATTTTCGTGGAACAAAAGGGGCGGAATTTTCCTTTGTTACAGAACACACGCCATTGACTCGCTCACGACGGTCGGTGTGATGGCCGTACATCAGCTAAAGCAGAGGTCAGCTAGCTAGTTGCCTATAGACTGTTCTTTTGTCTATAGAGAGTCTATAGACTTCATAGACAGAAGACTATGGACAGTCTATAGACTGTGCAAAGAAATTTTTGTAAGGGTTTTTCGCCATGTGAAGCATTGCACCAGCGTAAAAGATGAAACGTGAAGAACAGGGAAAATGCTGGTCTATTGCCGCTTTATGCCGCTTCATACAATGGTGCAACGGTACACTGGTGCAATGTTCTATAAGCTGAGCCGACTACCGTTCAGTTCGCTTCAAGATACAGCTTCCCACCGTGCACGTACCACGACTGGCCTCCCTGTAGCCAGGTGGCGCGACTCTTGTTATAGTAACAGATCACTTGCAGAGCCTTTTTCGAGCCCTTCACCGCAGGTGCGGCTTCAAGGCCAGCGAGTTTAGGGGCGTACTGCTTGGCAAGGTCGAAGGTCAGGTTAGTCGGCTCCTCGGGTAGCAGGCAGCGCGGCGGAGCCCGAACCGCAGTCCGCTCGGGGGCCACGTATTGGTCGCGGAAAGGCAGAACCGCGACCATGGCGCCGCCTGAGCGCGGGCCCTCGTCGGCGCGAAGACTGCGCACCAGGAGCAGACCTCCCGGAACGACCAGTATGGCGAAAGTCGCAGAGCACACGGACCAGCAAACGAAGAACTCGTTGTGCACGGGAGGCGCGACTCGGCGGACATCGTTGTTGTTGTTGTTAGCCTATCAAAAGATGGCACATACCCAAACTGAGGGATCGGCCAAGAATCGGGTGGCTATTCACCTGAACGCAGTTAACAAAAAGGGAAAGCACGTGGGAGCGCAACACCGGTGAATTTTTCGTCAAGAACAGAAAAGGGATGAGTGTTTTGATTTTAAAGTTTTAAGTATAATAATAAAGAGAGGGATTAAATATTAATGATTTAGTCAAAATGTATTAATTGATAGAAAAGAAAAGGTTGGAACACTTAGCAAGGCAGTCGGTGAGATTCTATCAGGAAATTTTGAACAGCGGTTGCAAACAGATCTGTGGCTGAACCCAAACGTGGTGGCGCCAAATGATAGCAAGAGCGGGCTGCTCAAACTAAGGCCAAGATGCTGCAAGGGCTCCTCCAGCAACCTTTTTCTCAGTGAATTGAATCGGCGACAATACAGCCAAAAATGTTCAATAGATTCAGGTTCAGGAAACCGAGTTGGCACGGGCTGAGTATACTTTTGCGGAGTACACATCGTCGCTGAATAGGTCCGAATGCGAGTCGGGCATCTTCTTCTTCTTGTATACGCATATGGCCAGTCCCCCTCGTGGGTATGCGGCGTGTATTTCCATTCCGTCAACGATACGGCTTTTATCCATTCCCTTACGGCGTGGCTCAGGTGTCCAACGATATATGAAACAGAAACTGCCCCAGTTACTTTCGCCAAAGAACGAATTATTATTATAACGATACGGCCCACCAGCTTCTGGTCTTGTTTCCTGGCTGGCCTGAAATCTTTTTGAGCGGCAATTTTTGTTCCAAGCCCATCACAATAGAACCTGTATACAAGGTAACACACACCGCGACGGAAAATGGCAAATTATTTTCGGGGCGCGGTAATTACGTCTTCTAATGAAGGAAAGGACAAGAAAAACTGCTTTGAATTGAGTGGCTTAAAGAGCTATTCTCGCTCACATCTCTGAGTGCGAACTAAAAGGCAACACACACGCCTAGGGTAAAATGACAAAAGATTTGTGTGGTGTGAGTACTGAAAAGAAGAAAGAAATCATTAAAAGTATTCGAGTAAAAATGGGATACGAACTCTAATCCATTGGGCCACAGAAGCAACGATGATGTGCGGTGTTAACTGTTCACTTATCCATTCTCATAAATCTTCTATACTCCATAAGCTGGCACAGCTAAGTTGGTGCGCTTATTAGTGTTCCTGTATATGCTCCCGCAGAGAGCATGTACAGTGCTGCGCGTTTTTATCGTGAACACTATAAAAAATTCTCCGCCTCAACCGCTGGCTCATTTGCCCTGAAACTGCACACAGAGCGTGCGTATTATGGTAACTTTTGTTTCGTAGCAAGTTTGACAACTGTGCTTACTTAGTTGAGCCGTGCATGATGCGAAAATTAATCGTCTACGTAGAGATCGGCAACCAAAACCCGCAGACGACGCTTTTTCGCTGAAGGGCGGCAGTGGAGCCATCTGTTTTCAGCAGCGGAAAGCGTAACGACGACCGCCGAGTCGAGCGTCGCAAAAAGCGCGGGCCCTTTGAATATGCTGTTCCGGCCGTTTCGTCTGCTTCAACTGTAGCGCTTAACATATTCGGCTAATTGAGCGGAAAAAATATCACAACAACTAATTTCACGAGGCTTTACCTTTCAAAGAATATTGTTTGCAACGCTCGTCTCGGCGGCCTTGTCGTGACGCTTTCCACTGCCGAAAATAAATGGCGCCACTACCGCCCTTCAGCGAAAAAACGTCGTCTGCGGGTTTTGGTTCGCCGATCTCTATGTAGGCGATTACGTTTTAGCGTCATGCACGGCTCAACTCAGTAAGTACCGGGGTTGAACTTGCTACGCTACAAAAGTTACCCTAATACGCAAGCTCTGTGTGCAGCTTCCCACCGCAGGTGGGAAAATTTTCGAAACTCTTCACGATAAAAACGCTCAGTACTGTATATGATCCATGCGGGAGCATATACAGGAAACCTAGGTGCGCTTAGGGAGCCTCGATGCACTACATCGAATCGCACCAAATGCGCTGTACCGTTGACGGTTGGGAAACACGTGGGTACGCGCCATTTGTATGACGCCAACGACAACTTTCCTCTCTTTTTTGCCAGCCAGTGTTAAGTAGGGTTTGCGGATACGTTCACGACTACATTATTGCAACTGGACGATTAACATGTTAATTGTATTCGAAATTCTTCCTCATGTCTAAAAATATGTATTTTTTATTCCTGTTTTAATTTAATTGTTTTATTTTTAATCAATTATATATTATTATTTTTCCAAGTTTCAGTCATTTCTCTATTTTTCTACTCCGCCTCATGCCTTTCTTTTCCTTGCAATTACCCATGCGATTCTTCTTGGCATTCACCACTATAACCTTGGCCAATCCCCCCGCGTGGGTCTGTGCCATGTTTACCTGAGGTCAACAGCAACCACATTCTGCTGGTCGGCCGAGCGCAGGGCGTCGCAGCCACCGCTGGGCTTGTGACCACCCTCGATGATGGAACTGCATTAATAATTCCTCTCTCCTGGATTTCAGGTGAACTTTTCTCCTTGAGTGAAATGCCTGGGACAGCAAGGATCGATTCAAGTTGCATTTGGCAGGCACTCTCAGTGGCGAACCGCACGTTCTTGGACCCGACCTGCAAGTGATCCGACCAAGGCGCGCCGCGATTGTTAACTCGCTGGTATCGATGCCCGACGCCTATCTCGACCCGCCGCTGTCGGGTTCAGCCGTGCTGGAAGAAACTCGAGCTTCAGCACCGCAAGTCCCTGCGCGTGTGCCTAGAGCCTGCCCAAAAACTCGCAGTGCGCCGCAACGTCGGCCGAGCCAGGAGCGTGGCCCCTTGAGCTCCAAGCAGCGCGCAGGGCATTGAATCACATCGACCGGCTTCACCGCGCACCGGACGGCGGCTCGCTGCTGCAGCGTATGCGCTCGCACCCGCGCTCACGAATGGGCGCGGCGCTGCTCGAGTATGAGCAATTGACCCAAGGCCCACCCCCTACGGCTCCTGCGCGCCCTGGCCTGCTGCCTCGGAGGTACAGCGAGATGATCGTCGGCATTGCGGGAAAGCGGAGCACACCCCTCTGTGCTGTGCAGCAGCTGGCCACAGCCGTCATACACGAGGAGCTCCAGGACCATCTCCTCGTGTGCACCGACGGCTCAGTGGCCCGCGAGAGCTGCTCCCTTCCTGCGGCGGCCACCATCCCCGCCCTGCGACTGCACAGCCAGCAACACGCAGCCTTCCTGGGCTCCTCCACCACGGCGGAGTTGATGGGGATTCTACTCGGGCTGGACCTGCTGCTCACCCTCGGCCCTCCGCCGCCCAGGAGTGCTCTGCTGTGCGACTCCCGCGCCGCCCTCAGCCGCCTGCAATCTAACGGCCGCGGTTACCCCACTAGTGCGGGAAAATTCGCTCGCGCATCGAGCGCCTCGCGCAGAGAGGTTGTGCCGTGCGTGCACAGTGGGTGCCCGGTCACTGCGGCATCGCCGGCAACGAAGAAGCTGACGACCTCGCGACCGCTGCACACCAACTCCCTGCCAGCGATCTGCCCCTTGCGCTGGAGGACGTGCGTGCGGCCATCCATGACCATCTCCGAAAGCAGCACCCCGACCCACGCATCGCGGGAGGTGAGCGCATCGACAGTATCACCGGCGGTCGCGCACTTACACGGTCACAACGTGCAATGATCCTCCGCGCGCGCATTGGCTGCGTGTGGCCCGGGGAACGACGGGTGCGTCACGGAATCCCGACGAGTGATGTGTGTGACGGACGCGGTGCAGTGGAAACACTAGAACACCTGCTCCTTCGCTGTTCCCGCGTTCGCCGATGCTCGTCGCGATATGCTCGCGGCCTATAGGGCGCAGGGCATACTACAAGACTCCATCAAGACGCTATTGTGGCCGCAGGGCAGTGCGCGCACTCGTGAGCGAACTTTGGTGAGCCTCTGTTCATTCCTCGAACACAGGGGCTTGACGCCCCGTCTGTTCTCCGTCAGGTA
The DNA here is from genome assembly GCA_030143305.2 of Amblyomma americanum. NCBI lineage: Eukaryota > Metazoa > Arthropoda > Arachnida > Ixodida > Ixodidae > Amblyomma > Amblyomma americanum. Next base: position 139,907 of record JARKHS020025823.1, read on the forward strand.
GTTACACGCAGTGACCGAACGCTCCGCGAGTTCTACCTTGAACGATTAATAACTGGACGCCCCACTCCAGTTGTAACCAACACAGTGCTGTGCGCGTGTGTGATTTAATTCCTCTAAAATGGACTAATCACGCGCACAACCTGGACACATTTCTTATTGTGTAAAATAGTTTGTACATATTACTTCTCCCCCTATCCTCTATTCCTGTCCCCTCACCTCTTTCATTTCATTTCTCTATTCTTCCTGCTGTCCTTTATTTCCGCTGCCCCAGCTCAGGTGCTTCAGTATCGATGGCAGATGCCGGGGCTAGCAAAAATCTTTTCTTTCCTTTTTACTATTAATTTAGTTAAAACCACTAACACCACCTGTCGGGTTCATGTAAACGAGGCGAGGGACTCATTGCGACGCTTCTGCATTAAAAAAAAAAAACTTTCTTTTCTCACAGCGCGGCATAGCAAGTTGCCACTCCGAGTGAGACAGCAATGGTCGAGGTCATCACGTGGGGCGGACTTTGGAGTGCCCGAATAGAGGAAGCAGAAGAGACGGCTTCAAGAGGCATTAGCGAGTTTTTTTTTCCTCCATGCTCTCTTATTCCATCATCGTCTTTCGGCCCTATAACGACTGTCTGTAGACATGTTGCACTACTCAAATGCCAATGTGATTGCTCCAGTGAATGCCAATGCTATTGCTCCAGTATTCAATTTGAAGACCACTCTAGAAAGAAACTTTTTTTCTTGGGGGGGGGGGGGGGGTAGCCGTTCCGAGTGCCTGGATGTGACTTGCAGGTATGTGAGAGATAAAAGTATATTTCAGTCAGTATATATACTGACATTCTGCGCCAGGAATCTCGAGTTCGCGCTGACGCTACGCCACACATGTGACACCAGCAGGGACGAGATGAATCTCTTTTTTTAAAAGGAGCTAAAAAAGAAGAAGCTCCGCGGGCAACGTGACCGCAACCCCCGCTACTGTTGAGGCCACACCCAGGTTTGTTTTTTCTGACAAGGCTAGACAGCCGGAAAAACCGGACTTGCCCAGGACCGCCGTGACGCTCTGAATCGGTTCGTCCGTTTAACGAAGCGATCGCTGAGAGCAGTGTTGACGCTGGTTAGAGCGTACGAGTCTTTTCGTGCAGCATCAGTATACACCTTTGCAGGCTGAGTGTTCGACACTGGGTTTGCCCCCGAAGGGGCGCAGCGGGGTTTGCGGAGCCTCCTCCAAGCACACACATCGAAATGCCGGGTGCCGGCCCGGGTGGTGGCTTGCACCCATTTTTAACCGGTGGGTAGCCGGCGGTGGGATTCGAGCCAACCACCTCCCGCAGCCGAGGCGGACGCCCAGACCACTGCTCCACGACTGCGGTGAATGCCCAAGCGGTTCCCGCGGTTATTTTAACTGCAATGAAGCAAGGTTATTGTTCATGACGCGTTCTGTAACAATATGTCTCTTCGATTTGGCTGTACTAGCTGCACGAGTTCAGGGAGTGCAGCACTGTCCTCTTCGTTTTGCCAGTGCAGCGCGCACCTTCTGCACTTGTCTCTTCGTTTTGTAAAAGTGCAGGCCTAGTTCCTGACGAGTTCACGACTGGCTTGCACTCGCTTCGAAGCAAGTGCAGCGCGTGCAGGAATGATGGCAAGCGTGCCGCCAAACACGCAGCAGACGACAATGACCGTGGCCGTCGGCGACTGAACAAAAACAATGATTGGTGTCCGCAATCATGACGGATCGTATGTCCCTGATGGAAATGGTTACCGTTACGAGGCTACAGGTGACTGAAGTTATGTGGCTTGCGACAAGAATGTGGTAAGCACATTTGACGTGGTGCATGTGTTTTACACGTGTATGCAATTTTGGCGTACGCGAGGTGAAGCTCGTTATGGCTTCCTGAGCAATCATTACGGTATTTGGCATGGAGTCAGTCCCGCCGCACAGCAGGGGAACTTTGTCAGCTTCAGCCAACACATGTTCGCTCCACAACTGCAAGTCGTTGCAGCGCATGAGCCTTGGCTACTCCGAAATCGCAAGCGGGATCGAGCCATGTTAAGAGCGTTGCCCAGCGCTTCCCACACTCGATACTTATGCAAATGCCTCTCTGCGGTTACAATTCGTTCTGTAATTTTTTTTTCCAGATGGGGAACGCTACACTTTGGTGTTCCAGGCTTTAGAAATCACACAAAGCCAGCCATCAGCTGCGGTACCAGGTGCATCTACCGCATGCGCGGTAGGCGCCTCCATTTCTGCCTCGGAAGATGCAGCTGCTCGTATCTCCGCATCAGACAGATCTGCTTCTATCTCGACAGAAGCAGGGGCTGCTATGTCTGCTTGTGACAGATCTTCTGCCTCGGCAGAAGCAGATCTGTCAGAAGAGATGTGGATTTCACAAAAAACGCGTTCTTGATTGAGAAGTACGTTGAACTGAAGGATCTTGTGGGCAGAAAAGGAGGATTCAGGTAGGTTTTTTTTTTAGTCTATTCCCGAATCTCTGCAGCGTGCTTTGCAATACATGCATCAGGACAGAGGCGGGGAGTGGTCGTATTTGATACACTGCTTGCACTGAATGGGTTCTGTACTTGGAGATATCGATTTCTGCCGCAGTGGCTTTCCAGACAGCTTTGCGGGCAAAAAAAAAATTCCAACTTGTCATTGTTGAGTGTGTTAATGTAAAAATTGCTTCGCCATGAATGACATCCAGTAATAAGGACTAGTATATGTCACCCAAGCATGCTTTAAGAAATGTATCTCTGTTACTGATCGGTTTTGACATGCAAGCTGCGTTATTGCAGTTGTGTTTAATCCATAGTTGCAGCATTATGTGTATGTTTAGCTATGCATTGTAATTTTATTCTACAGGACAAAAAAGCTGTTGTGGCTGAAGCTGGCAGACCTCGTCAATAGCGGATTTGGAGGCACCCCTCACAGGCCTACAAATTGAAAATAAGTGGAAGTCACTGGAACGCGCCTACAAGAGGGCGAAAGCCAAAAATAACACCTCGGGGCACCACCGCGTTCCATGCGAGTTTGAGGAGTAAGTGCCCTTTGCTATACATCTTTGGCTGACTTATTGAATAGTTCTTATGAAATCTGTAACGTAGGGAGCTGGCCAAGGTGTTAGAGAAGGAACACCACATACTGCCGACTGTGCTCCTCGAGACTGCGGTCGCTGCAGGCAGCTCAGAGTAAGTGATAATGTACTAATGCATTTGTTTGAGTGGGCTGGCTTACAACTCAAGAGGCAGTACAGACTTAGTGAGGGCATGAGAAGGAACACACATGACATGGGATGGTGCTGACTGCCAAGTTGAAATAATATGCACCACCTAAGGAATTTTTTTTCTCCCAAGCAGCAGCAACAAATGAAGCACTGCATGTCATACGAGTCCATTCTTGTGTCCTCTTTGTAAGTTTGCACTGATGGCTTTTTAGTACTTTGTGCAAAGACCACAGCAAGTGATGTAATGCATGTATTGATGTGCATAAAGCACGACCGCAGACGACATGGATTCGGTTGGGGACGTGGAGGAGCCCATGCAGGAGGGGCCGGCCCACAGGGCGCCCAACAGAAAGAGGCGAAGGACGTCCCAGAGTGCCCTTGTGGAGGCACTCAATAAGATGGAGGCTGCAAGGGCAAAGCGCCATGAAGACCGCATGGCCAAGTTCGACCTTCTCATTGAAGTGATGCGCAATAAATAAGAAGAAACTTGCACTTCAAAAACTTTCCACTACTTGTGTTTGTAAGGTGTACTGCTTTTAGCAGAGTAAATGGTTCTATTAAATGATCAAAATGCATATGGACATTTATTATTCACTTCTACAAGAGCAGCACTAGGCTTCATACATGACAGCACCATACGCATTTGGACGTCACAACATAGCACTAACAACACAAACATGTATCTTGCTGCAAAAAAACTTTAGCACTGGTGCTTGGCAATGTACTCCCTTAGAGACTCGCTGTAGCCCAAAAAATCAGGATCAGCACTTCCCCTTGACTCTTCATTTCCTACATCATCGTGAGGTGGCAAAGACATCAACTCGTCGAAAAAATCTCTTCATTAAAGATGTTATGAAGGACACAGGCTGCCATGGTAATATAGCAGCACTGTAATACCCCTGTCACACGGGCATTTAGAGGGCCCTCGAACCGATAGTCTATCGACTCAAAGGCGATCGAGCGCTGCCACACGGGCAGTTTCAATGGCGATCGAGTCAATAGCCTATCGAGTCAACGGAGTAGCGCAGAACTCCATCTAGATTTCGAGGGCCTTCGAGCGCTGCCCAAGGTTGCTAGCGTTGCTTCGAGCGGCGCCAAGCGCACTTTCGTACACGACACATTCACGGTGCAAAAACATGAACAAACATTATTCGCATAAAATTTAATGCAAGCAGTCTGTAAAATTATTTTAAAATTATATTAGACTTGTTTTAAGCGCACTAAGCACATTAATTTTGGGTTGCTTGCGTACTTAACGTTGACAACATGGCGGCACCCTGCCCGCCCGCTTCACAGCGATAACAGCTTCGTCGCTAATCCCTCAAAGCAATATCGTGTTCTAAGCTGTTGTATTCGCCTTCGATTTGCCCATTCTTACCCTCGCATAAGGTTTCAAGAGACAAATAGCTCTTGTTTTTCAGATATCATGGCGATTTCCCAGGTCTTAAGCCTGACGAAGCAGCGCTCTGACGCAGTTGGATTTGTGACGATTCGTGCACATGCACCGGTGCCACGGCGAGCCGGTCAGTGACTTTTCCTGGAGACGGTTGGCCGCGCCGTCCTGGCGTCGGGTTGCAGCGGAGAGACATGACCATATTTGGTTGTGGCGGAGAAACATGACCATATATGGTAACCGTCGACGGCCCTGTCGAACGACGCTTGAGTGTCCCCGTCATTATGCACCCCTCGAGAGCCACGGGGGAGTGGACAAAGGCGCGGCCACGGCTGAAGAAAGAAGCAAAGGCTTTAAAAGCGGAAGCCGACGGGAGGAAGGGGGAGAGCAATCGGGGCGAGTGGACGAGAGGGCCGGAGACGGAGCGAGGCAGAAGACTGGGGCTGCGCACTGACCTGAGCCCGGGGTCTAGCCGTCGCTAACGTTCGACCTTCGCCAACGCGCCTCCACGCCTGGTAGTTCACCCAACGACCAGCCGAGAACGAGGGCAGCACAGCCACGAGGAACTCCCAGCCCGGCCGCTGCAGACAACCAGCCATTCATCGAGCCCGTGCCACACCACGCTGACTCAGCCCCGGCGACGACGAGCCCAGCTTCTGTCCCGTAAGCGGCATCGAGCCAGATGCTTTAATTAAATCACTTCAAAATCATTTTGGAGTCTGTGCATCAATCTCCTCATGCCCAGTGTGGACCCAGGGCCATTTTAAGAAACTGGTTCATCACATTGGTGTCAGAAGTCGGGTCCACACTTAAATCATTGGGCAAAAGCTGGACTGCACCCCCGGCGAGAGGAGCTTGAGGCACTGACTATATTTGGTCTAATATGGAAGAAGCCCACTCGAGTGCACATCCCTTTGGGGCAAGCGTACTTGCATTAGCAAACATGGTGGATAGATTCACTGGCGACGGTCAGGGGCCGTCTATTGTTGAATTTTTTGACATGTTGGAGCAGGTGTGCAAAATGGGCGGGTTAACGGATGCACAACAGCTGGGAATGGCGAAATGTCGCATGTCAGGGCCAGCACATGATTTTGCCTGGAGAGATGAGGGAGTCAGGAAGGCGGGCACGTTGGCTGAATTTAAAAAGCTAGCGTTTAAATATTTTGACAGGGAACCTTCTAGCGTAAAGCTCAGGCGGTTCCTCGACGCTCGGCAGAAGCCGGGGGAAGACGCACGCGCGTTTGCCTTCCGCCTTCGCTTCCTTGGGAACGAAACCCTAGCGCGAGAACCGGGGCCTGATAGTTCGAAGCAAAAGCACGCCAGAGAGCTGCTTCTGGAGCAGATGACGTCCCAGTTCATCACTGGCTTGAGGGATCCGGTGCGCAGGTTTGTTCTAAGGCGCCGTCCCACTTTTGAAGGAGCGGTAGAGGCAGCTGTAGACGAGGAGCGTAATGAGTTGCTTGTCTCTAGTGAGGAGAAGGCGCGGCTTGTAACAGAGCCAAAAAGTGCAAGCGCCGACGCGAATGTTACTCAGTTGACCGATAGGCTAGACCGGCTGGAGGCGCTCCTCGCGGAAGGCCTACAGTTAAATAACAGGGGCAATTTCCGGAACCGTGAAAGGAGGCAGGTTCGCTGTTATGCTTGCAGAGGGTACGGATACTGTCAGATACTCTCCCGAGCTAAACCGCAAATCTGGTACGCCAAATGGGCAGCAGCGCGCGCCGACCAACACGGGGATGGAACAAAGATATATTGTGCCAAAAAACGCGTAGAGTCCCCCGCAGCCGAGCCGGTTGGGGGGGAGAGCAGTAATAGCTGTGCTATTGTAAGCGTTTTTGGAGAATCCTGCCCGATTGCCAAATTCGTGGTAAACGGGGTCACTTGCAATCTGTTGGTTGACACTGGCTCCCGGATAACGCTCCTTAAGCAAAAGTTTTTTGATCTGCTGACAAGGAAGGGAGACAGGCAGGTGCATGAGGCCCGAGAATCTCCGAAAGTAAGATTCGTGGGCATCACAGGAGCTGACCTCGGCACGGGAGGACTGTACCTTTTGCGCTTCACAATCGGGAACGAAAGTTTTGACCATCCCAGCTACATTTGTTCCGATGCTGTGTCGTTGCCGGATGGTATATCGGGCCTCGTAGGTCAGGACCTGTTACGGCAGCATGGCATCGATCTCATATTAAGCCAGAACTGCCTTTCCTGTCGCGGGGCTTTGGTCCCATTAGCAAATCGAGAGGCCGAGTACGTTGCACGAGTGGACTATGGGGAACAGAGCGCGAAACAGGGCTCGCTAACACACGCGGGCGTTAGTGTTAGGACAACGAGAGAAACAGTGGTGCCGCCTCGGTCAGAGATAATCTGTGTGGGAGCGATGTCAGCTCAGATTGATGAGGGACACATAGGAGTCGTTGAACCTATAGAAGGGCTCGCAATAGGACTGAGTGTGGCGTGCTGTTTGGTCACGGTTGACTCAAAGAAAAGGGTTCCCGTCCGCTTATGTAACTACTCGCAACAAGAGCTTCACCTGCCGAAAAACAAAAACATAGCTACATTCTCCACGGCTGAGGTAGATGAGCAGGGTACCCCGATTTGCACTACGGGCCTCGTCAATGAAAGGAAAGGAAAAGAAGGGAACCTGCAGTTTGACCTCCCTCACATCGACTGCAAAGAGCGAGGAAGAGTTGAGGGTCTCCTACAGCGCTACTCGGATGTGTTCGCTGCATCGAAGCTAGACCTGGGAAAGTTCGGAGTGATTAAAACACCGCATTACGACTGGCGACTCGCCACCAGTGTACCAACGGGCCTATAGAATTCCCTACTCACAAAGAGAGGAAATGGATAGGCAGGTCCAAGGGCTAATCGAAAAAGGCATTGTTGAGCATTCCAAGGCGCCGTGGGGGGCACCGGCACTTCTAGTTGAGAAACCCGATGGTTCATTTCGACGGGTAATAGACTACCGGCGATTGAATTCCATTACATGGATAGATCCCTACCCGCTGCCACAGGTGCAGGAAACCCTCGCGCAGCTTGGGTCAGCCAAGTATTTTACAGTTGTCGACCTCGCATCGGGGTTCTGGCAGATCGAAATGGATCCAAACGATGTCGACAAAACCGCATTTAACACCCCGTCTGGCCACTTTCAGTGGAGACGCATGCCGATGGGACTTGTTAACAGCCCTGCAGTCTGGCAGAGAACTGCGGGTGTAATCTTGGCCGGTTTGCTGGGAAAGAGGTGCTTCGTCTACATGGACGATATAATAATTTACAGCAGCACCTTTGCCGAACACTTGGAGGCCATTGAGGAAGTGCTGGTCAGATTGCGAGCTGCTGGCTTAAAATTGAAACCTTCAAAGTGCCAACTTCTACAGCGGCAGGTCAAATACCTTGGACATATCGTTTCCGCAGACGGCGTAGAACCTGAAGCGGGAAAGTTAAGTAGCGTCCGCGACTTCCCTAGACCAACTGGAGTTCGTAGGCGTTCGCGAGTTTCTTGGCTTAGTCGGATACTACCGAAGGCATGTGCGAGATTTCGCCCGTATCGCAAAGCCACTGACTGCACTAACACCAAAAAACATAGAGTTCGTATGGTCGGAGGAGGCAGAGGTGGCGTTCGAAGAACTAAAGGAAAAATTAATAACCGCTCCCTTGCTAGGATATCCAAACTTCAGCCAGCCTTTCATTGTAGGGACTGACGCCTCGAAGTTTGCAGCGGGTGCAGTGCTGTCTCAGAATTTTGACGGCAAGGAGCACCCTATCGCGTTCGCGAGCCGGCAATTCAGTCCAGTTGAGCAGCGGTACAGTGCCACTGAGCGGGAGTGTCTTGCAGTGGTTTGGGCCGTGCGGCACTTTCGGTGCTACCTCTATGGCCACAGATTCAGGCTAGTGACCGACTGCCAACCCCTTAAGTGGATTCTAAACGTGAAGGATGAGAGCTCGCGCCTCGCGCGCTGGAATCTGCAACTTCAGGAATAGGATTTCGAGATAGAACACAAGCCAGGCAAGGTGCACACTAACGCGGACGCATTAAGTCGAGCTAACCTGGTACGCACCGTGAATGAGTTTTGTCCGGCCATAGATACAAACGATCTCCGCACCGAGCAGCGAAAGGACAAAAGGCTAGAGAAAACATTTCATGCCATTTCTGGGGGGATCGCCCGGGATCCCGACAATTGTTACTTTGTTGACAACGGAGGAACCCTACGAAAGCGCACCCGGCCTACGCGGTCAGGAAGGAAGGCTAGCCAGGTGTGGGAAAGAGTGGTGGTACCAAAGTCAATGGTGCCGCACGTCTTGAGGGTTTTTCACGATGCCCCATACGCGGGCCATTTTGGAGTAATGAAGACGCAAAGGAGGTTGGAGCGCTACTACTATTGGCAGGGCATGCGTTGAGATGTTAAAGAGTACTGCGCTAACTGCCGTTCTTGCCTGGAAAGAAAAACTCCGAAAAACCGCAGGCCGGCCCCCCTTCAGGAATTCGAGGAAGTCTCGACGCCTTTTGAGAGGGTTGGCATGGATATCCTAGGCCCACTTCCGACTGCGACAACAGGAAACAAATATGTACTGGTGTGCGTTGACCACCTAACGAAGTATGCTGAGATAACAGCACTGCCCGACCAAAAAGCAGAAACTGTGGCACGTGCCTTTGTAGAAACAGTGGTTCTGCGGCACGGCGTTCCGCGGCAGTTGTTAACGGATCAAGGGTCAAACTTTGTGTCGAAGTTGATGAAAGATGTGTATAACCTTCTGGGAATTGACAAAAGACAGACCACCCCTTACCACCCGGCTTGTAACGGTGCTGTGGAGAGGCTTAATCAAACAGCAAGCAAACTGTTATCCCATTATGTTTCGCGAGACCAACAGGATTGGGACCTCTGGATACTATTTGCTGTTTTTTCTTACAACACGGCGGTGCACGAGAGCTCCGGTGACTCCCCTTTCTACCTCTTGTACGGTCGCGACCCAGACACACCGAATGCGGTGGTTGATTGACAGAGACGGGTGCCATACGGGTCACTAGATGATTATCGAGCCGAACTGACGTCTCGATTGCAAGTGGCCCATGACGCAACAGCCGAAGCATTACGGGAAGCAGCCGACAAAAGAAAGAAAAAGGCGGTTCGACACTAGGGCTAGGGCGGTTCCTTTCAGGGTGGGAGACCGCGTATACCTTGAGTGTGTGCAGGTCAAGGCAGGGCTTGCCCGTAAGTTAACGCCCAAATGGAAAGGACCTTACCGCATAGTAGAGCAGCTATCGCCGGTTAATTTTCGGATTCAGGAGATCGCAGGGGCCTCAACCGCTGTGGTCCATGCTAACCGGTTAAAGCAAGCACCAACATGCTCGCCTCTTTCTGAAACGGCTGCCTCAAGGGAACAGGAGGGGGAGGATAACCTTCGCACGGAGCCCGCCATTGTAAATAACCCTGCATTGCAGAAAAGCGGTCAGAGCGGCGGGCACAAAAATTTCAGTCCATGTGATGAACTGGAACACTTCATGCAGTCGCAGCTCGGAGGCGCCCTTCTCGAGGAGGAGGCATTCCAATCTGGCAGACGTATTCCAGCCGCTAGGTACTACTTCCGTAACCGAGTAGTGGACAGGGAGGTACCTCGCTAAGACTACATTTCCTTGTTTTGTACATTACAAGTGCGCTTCGTTTAGTTTCATTTTTTGTTCGTTCTTTTGTTTGAGATGTTGTACATACTGTTAATTATGGTCTTATATTGTGCACTCGAGTGGTATCTACGGTGAAGAATTGTTCTGAAACTCCGCTCTGGCTCGGTGCTCGTGGGGAAGAAAGGAACGACTTGTGCGGGATACTGGCCCGAACAGCGCGGCGTGTGTGTGCGTGCGTGTGTGTGTATGACGAATTCCTAATGTTCAATGAACATTCCTTTTAAGAAGGAGCGGATGTGACGATTCGTGCACATGCACCGGTGCCACGGCGAGCCGGTCAGTGACTTTTCCTGGAGACGGTTGGCCGCGCCGTCCTGGCGTCGGGTCGCAGCGGAGAGACATGACCATATTTGGTTGTGGCGGAGAAACATGACCATATATGGTAACCGTCGACGGCCCTGTCGAACGACGCTTGAGTGTCCCCGCCTTTATGCACCCCTCGAGAGCCACGGGGGAGTGGACAAAGGCGCGGCCACGGCTGAAGAAAGAAGCAAAGGCTTTAAAAGCGGAAGCCGACGGGAGGAAGGGGGAGAGCAATCGGGGCGAGTGGACGAGAGGGCCGGAGACGGAGCGAGGCAGAAGACTGGGGCTGCGCACTGACCTGAGCCCGGGGTCTAGCCGTCGCTAACGTTCGACCTTCGCCAACGCGCCTCCACGCCTGGTAGTTCACCCAACGACCAGCCGAGAACGAGGGCAGCACAGCCACGAGGAACTCCCAGCCCGGCCGCTGCAGACAACCAGCCATTCATCGAGCCCGTGCCACACCACGCTGACTCAGCCCCGGCGACGACGAGCCCAGCTTCTGTCCCGTAAGCGGCATCGAGCCAGATGCTTTAATTAAATCACTTCAAAATCATTTTGGAGTCTGTGCATCAATCTCCTCATGCCCAGTGTGGACCCAGGGCCATTTTAAGAAACTGGTTCATCACAGATTGGCTGGGTTTTGGCTAGTCTTGTATTAGAGTGGCTACAGCAGTGTCTGCATATGTCCGTCGCGTACGTGCAATTAAAAGGGTTTTGAACGACTTTCGCGTATGCATGTATTTCAGCATTTAGTATACATTTATCAAATATTTTTGTTATTTTTGCAAAATCCAAAGTAGCGATTCTGGCGCCACACATCCGTGGCGTAAGACACGAGAACCATTTCAATGGCCATTGAGATTTGCCGTGTAGCAGAGGCGAGTTCGATGGCGATTGAAAATCTCGAAGACCCTCGACTCGAGGGTGATTGAAACTGGCCGTGTGACAGGGGTATAACACACTCTTGGCATCAACGAAGTATAAACTTCGGAAGCGTTGCTTCAAAAGCCGGAAGGTGTTCTCTATTGTTACCCATTGTTTTCTGTGCCTTGTGTTGAAGCTCCTTTTCCACGAAGGAAAACTGTTCTGGTTGTCCCTGAAAGGGGTCATGAGCCACGGCATTAGTGGAAAGGCGCAGTCCCTCAGAAGATACCCGCCATCGCACATTGTGGCAGCGTTCTGAAAAGACGAGCTTTCCCTCAGCACACGCGCAACGTGTGCAGACCCAGGAAAACCGATGAAAACATGCGTGAATTTGTTCTTATTGTCGCAGATTCCTTGGAGGATAATTGACGGAAACTTCTTCCGGTTACAGTAGGAATGTGCAGACTGATCCGGCTTGATGATCTCCACATGACATCCATCGATGCACCCGATAGAGTTCCGTGGCCCCTTGCCACCACTCTTCGCAAGGAAGACAGCCTTCACGTGTACCATCTCTGCGCTGCTGGGCCAGCAGATTACTTGATCTCTGATGGCGTGCAAAAACTTGACGACACGGATCACACAGACATGCACCGACGACTCCGTCACGTCAGACTTGTCGGCAATAGAGTACATCGAGCTCTGGGAGCCTATATACACTAAAGCTATCAGGCATGCTTTTTTCTGCCGAAATCTGCCGCCTTCCTTGTACGGCATCCGGGAAGAAAGCGGATGTCATGCAGCGAGAGCTCAGCTCATCGAAAGTCCTCCTAGACAGCCTGAACAGCCTCTTGAACTCCACTTCGAAGTACATTCCCACGACAGTCTCGCTGTAGCCAGGTACACGGTGGCGACCGTTTCTCGCGACAACACGTGCAACTAAAATGCACATTTCGTCGAATTCTTCGTCACTGTCGGACTCTAGCAGCTCCATAGCGGCTTGTAAGCAGGCAGCCATTATAGAAGAACGTAAAGTTCGATACACCACACAAGAAAAATAGCAACACGAAGACAGCGGAGCATAAAACACAAAGCCAATGGAGTCGGCGATACACATGCGGAGCGAGTGACGCTGCGACGCACTGCAGACGACAAGGCCTGCACTTTTTGAATTTGCCTATTCGTTTTGACAGCGACCGTGCGGCGCTAGTGTTGTGAACTACTGGAACCGGTCTTGCGTGCTCGTTGCACGGTGCCGGAACTTTTCGCAACTAGTGCAGCCAGTGCAGCCAAATCGAAGAGACCAAATTGCAGACGCGTTTCGTGCTCCACTTTCTCACAAATCACCGCATGCGTTTTCATTCGCCCATTCAGACGTTCCTTCATGTCACGTAACCACCAATACCGCCCCCGCGGGCTCAAGGTATCCGCGTAGGTAGTTTTCTGTCACATTTTTGATGTCACATTTGTATGTCTTAAAGAAAATGTCAATGATGCAACAAGGGCAATGCATCGTGTATATTGACTGTATCCGCTTAAAGCGCACATAAAGACATACAGCTAACTTTTTATAACTACGTTGTAGCCCACTAGTGCTATTTATAATTAAACTTGTGTTATGTTATGTGACCTAAAAAAGTTACCGCATGTTGAACTGGAAGTTTTTGCCTCACAGGTACTAGAGAGTTAACGGTTAAAGTATGAGAGCGGTTCGTCGGTCGGAAACGTGAACGCTCCCGCGACGCGCCCGCGCCATCTCCGTTCTACCCTCACGAGAGCAAAACCTCATCATTGTGCATACCCCGGACATCGAGGCGGCCGACCAGTTTATCGGGGACTTCGCAGTAAATTCCGACAATGGGTCGATCCCGCTTCGGGGTTACCTAAGACAAGACGGCGGCAACATGTGCCACGGCGTGATCGTGGTCCGTAACTCGGACACCACGGAAACTCTTAAAGACCGAGTGTGTTGGCGCGCCGACACCATCCTGGAAATCCGGAAGTTCGGGACATCCAACAAAGCACGCATCACTTTCGCGGGTAAGGAGAAGCCCCCTTACGTACATTATGACAACATGGTCGTCTCTGTGAGAAACTACTACAAAACTATGCCGGCGTGCGGCCAGTGTGGGGTTGTCGGGCATCGCGCTGATGCGTGTCCAAACCTGCGATCGAACACCTGTGGACTCTGCGGATTCCAAGCTCCGCTAGTGGAGGGGGTGCGGGCTCCTCACAACTGTGTTCCCCGGTTTTCTCTGTGCGGTGGCTCCCATGCCACCAACTCTCGTGACTGTGCAGCAAAATTCCGCACACCCAAGACGAAAAAGAAAAAAAACGGCGTCCAAGAAGAAAAGCCGCTATCTTGGGCCACCCGGCGATCAGCATGGCCAGGAAATCTCCAACGCCGAGAACCCACCTACCGGAGGTGCTGCAAAACAACCATCCAAGGTGTCGCCACCACACGGCGGACTGGCGAAACAGTCGACAGAAACGCGCAGTGATACCAGGGCCTGGGTCAACGCAGTCAAAAATGGCCGCCAGGTGAGCGGTTCAGGTGGGGCTGCTTCTCTCTCCCCCCTTTCCACTCCCTTTCCAAGGGCGCATAGCGGCGAGCAAGATCAAATAGCAGCACTCAGGGCCCAAAATGAGATGCTGCTAAAGAAAATTAACGAATTGGAATCTAAAGTCAACCAGTCTTCTTCTCCCCCCTCGCCTCCCGCGGCTGAGGTAATGGAGAGTGAGCTCGTGGTACCGAAGGCGGTAACAAGTTTGGAGGCCGCATTCGAGGCCCGCCTCGGGGCCACAGAGGCCCGATTTGCCGCTATAGAAAATCAAATTTCAATGGTGGTAAACGCCATCTACAAATTGCAAGAGACAATCCCCGCGATGATTGCCCAACAAATTGCGAATTCCTTGCGCTCCTCGCGCAGGCCCGGCGATCCCTTACCCGGCCGCCCTCACAAAACTTCTAGACGCACCCCCGAGGTAGCCGACGACGACAACTGCTCACTCTCTGGTATGGAGGATGCCCCCCTTCCTGCGAGTGTTGGCTCCGGAGCAGTGTCAGTACAACCCCTCCTAAATCTAAATGACCGTGGCGAGCAGCACTAAGATCAGGCGCTCCCCAAGAACCAATTCGGCCACCCCCGTCCAAATTGTCCAGTGGAACTGTCGGGGCTTCCGTTCTCGCGCAAAGAGGGCGGATCTCCGACTTTATGCCTTTCAACTTTCGATTCTCTTCCCGCGGTGGTTGCCCTCCAGGAGCCAGGGAGTGGCGTCACCCTCACAAATTACATCCCCTTTCAGCAGGACCCCTCTTCCTGCGTCTGCGTGCATAAAAATTATACGGCTAATCTAGTTGACTTGGAACTTTACACAGAATATTCCTATGCGATGCATGGTGACACTTCTTCCGCTCAAGAAACAAGATGCACCACTCCATGTACTCAACATATACTGTTCCCCCAAACTCAAAAATGTAACGTTCGCAGCACTCTTTAGCCGAGCTCTAAAGGCTGCGGGCAGGGACCCCCTGGTGATTGTGGGCGATTTCAACGCCCACAGTACACTACGGGGATACGTGCGTGAAGAGAAGCGGGGACGCAAGCTAGCGGAATTCGCGTCCACGCTGGGCCTGACTCTTCACACTGACCCTGCATATCCAACGCGGCTGGGTAATTCCGTGACCCGGGATACATGTCCGGATCTCACCTTTTCCAAAAACATTGTACACGCAGAATGGATCAACACCGAGGAAACCCTCGGTAGTGACCACTGCCTATCAATACCACCGTAAGGACTAAACCATTGGCAAGACCCCACGCGCAAGCTCGGCTTCCAGACTGGAATAAGTTCCGGCAAAACTACATCAATTCGGCGTCTATCCACGAACAAGGCTACCACGCGTGGGCACAAGGATTGGTTACACACCTTCGTTCGGTGGAAACACAAATTCAGCTCTCGGAGGCCACTCCGGAGGTGGACAACCACCTTCTGCACCTTTGGGAGGCGCGGCACAGCCTCGTCCGCAGATGGCGCCGCCAAAAACGTAACAGAAAGCTCAAAATTCGTATCGCCGAGCTCACCCAGCGAGCGGCAGAGTACGCGGCCCAACTCGCGGACTCGAACTGGGTAGACCGCTGCAACGCGGCGGCCAGACAAATGTCGAGCCGGAGCACGTGGCGCCTTTTCCGCGCCCTAATTGACCCGACTCAAACCCGCGCCGAGACACAAAAACATCTCCAACGAGCTATTCATAGCTTCGATGGAAATACATCAAAATTAGCATGCAAACTGCGCGACCAGTATCTTTGCACTCAGCAGGACCCGGGAGGGCCCGCGTTCTCGTATGCAGGTTCAGAGAGTGAGTGAGTGAAAACATTTATTGATTTCCAAAGGGATTCGCGGATCGAAGGCTCCGTCGTCTTCGTGCTTGTGCCGGCGACTAGAGTCTTCTTTCAGCAAGGGTGGGCCCCTATTCCAAGGCTCCACTGAGTCGTGCTGCACCGGTCGCGTGCTCTATAAAGGCCCTCTGGGCCGTGAGCTCGCTGCTGGTGAGACGGCTCTCCCATTGCTCCGCACTCGGGTGTTTGTGTTTGTGAAATGCCTCGTTACGTTCGCATTCCCATGAGATGTGGTAGAGTGTGGGTATGGCTCCGCACCACGGACAGGTGTCCCTGTATTGCGATGGGTACATTTTGCTTAGTATATATAAATTGGGGAAGGAGTTCGTTTGCAATCTGCGCCAAGCAGTGGCCTCCTCCTTTGTCAGAGCTTTGTGTGGTGGCGGGTATCTAATCCTGACGCCTTTGCATAGGTTTAAAAGTTCTGAGTATCCCCCCTCGCAGGCTTGAAGGTGAAGACCCGGGGCGTGTGACTGCCCGGCTCGGATTGCTTCCCCTCGAGCTAAGCTGTCTGCCCTTTCGTTCCCCTCTATTCCCGCGTGGCCTGGGATCCAAATTAAATTATGTCTGAGTTTTTCCAACCCTGCAGGGGCTACCTCGCCGAGTATCCTAAGGGCCGTTTTGCTGACTCTGCCCTTTGTATAGTTTTTGCACGTTTCTTTCGAATCTGTTAGTATGTTGAGTGGGCGACCGGTTCTGTAGCCTTCTGCTGCCGCCAGCGCGACGGCAATTTCCTCGGCCTCCGCTGCGCCCGCGACTTTTGCTGCGGCGCTCGTTAGCATTCTTCCTTTGCTGTCTACGACTACCAGTGCGGCTGCGTGTTCTGACCCGCACGGGTAGACGGCAGCGTCCGTGTATACTGTGTTTTCTTCCGAGGCTAGCGTTTTCTCTACGTACTCCGCCCTAGCCTTGCGTCGGTTTGCGTGAAGGTTAGGGTCCATATTTCGCGGTATAGGCTTAACGTTAAAGGTTTCTCTAAGGTGGTCCGGCATCTCCGCGTATCTGTCTGTCAGTCCGCGAGTGTCCCGACCCAGCCTTTTCAGGAGCGCCCGTCCCGCAGGAGTGCCTCTTAGTCTGACTTTTTGTGCTCCCAGCAGCGCTTCCGCGAGTTCGTCGAAAGCGTTGCTGATGCCTAATTGTAGCAGTCTCTCGGTTGACGTGTTTCTGGGTAAGTGGAGAGCCGTCTTGTAAGCCTTCCTCAGGATGGTGTCGGCTTGTTCTCTTTCCGCCTTGGTGGTTGCGTGGTACGGCAGGGAGTACGTAACTCGGCTGACTATGAGGCTGTTTACTAGCTTGAGGGTGTCTTCCTCTCTCATGCCGTATCTCTTTTGAGAGACGCGGTTGATCATGCGGCCCACCTGCTCTGCCGCTTTGCTTAGCAGGCTAATGGTGTGACTGCATTTGCGGCTGCCTTGTAGCCACATGCCCAAGATTCTTATCATGTTCTTTTCGGGTATGAGTTGACCCTCGAGGGTGACTTCCAGGGTTGCTTGGGTGGGATGTCTGCCGATTCTGAGGAGCTCCGATTTCTCTGTCGAGCACCGCAGTCCTCTTTCCTTTGTGTAATTTTCCACGCAGGTGGCAGCTTCTTGCAGCCTTTCTTGTTTTTCGCCTAGGGATCCCCGGGTGGTCCAGACCGTGATGTCGTCGGCGTACATCGCGTGCTGAATTCCCTCGATCCTCTTTAGTTTGTTTGCTAGTCCAATCATTGCCACGTTGAAGAGGACGGGCGAGATGACCGAGCCTTGAGGTGTGCCTTTACACGGGGTGTGGAAGACGTCGCTTCTTAGCTCGCCTAGCCCCACCGTTGCCGTTCTGTTGCTGAGAAAGTCCCTGACGTAGTCGTGGGTTCTCTTTCCGCAGTTGGCGTTGTTCAGGCCCTCCATGATGGCCACGTGGCTCACGTTGTCAAAGGCCCCCTTTATGTCGATGGCCATGACCACGTTTTCGCCCGCTTTCGGCATCGTTTCGAGCACTTCTTCCTTGAGTTGGAGTAGCACGTCTTGCGTGGATAGGTTGGCTCTGAACCCAAACATGCTGTCCGGGTACAGTTGCTCCTTTTCTAGATGATTTTGGATTCTTCTGGTTATTATTTTCTCATAGAGCTTCCCCAGGCACGACGTGAGTGATATCGGCCTGAGGTTCTCTATCTGGAGTTTCTTGCCTGGTTTCGGGATCATCACGACGACGGCGTGTTTCCATTCCGCCGGGACTCTTCCTTCCTGCCATAGCGTGTTTAGATATTTGGTCAGTTGGTCTATTGCCTCGTCGTTGAGGTTGCGTATTAAGGAGTTTCGGATCTTGTCTGCTCCTGCCGCTGTGTTTTTTGTTGCCGACGCGACCGCTTCCGTCACTTCTTCTCTCGTGATGGGTCTGTCCATCGTGGGGTTATCTTCTCCGCGGTATTCTTCTTTATAACTTTCGACTTGGTCTTTGCCGTAGCATTTGACCTTGACTTCCTCTAGTAGTTGCTCGTCTGTTCCTTGGTATTGATGGGTTAGCCGCTGTATCGCTTTGCTGCTTTCCGATTTGTTTTTGCTCGGATCCAAGAGGGCCTTGAGGATCTGCCACGTCCTAGCTGTGCTGAGGGTGCCGTTCAGCGAGTTGCTAAACTGTTGCCATCCCTGTCTTGCCAGCTGGTTCGCGTACTCCTTCGCCTGCCTGGTAATGTCCGCAATTTTCTTTTTGAGTTTTCTATTGAGTTTTTGTCTCTTCCACCGCTTGGTGAGTCCGCGTCTTGCCTCCCATAGCCTTAGTAGCCGCTTGTCCACCTCGGGTGTCTGTTCTGTTCTAACTACCTCTTTGGTGTAGAGGTCCTGGATTTGTCTTAGTTGTTGGCTCCAGTTCTCCGCCGATTCGATGGTTCCTCCTTCGAGCTGCTTGCAGTGCGCTCTAAAGGCGTCCCAATCTGTTAGCCGAGCCGTGCCAATCTTCCTCCTGACTTGTTCCGCCGTAAGGCTGATTCTTAGAATGTAGTGATCGCTGCCAAGGTTCTCGAGCAGGTTCCCCCACTCTGCGTTCTTGGCACCCCTGACGAAGCTTAGGTCGGGACACGTGTCTGGACTCACGCGGTTTCCCTGTCTGGTCGGTTGATTTTCGTCGGTTAGAAGTTCACAGCCCACGCTTTCTGCCGCCGTGCATATGCCGCGCCCTTTTTTGTCCTCTTTGGGGTAGCCCCATTTTGGGCTTTTAGCGTTAACAATCGCCCGCAATTACCAGCGCGTTTTGTCCCGCCTTCTTTTTCGCCTCCGTAAAGAGTCTGATAAAGTCCCCTTTGGTCTGGCTGGGCGGGCTGTATAGGTTTACGATAAAGGTGCTGTTGGCTTTCCTTTTCTTTTTGGGTATTATTTCAGTAATTACGTGTTCTATCTGGGTATCTTTAATTTAGTCGTGCACTATGGCTACTACTTTGTTGCTTATGAGCGTTGCCGTACGGCCGTTTTCCTGACATGTATAGCCCCTTAGTGTGGGGGTGTTGTTAGTTTCCTGCAGGATGATCACGTCTGGTGGGGTTGCTTGGGTGTGGATAAATTGCTGGAGGAGGCCTTGCTTGCGTTTGTACCCCCTGCAGTTCCACTGCCAAATTTCTAATTGCTGTTGTTTGTGTTCTGCCATGATTGGTTAAAGTTGGTTGTACTCTGGGTTTCTGTGCCGAACCTTCGTTCGTTAAATAGTCTGTCTCTAGCGTCATTGACTCTTTGGGTGTTTTGATTTTTTACGTAATTCCTAAAGCTTTGCTCCTGTAGGGCAAGCTTTTGTTGAGTTTGTTGAATTTCGTTTTTCATTTGGTTCATTTGCTCCGTTATTTGAGCCATGAAATTTTCTATTTTGCTGTCGATGTTTCCCTCATTGTTGCTTTGTTGCGTCTCCATAGGGGGAGGGGTTGGTGTTCTACGTGGTGAGCGCCCTGTTCTCACCTCCTGTTTCTCTCTAATGAGCTCATTGAGCTGTCTTCTCAGCTCGTTCGACTCTCTACGGCTCTGCTCGAGCTCGCGCTTAAGGTTCTTAATCTCTTCCCTAAGTTGGTTGTCTTGTGTGTTTGTGTTTGAGTGCGGAGCATAAAGCGATTTGGGAGGGCCGTCTCTCCAGCTCACCTTAGTGCCGTCGCTCTTCGTTTGCTGTTTCTTCTGGCCCGGCTTGCCGAGGGGCGGGAAGGACTCGTCCCGGCCTTGTGGTCCCCGGCTCCGGCTTCGGCTCCGCGACTCGCTCCGGACCTGGCTCTCGTTCCGGAACCATCGCGGCCCTCTTCCGCGGCTGCGGCTGCGTCCGCGTCGCTGCTGTTGTTTGGGGCCCCATCTCAGCTCGCTCGCCGGCTTGAGGCGTTGTTTGCAGTCCTTGGTGCCCACCGCGTGGTCTCCGCCACACAGCAGGCATTTTGGCGTGCACTGGTGCATGTCCTCCGGGTTTCGGCAACCGCATTGCCGGCAGGTTCTGGATTCCGGGAACGGGCAGACGTCCATTCGGTGCCCCTGTTGGCCGCAGGCGTAGCACACTTGCCTCGTGGGCCGGTACGGGTAACACCACATCTCCCCGCCGTAATACAATACTTGCTTCGGGAGCGTAGGTCCGTCGAAGGTTATGACGGCCGTGCTAGAGTTGCCCAGCATGCGGGCCGCCAGGATCTTTACTCCTTGCGTGCGGGTTCTGAGGTTGGTCTTGAGTTCTTCCGGCGAGGTTCCTTGGTCCACGCCGTGGATAACGCCACGCAGCGTGCCTTCCGGTGCCGCCACGTGGGCACTAATGGCGTAGTCCTTGCCTCCAAAGTTCAACTGCGTTATGCTTCTGATCTTCTGGGCCGCTTCTTCGTTACTCGTGCTCACGATGATGATGTTCGAGCCGTTGCGTAGTCGGATGATCAAGTCTTCCACCTTGCATCCGTGCCCGGTGGCCGTGACCACCGCCCGCGCCATTTGGTGCGTCTGCAGAACCTTGACTGCGAGTCCCCTCGGTCGCAGGACTATTTTGAGGTCTTCTCTCGGCAGCGGCGGAAGTCTCCGCCTAGGTGGCGCTTCCTCTCGCTTCGGGGATTCCCCGGGGGGATTCCCGAGTTTTCCCGCCGGATTTCTGGAATTTCCCGCCAAAACTTGCCGCTCGCCGCGTTGTTGGCGCCTTTTTTGCCGTCTCGACATGGCAATCTCCCAATCTGCGTTGGTGTCGGTTCTTACTTGTGAAATTTGCGTTGGGGTGCTGCTTTCGAGGGCTTGGTTCCCCGTCGCCATCGCCGCTGCCTCAGGTCCGCCCGGGACTTGCCGCTGCTGCTGCACGGGAGTCGTCGCGATGTCTTCTTCCATCTGAGATTCTGCCGAAAATCTCGTCGGTCCTCCCACCGTGGGTCGGTCGTAGTTGGGGATGTTCGGTCGAGACATCATTCCGGGTCTTCTCGCCTCGGGCCGAGACCGAGGAGGCCGCGGGGTCCCGTAGTCGTGCTAGGCCTCGTTAGGCTTAGCGTAGGGTCCGCCACTCGGAAAATTCCAAGTCCGATAAAATCCGAAAAATCGGGCCCACCGGCTTGAAATTTGGGTCCTCGTGGTCCTCGTTACTTGCTGCGTCGATTCCAACTAGAGTGTTGGTAGTCCAGTCGAATTATCCGGGTCCCAGGGCCCGAAAACTGCGGAGCGCATGTGACACACGTCCGCTCGCCTCGGATGCTCGCAGCGCCCCCCCAGGTTCAGAGAACGCGAATCTGGATCAACCGTTCCAGTTGCATGACCTCAAGGCGGCCCTAGCTAAAATGAAACGAGGAACGGCACCGGGCAGGGACAAGATAAGTGTGAAAATGCTTGCTAATCTTCCCGATCCCGCCTATGAAACCCTCCTCACTTTCATCAACTCGATCTGGCTTGGTGAGGCACCTCTACCAATTGTATGGAAGACCGCCCTGGTAACATTCATTCCGAAAGCCGGCAAAGCCATAAACACAGACAACCTCCGCCCATCTCCCTCACGTCTTGCGCGGGAAAGCTGATGGAGACCATGGTGCGGGATAGGCTGTCTGGGTTTCTGGAAAATGAACATACATTCGCAGACACCATGTTCGGTTTCCGCCCGCAGAGGTCCGCTCAAGATGCTCTGCTTCAACTCGACCGAGAAATTCTCAACCCTGTCGAATATCCCTTCAACGATAAGGCAGTACTCGCCCTTGACTTGAAGGGGGCTTTCGACAATGTCACACACGAAATCATCCTACAACATCTCTCCCAAACGAACTGTGGACATAACACGTTTCAGTACATCAAGCAATTTCTCTCGGATCGACGAAGTTTCATCCGAATACAAGACGAAGAACACGGCCCATCTGGGAACGAGAGAAACTGGGAACGAGAGGAACCCCACAGGGTGCAGTCCTCTCGCCATTACTTTTCAATCTGGCCATGATGAAACTCCCGGCTCAGCTGGCGAAGGTCGAAGGCATCCAGAACGCGCTGTACGCCGTCGACATAACCATCTGGGCCAAACACGGATCGGTTGGAGACATTGAGGCCAGCCTGCAGCAAGCGGCGGAGATCGCGGACGCTTACGCCCGCCGCTGCGGCCTTCAGTGCTCACCGTCCAAATCCGAATTTGTGCACATTCGCCCGTCGCTTCAGTGCGCCACCAAAATGGAACTACTCTGGCCAGCGGCCCGATACCCGAACACGATGAGATTAGAGTACTTGGTCTCCTTATCCACAAACATCGACGGGCTGATACCACACTAGCAGAACTGCGCAAGGTGGGGGACCAGGTGGGCCGGATGGGCCGCCGGGTTTCCAACAAACGCGGGGGGTTACGGTGCAGAGACGCTTTGCGGCTGGCGCATGCATTCGTGACCAGTCGAGTCCTCTACTCGACTCCTTACCTCCACCTGCGCAAGTTTGATGAGAACGCCCTCGAAGTGATTCTCAGAAAGATGTACAAGCGTGCCCTCGATCTCCCGATCACCACATCCAACCAGCGTCTCATGGGCCTGGGGATGGTTAACACATTCGCGGAGCTCCGGGAGGCGCACTTGACAAATCAATACACAAGGCTTTTAAAAACGCCATCGGGTCTCCGCCTATCAGCCCGACTACACATCCACCACCCAACACTTACGGAAGAGCGTGTACGCATTCCTGAAATCTGGAGATACGCCCTGCACGTACGCCCTCTTCCGGCCAACATGACACGTGACGACCACAGTGGCAGGCGCCTTGCGCGGGCGGAGGCACTGGCCCGTCACTATGGGCACAAAAATGGCATCTTCTACGTGGACGCCTCAGGCCCTCACCATGGGGGGTGGTACACGGCCGCAGTCGTCCACCAAAAAATCGTGGTGAATGGCCTAACGTTCCGAGCTCAAGACATAACACATGCGGAAGAAGTTGCCATCGCGTTAGCCGCCGCGAACCACGAGTCGCGAGTGATCGTCACCGACTCGAGAGGGGCCTGCAGAAATATTAAACAGGGGTACATTCCTCTCTGTGCGCATCGCATCCTTCAAAACAGTAACTACCTCGGGGCCCCCGCGTCTCGAACGATTATATGGGCTCCAGCTCATATGGGCCTCGAAGGCAATGAAACGGCAGACGCCGCCGCCCGCGCGCTCACTCTCCGGGCAACGCCTTCAGACCCTCTGGATACGGATCCCGAACCCAATCAGGCCCTCACTTTTCGAGAAATTACTGAATTATTCCAATTCGGCCATGCAATTTATCACAAGCCTTGTAAGGGCCTCACAAAGGAGGAGGAACGCACACTCCTCCGCCTTTACACCAAAACACTGCTGTGCCCGGCAGTTTTAAAACACTTTGATCCTGCCTGTACAGGAGAATGCCCACACTGTGCGGAGAAGTCTTCGGACATCTTTCACATCGTGTGGGCATTCCAGTCAACCCCGAACCTCGCCCCCAAACCCAACCCCACCCGGGAGGACTGGGAGGCAGCCCTGCTCGGCTTCTCGGACCTAGCAAGCCAGAAGTCCCTGGTCCACCGAGCCCGAGTCGCGGCGGTCGGCAATGGGCTCCTGTAATGAGGAGCCCACCTAGAGATTGCGAGAGGTTGCTCCGGCTACCTCAAGCTTCCTCCCTGAAATAAAGTTTTTCACACACACACACACACCACGGTGTTAGCGCGCGCTGTAAACATCGCTGTAAGTTGCAAGTGACGAGCTTGAGCATTCGCGCCAAATTTGCGGGCGGCAGTACGGGTACAGCGTTGCAAGTTTCGTCTGTTACCAGCCCTACGCCTCGCAATGGCAGGTGTCGTGGCAACGGCGTGCATCTGTAGAAGAAATTATGAGAAGACATTTGTATGCACAAAGAAGAAAGGGTGCATGTGAACAGGATATGCGCCATCCCGCATGGGGTTTGCAGACCTTCAATAGGACCTCTCCCATAAATACGACTTTCCGAACTGAGCACTCTTACAGGCTATAAAGGCTTCGTGCGTGCTGTATATAATTATCACGGCTGCATGTCCCTTGACACTGTGATTGCGTCGTCGACTCAGCTTTAATCTAAAAACCGTGGTGTAACGCAATGATGCGCCGTGTGCTCCACGAACGGCTTTAATAATAATATTAATTGGTTTTTGGTGGAAAGGAAATAGCGCAGTATCTGTCTCACATCTCTGCGGACACCTGAACCGCGTCGTAAGGCAAGGGATAAAGGAGAGACTGAGAGAAGAAAGGAAGAAAGAGGTGTCGTAGTGGAGGGCTCCGCAATAATTTCGACCACGTGGGGATCTTTAACGTGCTCTGACATCGCACAGCACACTTGCGCCTTAGAGTTTCGCCTACAGCGAAACGCGGCCGCAGCGGTGGGGTTCGAAACCGGGAACCGGGAATCAGAAGCCGAGCGCCCTGACCACTAAGCCACCGTGGCGGGTAAACAAAGAAATGCATATGAGAATCTTTGTCGTTTTATTTCTGATGTTCATTAGTGGAAAAATAGTAGAAAAA
The DNA here is from genome assembly GCA_030143305.2 of Amblyomma americanum. Taxonomy (NCBI): domain Eukaryota; kingdom Metazoa; phylum Arthropoda; class Arachnida; order Ixodida; family Ixodidae; genus Amblyomma; species Amblyomma americanum. Next base: position 164,675 of record JARKHS020025823.1, read on the forward strand.
TAATTTCAGAAGGAATATGCACTGACGTCATGTGGCCGCCATTGTGTGGCACATGTAGTAAGCTGAAATGCTGCAAGCTTATCTAATCGATTATCGCCAGCTACTTCAGCTTGCACAGCTGAAGCTGCAAGCTGAACCACAAAATGGCTCCCTTGACGTCACACGAATACTTCGGATGCGTGAAAGATAAGTGATTAGATCAGAAAAGACAAAGTGAAAACACATGCTGCCAGTGGGATCCGAACCTCCGACTTCCGTATGTCGAGTAAACTTCTGTAGCTACCCAGATACTGCGTCGGCTGTCCAACCTTTTACTTTAGAGTGGATGTGTGTTCTGAGTAAACCTAACATTTCAGAGCGTTCACCAGCGCCACCCTCGTCCATAGCGGCGGACGTAGGACGGTTTGTAAGGCTGAAAATGATGCGCGCCACGGGATCGGATGATGAAGGTGAGAGCTATGCAGAAACCCTCTTTTAGATGTTGTAGTTTTTCAGCTGTTTATTTAAAACACCCGCGTCTCAAATATTCGCGTCTCCCTCCGAGGTAGAATGAGAAGTGAAGGTATGTTCCCTTTCTCAGAACGCTGAATGCAAATTTTGGTTGAAGTGATCGAGCCATTCCTAAGAAATAGGCAGCGAAACGGTGGCGGCGAAACTACTTCTGTTTGCGTGACACAGAAGGACCACACACAGATCGCTGAGATCGCTCACCGCTGCCAGTAATGCTAGCGCAGAAAAGCAGTCGACCCACCGAGTTGTGGGAAACGTGCCCACCGTGGCAGGTGGCAATGAAGTTAATTCAAATAAATTCAGTGCAGTTGCTACCAGCGCCCCCCCCCCTCCGCTCCCCCCCCCCCCTCACCACGGCACGAAAACTGAAACCTTAAAAACACTAATCCGGAAATCTTAAAACTGATCCGGAGTACCCGGGTTAGAACCCGACTGCGGCGGCTGCGCTTTTATGGAGGCAAAGCGCCAAGGCGCCCGTGTGCTGTGCGATGTCATTGCACGTTAAAGATCCCCAGGTGGTCGAAATTATTCCGGAGCCCTCCACTACGGCACCTCTCTCTTCTTTTACTCCCTCCTTTGTCCCTTCCATTACGGCGCGGTTCAGGTGTCCGCCGATATGTGAGACAGATAATGCACCATTTCCTTTCCCCAAAATACAATTATTATTAAAAACAATAGGGAGCCCGCGTCTCGGAAAGGAGGAGACAAGCATATTAAAACATGTTCTCGGCGGCCGCGGCAGCCCACGCGGCTGTGTACACCTGCTCGTCGCTCAGTATGGACACGCGTCAGGTAGCCCCAGCTGGTATGGACCCTAAACCTACTAAGATTATCCCTACAGCCGTGGGGGAATGCGGAATCGCTGCCAAGTTACTTCTAGCATCAGCGATCCGGATGCTGTCACATTCCACTTTTATTTTTTATTTTTTCAAATACCCTCACGGCCCGAAGGCATTAAAAAGGGGAGTAGGGAAAACATGCATTGACTAAGATACAATGCAGCAGAAAAACAAATAGAAGAAATGATAACGAGGCGAAAAATGAACAAAACAAAACACAAAAATAAGGCAAAGGGGGAAAAATGACAAATCCCCCCTCCCACCAAAAAAGAAAACATTTCCGGCAGACAGCAATAAGACAGCAAAAACGAACGCAAAATAAAACTAAAATCTACAAATACAGATTACATAGGGCAGTCCTAAAAGATCTTGGGTTAGTAGTATCGACAATGTGCCTGGGAAGGTGCGTTCCAACTGTCTGAAGTGTTGGGGACAAAAGAAAAAGCGTGTTTCGTATGGCATGACGGAACACCTACTTCGCGAAGATGATCAATGCGGCCTGAAACATATGTAGGGGTAGTTAGTAGCCGGCTGTTAAGGACGGCATTGTAGTAATAGATCTTATGAAATAGGCATAAGCGAGAAATTTTTCTGCGGAGTGAAAGCGCTTGCAATGATAAGGTAGTTTTCATAACGGTAGCTCTGGAGATACGGTGATAATTGGAATGTATAAAACGTGACGCACGGTTATGAACAGATTCGATTACAGATGCTAATGATGACAGGTCAGGGTCCCAGACAGATGATACATATTCCAGTTTAGGCCGAACAAGTGTTTTATAAAGGAGCAATTTTGTTGCAGTAGAAGAAAGGGAGAATTGTTTCTACGCAGGTGCCCCAACATGCGGTTAGCATTGTTTATAATAGATTCCACGTGCAGATTCCAAGAAAGATTAGAAGTTATGTGCACACCAAGGTACTTATAAGAAGACAGTTTCAAGAGGAGTATTATTGAGGTCGTAAGTGGCTATTCCAGTGTTACGTCAAGAAACACGCATATGTTCGCACTTATTAATGTTAAGTTCCGTGTGCCATAATTTACACCATTCGGAAACCTGGTTAACATCAGATCGAAGGACAGAAGTGTCAGAGTCCCTGTTAATTTCCCAGTAAATCGCACAACCGTCGGCAAAAATACATACAGAAGAATCAATGATGTTAGACAAGTCATTAATATTGTCAGGACTCTGTAGAACCTCGCGAGGAGAGCTGAAGGTAAAACGCTTTACTGGTTAACCAGAAAAAGTCCATGCGCACTTCAGCTTCTCCTTCTTCTTGCCCCGCGCTCGTAGACCATGTCTCCATCTTTGGCGTCTTCCTGCTTGCGGCATTTGCCCCTTCCTCAGGAAGCATCGTCTCGATGGTAACAAAAGGAAGTAGGAGGTCAAGATCGGTCCGTGTAGTACGGCTTCATACGTACAACATGGACGACGTCGAATTGTTGCTGGCGTCGCTTGGATGTCAATAACCCGTCCGGCACCACCTCATACGTGACGTCGGATTAACGTCGCAACACAACATAGGGCCCGAAGTACCGCCGTAATAATTTTTTGGAGAGTCCACGACGGTGAATAGGCGTCCAGACCCACACTTTGTCGCCAGGTTCACACATGACATGTCTGTGGCGAAGATTGTAGCGTCGTGCGTCAGCCTCCTGTGAGTTCTGATGCGCACACGCGCTAGTTGGCGAGCTTCCTCTGCGCGCTGTGCGAATTCCTCGGCGTCCTGGTGACATCGTGGCCGTCGGCATTCGGGAGCAGCATGGCATCTAGCATAGTGGTCACTGGTCGGCCATGAAGAAGGCTGAAAGGCGTCATGCGAGTGGTGTTTTGTTGTGCCGTATTGTAGGCGAACGTGACGTATTGAAGAATTTCGTCCCAATTCTTGTGGTCTACGTCCACGTACATACAGAGCATGTCGGCGATTGTCTTATGGAGGCATTCCGTCAATCCAATGGTTTGGGGGTGATAGGCCGTCGCTTTACGATGACTCGTACCGCTGAGGCGGAGAACGGTTTCCAATAGCTCGGCCGTAAAGGCAGTTCCTCGGTCAGTTATGAGTGCCGGAGCGCCATGCCTGAGGACAATGTTCTCAACGAAGAACCGAGCTGCTTCGGCGGCTGTACCCCTGGACAGAGCCTTTTTCTCCGCGTAGCGGGCTAGATAATCGGTGGCGACAATTATCCATTTATTGCTGGCAGTAGACGTCGGAAATGGTCCCAGGAGATCTATGCCAATTTGCTTGAAAGGTGTCTTTGGCACTTCAAGAGGGTGGGGTAGACCGGATGGTTTTTCAGGGGGTGATTTACGACGTTGGCAGTCTACGCACGTCCGTACATAGTGCTTCACTGTCGCCGGTAGTTTCGGCCAGTAGTATCCGTGCTGTACTCTAGCCAACGTGCGGGTGTAGCCTAGGTGGCGGCGGTTGGCTCATCGTGACACGCTTGCAAGACTTCCGTGCGAAGAGCTGTTGGGACGACGAGTAGATGACTGTTCCTCCCAGGACTGAAGTTCGTCTTGTAAATTACTTCGTTGCGAAGAAAGAATGACGAGAGGCTGCGGGCGAAAATCTTAGGCACATTCGTAGTTCGCTTGTCCAAGAAACCAATAAGAGGAAGAAATTCCTGGTCCTCTCTCTGCTGTTGGGAAAGAGTTGCGTCATCTATGACTCCTAAAAAAGCAGTGTCTTCATCGGTCAGTGTGGAGGGTCCGACTGGTGCTCGCGAAAGGCAGTCGGCATCCGCATGCTTCTTTCCGGATTTATAAATAACCGTCATGTCGAACTCTTGTAACCGAAGGCTCCAACGCGCGAGTCTCCCTGAAGGGTCCTTTAAGTTCGTCAGCCAACAGAGAGAGCGATGGTCGCTAACGACTTGAAAGGGGCGAGCGTACAAGGTTGGAATTTCATAACCGCCCATAAAACTGCGAGGCATTCCTTTTCTGTTGCCGAGTAGTTCGCTTCAGCTTTAGACAGAGTTCTGCTGGCATAAGCAATCACTTTTTCCACACCATCCTGGCGCTGCACCAATACAGCACCTAAACCCACATTGCTTGCATCGGTATGAAGCAGGGTAGGGGCGTCGTCATCAAAGTGCGCCCGGACAGGTGGCGTCTGTAGGCGTCTGCTGGAGTTCACTAAAAGCTTGGTGCTCTTCTTCACCCCAGCGAAAGACAGCGTTGTCGCGTGTCAGTGAAGTTAATGGCCAGGCAACTCATGAGAAGCCAACAATAGAGAGTTTTAGTTTCACGTACGTAGAGGCTTCACGTACGTAGAGCTCTTACGGGTGACCAGTGCGCATGCGCAGAACGCAAAGGGTATGCGCGAGTCTCACGCACGTACATGAGATTCGGGTTTTTACGTTGCGGTCTTTGCGTTGCTTGCGTACGTAGCGTTGACAAAAATGGCGGCGCCCTGCCCGCCGCTTCACAGCGATAACACTTTCGTCGCTAATCCCTCGACGCGATATCGCGTTCTAAACTGTTGTATTCGCCTTCGATTTGCCCATTCTTACCCTCGCATAAGGTTTCAATCGACAAATAGCTTTTGTTTTTCAGACAGAAGGGCGATTTTTCAGCTGTTAAGCCTGACGAAGTAGCGTTGGTCGTCGTCATAGCAACGATCTCGCTATGAATGGCTTGGCTTAGACTTGTCTTGGATGATTTAGGCTACAACCAGTGTTTGTGTTTCTTAGCAGATAGCGCTAGGCGTAACGCGCGGCGTGCTTCGCGTACGTGTAACTATAAGGGTTTCAAATGACCTGCGTGCAGGCTACGTAGACTTCTCACATTTGCGTACGTGAACCCTGTACGTACGTGAAACTAAAACTCTCTATTAAATCGACGGTAATAGGCGCAAAGCCCCAGGAAGCGCCTAAGCGTCTTTTTGTCCGTAGGTGTTGGGAACTTGGCGACTGCGGGGAGCTTTTCGGGGTCAGGCCGGACACCTCCTTGGCTAACAACGTGTCCTAAGAATCGCAGCTCCTCGAAAACCAAAAGTGGCACTTATAGGGTTTTAGTGTGAGGCCCGCAGATCGTATAGCCTGAAAAACAGCTACCAAACGGCGCAGATGCTCCTCGAAGGTTGCCGAAAACACGATCACGTCGTCAAGATACACCAGGCATGTTTGCCATTTGAGTCCTGAGAGCACAGTGTCCATCAGCCTCTGAAATGTTGCTGGTGCCGAGCATAAGCCGAATGGAAGAACCTTAAACTCATACAATCCGTCAGGAGTGATGAATGCTGTCTTCTCCCGATCCCTCTCATCTACTTCAATTTGCCAATATCCACTTTTCAAATCCATTGAAGAGAAGTAACGTGCATTTCGTAGCCGATCAAGGGAATGATCGATGCGAGGGAGAGAGTACACGTCTTTTTTGGTCACTTGATCGAGCTTGCGGTAGAAAATGCAAAATCGTAAGCTGCCGTCCATTTTTTAAACAAGTACCACGGGGGAAGCCCAGGGAATCTGTGACGGCTGGATAACGTCGTCACGAAGCATTTCAGCTACCTGACGCTGAATAGCCTCGCGCTCTTTCGGAGCCACACGGTAAGGATTTTGTCGAATCGGGCAAATCGCGTCATTCGTGATAATGCGATGTTTGGTCAAAGGTGTTTTGCCGACCCACGATTCTGAAGCAAAACAGTCTCGAAAGTGATCTATGAGATCCAAAAGACGTTCCAGTTCTGGAGACGACAGATTTGGGCTCACATCGACTATGGGTGCGGGCGCCTTGCCCACTGATCCTTCCAGTTGCAGCACGGAATAGTCTTGGTCACTTGGGACGCTATCGAAGAAGGCCACAGTTGTGCCTTTCGGAATTTGCCGACGCTCGTCGCTGAAGTTTGTCAGCAGCACTTCGGCGTGCCCATTGGCCAAACTGACTAGTCCTCGAGCTATAGAAACACCTCGGCTGAGTATCAGGGTGACGGCCCGTTCGGCGACGCCATCGCCGGTATGCGCCACGTCGCACTTCACTTCAACAAAAGAGCACGATCGCGGAGGTAATGTCACCCCCTCATTGGCAACTCGTAAGGGCATCAGTGGTACTTGCGCATAACCATGGTCTCCATGATTTTTGGTGAAGGCAACGACGTTGTCCCGAAAGCTGATCACAGCCCCATGAAGGCGCAGAAAGTCCTTGCTCATGATGAGGTCTTTGCAACAGTCTGAGAGGATAACGAAGCTGCCAACGAACACAGTTTCCAATTCCTATGCGGACAGTGCACTTCCCAGTCGGTGCCAGTAGCTGACCCCCGCCACTTCTTATTACTGGCCCAGTCAATTCGGTTTTTACTTTGCGCAGCTTGTCAGCCAGTTTTTGACTAATGATTGAAAAATCCGCCCCGGTATTCACCAGAGCGTGTACCTCCAGCCCAACAATGCAAACGGCGAGGTCAGCGCTAACAACGTCGTCTGGGTTGCTCGTCTCTCTCGGCATTTGTGGCGGAAGTGCGGTAAGGTCGGCGCTGTCATTTTCGTCGTCGGGGTGCTTATCTGGTTCGGCATGTTCGGCGCTAATGTAGGCAGCATTTTCGGTGGTAGTGCGGCAGCGTCAACGTAAACAGAGGCGTCACAGTCATGGGTTGCGGTCAGCAGTTGCGGCGGTAGTGAGGGCTTTGAAACTTTTCGACTGGTTACAACCTCCCCTCGCGAGGTTGCGGCGGTTAGTTTCCCCGGCGAGGGCTCGGGGTCCGCCGTCCGCTAACGTCAGCATCGCTACGACGCGTCGGTGAAGAATAACGCCGTGGAGATGGGGAGCGGCGGCGGAAGCCCGGTGAGTCGGCTTCCCTGCTGAGCGGCGGGTCCTCGAGTTGGGCACGGCCAGCGTCGAAATGCCGTCGAGCAGAACCAGGCGGAAAGGCCGGCCCCTCTTGGCGGTAGCGGCAGTACTGATACACATGGCCAGGTTGTCCGCAGAAGAAGCAGAGTGGTCGGCTGTCATAAGAGCACCACAGGTCAGTTCCGCGCGTCTGAGGGCGGCCGGGACGTGCCCACTGAGGCTCCTGGAAGAACCGCGTCTGCTGACGGCTCGCTGAGCTCGGTGGGGCGTTGTCTGGCGGCGGACGACGAAGGACTTCCGCATAGCTCGCAGGTTGCGGCTCCGGCTCATAGTAAGGCGCCGTGTTGACGGCCGTGTTGCTGTTGGGTTAGGGCACGTGGTACGGTTCGCAAACGGCTGCCGCGCTGTCAACTGGATGAGACTCGTGGTAAGGTGCAGACGGTGACAGAGCATGCCGGAGCTCTTTCCTAACGGCTGCTGCGACGGCCTCTGGTGACTGAACGCTCGTAGCAGTAATTCGCTGCAGCTCCCAAAGGACAATTTCTCGAATGAGGTCTCGAAGAGTGTTCCCATCGGTTGTAGTGAGTGCCGCCGCAGTCGGTGGAACACCGGTGAAGGGTCGGTCGTACTGGCGGCACCGTTCTTGGAGGGCTCGCTCTATAGCTGTAGCGTCCTTGACAAACTCACTGACGGTTTGAGACGGGTTGCGCACTAAGCCGGCAAACACCTGCTCCTTGACGCCATGCATGAGATGTCGTAGCTTCCTTTGCTCAGTCATATCGGGGTCGGCACGGCGAAAAAGTCGAGCCATTTCTTCCGCAAACATAGCTACGATTTCATTTGGCTTCTGGACGCGCACTTCAAGCAGGCGCAGCGAATTCTCTCGTCGATCAGTAGTGGCAAAAGTGTCCACCAGCTGGCGGCGGAAGGCATTCCATGTGGACAAGCTGGCATCGTGGTTTTCATACCAAGTTCTAGCAGTATCCTGAAGTGCAATATAAACATTGCAAAGCTTCTGGTCCGCGCTCCAGTGGTTGAACTTGGCCACTCGTTCAAACTGGTCGAGTCAGTCTTCCACATCTTCAAACGCGTTCGCGCGGAAGCACTCCGGTACCTTGGTGTTGTGAAGAGGCACCGACGTAGGGGTGGGAGGTGCCATGGCTTGGAAGACCCGGCGAACTTTGAGGTTTGAAGAGTCGCCCGGTAGATGGTTGTACTCCGGGGAAAGGCCTAGACGTCGGCGGCTAGCGCGATGGACAGGCGTGTCGATATCCGGGACTCGCTGTGGACTGCCGGAAAGAGCCCTATGCATACCTAGCACCTCCACCAGTGTCAGGACTCAGTAGAACCTCGCGAGGAGAGCTGAAGGTAAAACGGTTTACTGGTTAACCAGAAAAAGTCCCTGCGCACTTCAGCTTCTTCTTCTTACCTCGCGCTCGTAGACCAAGTCTTCATCTTTGGCATCTTCTTGCATGCGGCAATATAAATGAGAAAAAGTAGAGGCCCTAGGACAGAACCCTTGGGAACGCCTGAGCCCACTGGAGAGGAACGAGAGTTGGACTTATTAGCAGTCACGTATTCAGAACGATTAGTGAGGAAGGACTGAAGCCACGAAATAATGTTAGGGTCGAGATTGAGATTATTTAATTTGGAGAGTGGTAATTGATGAGAAACTTTGTCAAAGGCTTTGGAGAAATCGAGGAATATACAGTCAGCCATAGAACCCCGGTCAAGAATGAAATGAAGATCGTGTAAAGCCCCGATGCCACGTCTCGCATGAGAATGATTTATGAAAGCCGTGTTGCCAATGACTGAAAAAAGAATTTGACTCAAGAAAATTGGCAAGGTGAGAGCAGATGACATGTTCTATTATCTTACAAGGGATGCTAAGAAGTGAAATGGGCAGCTAATTGTTAGGAGAGTGTTTGACCCCAGCCTTGTTCAAGGGAACCACCTTGCCCACCTTCCAGTCGCTAGGAACACAGCCAGACTCAAGATATTGTTGAAAGAGTTCAGCAAAAATAATTGCACTATACACTTTGGTATTTTTCAAAAGTTCCTATCCACTCCGCATCATGATGATATCTTCACCTGTTCAATTAATTATTTTTTTGATGCCAACAGAATCTATTATAGTAGGGTTCATAATCAAGAAGTCGTGGGGTGGGTAATGAGGAAATGCGGCAATTAATTCGTTAGTAAAAGAAGCTGTAAACACATCATTAGGAACATTAGCACACATTTCACTGGGAATTACTTGATCGTCTAAAGTTTTAAGGTGAATTGCAGATGGATCAGATTTCTTAACCTCGTTTCAAAATTGTTTGTTATTATTTAATAGCATCGACAGAAGAGTTTGACTAAAAAGTGACTCCTTAGCTTGCTTTAGTGCTGACTTAGATTCATACGCAGCGGAGTGATAAGCATTCTATCGGGGCACATAATTGGACAGTCTGGCGGAGCGAAACAGACGTTTCTTTTATTGTTATTTTGTTAGATAGCCTTTTTAGTGAAGAACTAAACCAGGGCGAATATTACTTATTACTTTTCTCAGCGGCTAATAAGAATTTGTCAGGGACGCAATTTTGTGCTTAAAAAAGGTTCCAGTTAATTTCGATTGGACGGTCGTGAAAAGATGGTAAGCATACATCGATAAAAGCAGCTAGTTCACGATTTATGGCATCAAAGTTTGCATTTTTGTAGTCACGGATGTATTTAATAATAATTGGTTTTTGGGGAAAGGAAATGGCGCAGTATCTGTCTCATATATCGTTGAACACCTGAACTGAGCCCTAAGGGAAGGTATAAAGGAGGGAATGAAAGAAGAAAGGAAAGAGAGGAGTGGAGGGCCCCGGAATAATTTCGACCACCTGGGGATCTTTAGCGGGCATTGACATCGCACAGCACACGGGCGCCTTGGCGTTTTGCCTCCATAAAAACACAGCCTCAGAGGTCGGGTTCGAACCCGGGAACTCCGGATCAGTAGCCGAGCGCCCTAATCACGGAGCCACCGCGGCGGGTCGGTTTGGCTTATGGTTTGTGGGGGTTGAACGTCCCAAAGCGACTCACCCTATGATGGACGCCTTAATGAAGAGCTCCGGAAATTTCGACCACCTAGGGTTCTTTAACGTGCGGTCACATCGGACAGTACACGGGCCTCCAGCATTTCGCCTCCAACGAAATGCGACCGATGGGCCCGGGATCGAGCCCGCGTCTTTCGGGTCAGCTGCCGAGTACCATAACCACTGAGCCACCGCGGCGGCTTGTTATATCGGGAACTACGTAAGATCGAGTTTCGTCAGACCGAGGTTTAACTGTGAAACCATACTACGAGGTTTAACTGTGAAACCATACTACGGTGGCTGAGTGGTTATGGCGCTCGGCTGCTGCCCCGAAAGACGCGGGTTCGATCCCGGCCGCAGCGGTAGAATTTCGATGGAGGCGAAATTCTAGAGGCCCGTGTACTGTGCGATGTCAGTGCACGTTAAAGAACCCCAGCTGGTCGAAATTGCCGGAGCCCTTCACTACGGCGTCCCTCATAGCCTGAGTCGCTTTGGGACGTTAAACCCCCATAAACCCGTAGAACCCTTTTCAGCCCAGGCGGCACGACGAGCCATGGCCAGGAGGAGTTCCAAGATGGTCTGGATATTGCTGGACGCATGGGTTCACGCGGCTGAGAATTTTCGGGAGTCACAGCGAAAAACGTGACATCACCACAACGTTAGCGATGCCACATTTTCGCATGCGTTCCACATATCGCACCGACAATATGTCTTTTGAGGCGCTACCATGTTCAGGTACAAATGCATCATTCTTGGAGAAAAATTCTCAATATTGGAAATTTGTAGGTTACTGTTAAGGAAATATTGAAGATAACTTTCCATTCTTTCGATGCGTAGCAAAATCTTTCTTTTAAAATTTTTCCATCGCTCGCACCAAGCAGTTAAGACTGCCATTCAAAACGAATAAGGAACGCTTTTGACGATAGCAAAAAAGCTTATTGGCAAAAAGTTGCAAGCCTGTCGACAGAAGATCTTCGTATATTTATTTGTTTTTCTACACCTAAAATGCTCCTCTGCAGGGGTTTTACATGAGGGGTGGGCACATATTGATTGTTAAAGTGAATTCTTACAATATATGCTTTTCTCCAGAATTTCTTGGTACGACATGCTTGAAATGATTCCTCCCTGGGGTCATGGCGTGGCGGCATTTTACTGCTTATGTTGTCTATTTTACTTGAGTAAAAATTGTCATAAGCGTTAAAAACTTGCGTTCATGATTCAGTCTGACCGTGCTAATTAATCCAGGATCTTATGTTCATGAGATATAAATGACAATAAAGCAAAGTTTCAACATTTTACTGTAGAAAAATATCAAGAACCACCACATCGCCGGGCAGTGAGCTACGAAGAGCAACCTGCAGACTGGCGATTCATTATGCTTTAAATACTGGTAGTTACACATAGGGAAATATCTGTCTCATTGGAATAAGTCAAAACTACAAAACATTATGGCTTTGACTGGCGTCTGTCTTCTTTGAAGTTTTCAGAGCTGCTTATGATGTAGTCTTTTTACCTTCCCCAATTTATGCAGGACATAACATATACTCATTTCGAAAAGCGCGGATAAGTTCTTGTTGAAGAAAGGGTACAGTCCGATTTCATTATGTAATGTAGACTATAAAATGTTTGCGAAAATACTTTCTTTACGCTTGCACATTATGGGGGTGTACTTTCGTATTGAGCATGCATCAAGCATGCTGCGGCATCCCTCAAATGACTGCGCACCAAGTCCCACCTCACATCTAGGCGATGGTGAGGCCCAAGCGTGCATGTGTGGAGGCAGTGTGGCGCCATCCCGTGGCAAAAGGAAACATTTGACGTGAACGGATGACAGCTCTATTTTAACTTCTAACACACCTGTAGCCTCATTGCCTCAAGCGGGCCTTTTATCTGAAGCGCACTACGAGGCTAAAGAGGCCACCAAAAAGATATTGTGAACACTACGGTGTGGGTCGGCAAAGCGGCCGATGAGGTGGGCTTGTAAATTCCGGCGGAATGTGCACCAAATGGAGGCGAAGAGATTGGCTACAGTGTGACAAGGAGCTCTTGAGGCTGAAAAGCCGCCGTAGCCCTCGTCACATGGTAAGGCAGCCGTTGTTGCCGTGACTCCGTCGCGTCGTTAGTGCGAGAAAAAAAAGCCGCCACCGTCTGGAAGACGTTGGAGTAACGAGCGTTAGCTGTTCGGTTTACTAGACGAAGAAAGCGAAGAAGAACGCGCCGCTCGTCTCGAGAAACGGAATGCCCCTTGGAACGGGGTGGATTGCCACCATGCTCGGCTACGCGTGCACAGACGCCGCCTAGCGGATCGATCGCCGACTAGTGTCATCTAACAGAGAAATTACGATGCACGTTTACCTATTGTCGAGCTCCACCCCCTCAAGATACATCCCAAACGAAATTTGCTTCGTTTGGGGGGTCAAGGTGGGCCTAGAATTCGGCTTGCGGTGCGATATGATAACGCTTCAATTAGTAATTGCATGTATAAAATGTCTACCTATTATGTAATTGTGGTTTTATTTCTGTACCACAACCCGCATGGTTTTATATGTCTACCATATTCGGTATACTACTATCCCAAGATGGGTGCCCGTTGTTGTCGGAGTATATATATAGCGGAACGAATGTTCCCCTATATCTACGAACGAAGCACTCTAGTACGGGTCGGCCCGGCAGCAACAGCAGCAGCACCAGAAGCGAATGTATACATCAGACCGTCCCTGGCTGATACTATACCATGATATCTTATACCTGATTTAATATCTGCTGCGGGTCCTTGGACCCAAGATATTAAACTTATTTTTGGAATATGGCGGAGTGATCGCCTTGAAGAGCTCTGGCACGGGTCGGCCCGGTGTTACGCTGCCTCCGGGGTCGGCCCGGGACATTAGCGAGCGCATTTTCTTTCTATCTTTGCTCTCCTATTCTTTAACTGTCCTACTTTCAAAACGCGAAAGCGAATGTGGTTCGGCTTGACCCAGTAGGCAGGCCCGTGCACTTTTCTTTCTTCCTATCAGCAACTGCAACAACCCGTGGGCGTCTGCATCAATACCTGGTGCGGGTCCTTGGACCCAAGACATTAGACCTATTTTTGGAATATGGCGGAGTGTTTGGCTTGAAGCACTCTGCACGGGTCGGCCCGGTATTGCACTGCCTCCGGGATCAACCCCTGGCACATTAGCGCGCGCCTTTTCTTTCTATCTTTGCTCTCCTGTTTTTTACTCTCCTACTTTCATCACGTTAATTGGTTTAATTGGTTTGATCATAGAAGGTTGTGGCCAAGTACTACACCAGGGTGGCCAAATCCTGTTCTGGTGAGAGAGTGCGTTGTCGGTTCTGGTTTCGACTTTTTTTTTTTCGAAATCGACTTCATACTATGCACTAAACCTGGCATCATTAAGGATGTGGCCGTCCTCGGAAGGGTGCGTTGCAGCGACCATAGAATGGTAAGGTCTAGATTTAGCTTAGACTTGAAGAGGGAACGGAAGAAGCTAGCGAAGAAGAAGACCATTAACGAGTTAGCCGTAAGAGGGAAAGCACAGGAGTTTAGGATAGCGCTGCAAAACAGATACTCGGCTTTAACTGAGGAAGATGATCTTGATGTTCATTCAATGCATGATAACCTGACATCAATAATTACGGAGTGCGCAGTAGAAGTAGGCGGTAGGACAGTTCGAAAAGATACCGGGAAGCTATCTCAGGTGACGAAAGATCTGATTAAGAAGCGCCAAAACATGAAGGCATCTAACACTACCGATAGAATAGAACTAACGGAGCTATCAAAGTTAATAAATAAGCGCAAGGTAGCCGACATAAGGAAGTTTAATATGGAGAGATTCGAGCATGCTATAAAGAACGGAGGTAGCCTAAAAACAGTGAAGAGGAAACTAGGCATAGGTAAAAACCAGATGTATGCATTAAGAGACAAGCAGGGCAATGTCATTAGCAATATGGATAAGATAGTTAACGTAGCCGAAGAGTTCTACACAGACCTCTACAGTTGCCAATGTAATCAGAGCGCTAATGAGAAAGACAGCAGTGCACAGCAATACGTCATCCCGCCAGTTACGAAAGATGAAGTAAAGAAAGCCTTAGAAGCAATGAAAAGGGGAAAAGCAGCTGGGGAGGATCAGGTAACAGCAGATCTGTTGAAGGATGGAGGGGACATCGTGCTAGAGAAACTAGCCACCTTGTATACGCAATGCCTTATGACCTCGACTGTACCAGAAGCTTGGAAGAATGCAAACATTATCTTAATTCATAAGAAGGGAGACGCCAAGGACTTGAAAAATTACAGGCCGATCAGCTTACTATCCGTTGCCTACAAAGTATTTACTAAGGTGATCGCTAATAGAGTCAGGGCAACGTTAGACTTTAATCAACCAAATGATCAGGCAGGCTTTCGTAAAGGATATTCTACAATAGATCATATTCACACTATCAATCAGGTGATAGAGAAATGCGCAGAATATAACCAACCTCTATATATAGCTTTCATTGATTACGAGAAAGCATTCGACTCAGTGGAAACCTCAGCAGTCATACAGGCATTGCGTAATCAGGGGGTAGAAGAGCCTTATGTCAAAATACTGGAAGATATATATAGCAACTGCACAGCTACTATAGTCCTCCATAAAGTCAGCAATAAAATTCCAATAAGGAAGGGCGTCAGGCAAGGAGACACGATCTCGCCAATGCTGTTCACCGCATGTTTGCAGGAGGTATTTCGAGGCCTGAATTGGGAAGAGTTGGGAATAAGAATAAATGGAGAATACCTAAATAATCTGAGATTTGCTGATGACATTGCCTTGCTGAGTCACTCAGGAGGTGAACTGCAAATCATGATCAACGAGTTAGACAGGCAGAGCACATCGATGGGTCTAAAAATTAACATGCAGAAAACCAAGGTAATGTTCAACAGCCTAGCAAGGGAACAACAGTTCACAATTGGCAGCGAGAGCCTAGAAATGGTGCCGGAATACGTCTACTTAGGGCAGGTAGTGACAGCTGATCCGGATCATGAGAGGGAGATAACTAGAAGGATAAGAATGGGGTGGAGCGCATATGGCAAAGTCTCGCAGATCATGAGTGGCAGTTTACCAATTTCCCTCAAGAGGAAAGTGTACAACAGCATAATCTTACCGGTACTCACCTACGGGGCAGAAACGTGGAGGCTAACGAAAAGAGTTCAGCTTAAGTTAAGGACAACGCAGCGAGCCATGGAAATAAAAATGATAGGTGTAACGTTAAGAGATCGGAAGCGGGCAGAGTGGGTGAGAGAACAAACACGGGTTAATGACATCCTAGTCGAAATCAAGAGAAAGAAATGGGCTTGGGCAGGGCATGTAATGCGAAGGCAAGATAACCGCTGGTCTTTAAGGGTAACGGAGTGGGTTCCAAGAGAAAGTAAGCGTAGCAGGGGGCGGCAGAAGGTTAGATGGGCGGATGAGATTAAGAAGTTTGCAGGCAAAGGGTGGATGCAGCTGGCAAAGGATAGGGTTAATTGGAGAGACATGGGAGAGGCCTTTGCCCTGCAGTGGGTGTAGTAGGGCTGATGATGATGATGACTTTCATCACGTAGCAGCGAGCGTGGCTCTGCTTGAGCCAGTTGGCAGGCCCGTGCACTTTCCTTTTCTTATGCAGCGAATGTATGTATACATGCACAGCGGTCCCGTAACGGGACAGTTTTCCTACCCGTTTTAGGATGTTATTTGGTGGGGGCCAGGGGAAAGAGGTGATAGGGCACAACCAATTTTAATGACCGCCATCTTGAAATCGAGAAACCGAAAGTATGCCGCCATTTCGCCCCCTGATGTCATACTCATAGTTCCACGTCTATCCACCATATTGGACCGTGACGTCATCATTGGCACGCGGCAGGAGGTTGTTTCTTCAATGGTATTGTAGATAGCGCCACAATTCTTAATGTGAGATTCGCTGTTTTCTAGTTGCAGCCACAGATGGCGCTTTGATCTCAGGGTGGCAAACAACCTCACGAGATATCGAAACGTGATGAGTAGTTGCTGCCACAGGTGGCGCTGTAATCAAGGGTGGTAGCAGACCCCACAAAATCTCTAAACGTGATGAGTAAGAGCTCACGCTCTTAAAGCCTTGGACAAGTTTTATACTTCTCGCAGAAGCCACGAGGAGCGCTGCGAGTGTGACGTCTCCGTTCCTCTCCATAGCACACGGGGGATTCTAGGAGCACTGCGGAGTGATGCATAACTACTGGTGATTGTTAGAGAGCGAAAGCTGTGGTGTATCGGGCAAGTAGACGAGGCTTGGCGTCTGTAACATTGTGTTCCGCACACTGGGTAGGCAGCGCGCCCACCCTGCCACCCTGGCAGTGGCAGTTCAAGGGTCGGTCGCGAGAGGTTGCTCACCTAGTGAACGCTGCGGACTGCATTGCAGTGTGTCTGCCACAACGTTCTCAGCGCTAATGCATGCCGCCCACATCTCGCTCACCATCGCCAGGCATCCGCTAACCCACGGAGCCGGTTATGTGCTCTTGCTTTCCTCAAAATCATCGGAGTCTACAACGTTGTCAACGCCAACACCAATGAACACCGGCGGCCTATAGCTTAAGGTCCGGGTTTCTGCTACAACGCTGCGGATGCGAACGCCGGCAGCGCACGTATATCTCGCTACCGCCACGTAGCTTAAAGCGCGACTGAGGGGTCCACTGTCCCAGGCTGGTGCCCTGTTGTGCGCCTTTGCTTTAAAGATACCGCTCTTTTTCGGTTTCGGCGCAGCTGAGGTTTGGCGACGTCACGTGATTCTCCTTTTCTCAAGACCATATGAAACACACCGAACAAGCCACTGAAGGTGGTGGTAAAGGTTTCGCTTTAAAAGCAGGCCTTTGCTAGTAAAATTGCTTGAAGGAGCTGGTGAAGTCCACTAGGGCAGGGCATTTTAGTCTGCGCCTTCCATCTATACCTACGGGTGCTCGACCACGAGGGAATGCTGTCATGTTTAACTCTAAGCTTATATTTGTAAAAGTAAGTTCACAAGCGAGCGATAAATGATGAATGTAAAGAATGTAAATCTTCAATGCAAGTGGCGCATCTCCAGCTGTAACTACACAAACCAGGCCCGGAGCTTTATTTTATTTTATATATTTTATTTTTACCATCCTGTTTCCCCTCTTGCCACACAAAAGGTCCGTACATGTTGTGCTGGCGTATGCTTGACCGAAGCCCCTTGTGCTGTAGCTAAGGCAGTGTTGTAGCTGCCCCGGTACATCATCGCTTGGACTTTTTTTCTGAGCCAACAGCAAGTCCAGACATCAAGGTGTGGGCTCTTGCCAGAAAAACAAGTCGGGGAGGGTTCCAGGTCTGGCTTCTCAGTTGAACACCGAGACTAGAGGAAAAAAGAGCATGGTCCTCGGTTAGTCAAGATCTAATAATAGAATTTCAGGTGTGAAAGCGTAGTACACAATGCACTGAAATATAGTTACATATACGCAACAATTCCGGACAAACGCGTTTTTGAGCGGGAAAGAGAGAAATCGTATCTGCATATCAGACTTGTATTTTTTTACTAGTAAGGTTTTCGCTGTAAGCTCCCAGACGCGAGCGATGGAAAAGCAAACAAAGGAAAAATTGATCATTATCTTCAATATTTAAAATTTTGGTCTCAAAATGTTGGATGTGAAACGGTGCTACGTAGTGTGCCTTACTCGGTGGAAATTTCCAATAGCTCTGTTTGACACGTGGTAGGTTATTTTACGTTCGACGGAGACTCATTTCATTCCTGCACGTAAAACAACCTAGTAAGGTGGCAAGTAAACAATTAAGCAATAGTGATCGCCAGCTCGAGAGGCGCAAAAAGAAAAGTTAAAATCCTTCGCATGCCTTGACTTTGTTCTGAACTTCCCAGAAACTGAGCGCAAAAACCAGTCGCTCTCGTTACCGTTATCAGTATCGTTATTGCTCTCGTTACCGCAGCATATTAAGTAGCGAATACTCCACTCCAGTGATCCGTTCCTTGTACAAATATTTTTATTCCATGCCACACGACATTTGGTAAGGCATTTCACTAAGCCCTCCGACGGCTTCCCGACAATAGATTAAATTTTTAATAAAATTTCACACAACACTGATTTTACTGAAACGTTGCAAAGCTAACACGCTAAGTCGCTCATGTTACGCGAGAAGCAAGCAATTAATAATTAACCTAATTCATCTGAACAGACGCGGAGTCAACTGAGGTCACTCAACTTCTATATTCATGCCCCACTGTGGGCCACGAGGTTCTTCGTATTGGAAGCCTTTGGAATATATCCGCCCATTTGTGGTTCTACAATGGGAGCCGAAATTGAAATATACAACCCGTTCAGCATTTCTCCTCCATCAGAATCGTTTGCCACGGCTAAAGAACAGAACACCATCAAAGCCAACAGTGAGCTGCACAGCGTATGTGGCTAAACTGCAGTGCCGTGCCGTGAACTCGTAAACAAGGCTGCATGGCTTTAGCAGAGACATCCTCGTCTTGTAGGGGCAATTCGTTTCTACTATGACAACATCGGCCGCGATCGCGCAAGCACGGAAAAGACAAACGTACCGCAATTGCTTGACCTTGGAGGTCTACGCCAAAGGCCAAATAGAGAGACAGGTGCCTTTGATGGTCCAGCCCTTGGACAGATGGCCACACTGGGCGCAAGTATCGATGAATTCTTCCGACTCTGGAGCCTTGCGCTCGAGACTCTGGCAAAAGGGGAGAGTAAGGAGAACACTCATTACCTTCCGATGGCAGTGTATTAAAGAAATGGAATAATTAAATTTTTAAGAAACCGAACAAAATGATTAGCAAGATTATTGATTGATTGATTGATTGATATATTGATTTAGTGATTCGAAATGATTCGGAGAATGAAAAACAATGCGCGACGACTCAGTAATGAATGTCTGCAAAAGTATGCCAAGAATTCTAGAGTAGTCAATAGACGAAAAAGAACAGGACTCCTTTTTTAATATCTATCGTTATTCTCTGCGGGAAATAATACCTTGTACCGCCATGAAGATAAGTAAGCGAAAGGTGTCTGTCGTCCGACAGAACTTACAGCAATCACCATCGTCGTTCAAAGTAACCCAGGGTACGAACCTGTGTCGCACAACACAATGCACGAAAAAAAAAGCTTTTCTCGCAACACAGAATTGTGCGGCGCGACAGAAAATTATGTCGTGCGTTTTGAATCGGGCCGCTCGCCAGTCAGCCGATATTTGTTCCAGATTCTTCATGTTTCTTCCTTGAACCTGCGTCCTGTGGACGCAGTTCTTCACGGGCTGTTTGGCCATGGTAAGAATTAAAATTTTGTCACCGCGACAATTATGTAACCAAGCACAGGAAATGACCTGGCTAAATTGACTGGTGCTACTCAGTTGTAGCTAATGGGATGTGTGCTGGATCTTCTACTCATCCCTTCAGTACCAGATTGCCGTGCTCAACAACGGGAGGAGTGCAGCAAACAGGAAGCATTGATTCATTCAAATAAGCTAGATACATATTTCGCACTCATTTCTCCGATACCAAACAGTGTTCTGTCTTCCGCGTTAAATGCTGCTTCATATTTCAACGGCTGCACTTTCTTCGCGCAAATGATAGTAAGAAAAATTGAAAACCAATATGTGCGACACCGGAAATACTGCAGGGGAGCGCAGGGACCTTGTGGAATCAATGACGTCATAATGATTTACCAACCTGAGACGTATCCGGCTGGGTGTTGCCCTGGTGCCGCAACCTGGGGATGCGGTCGCGTGCTCGGCTGGTGGCGTAGATACTCTCCTGCCAGGCTTAACAGCACTGCGAGAATAACAAAGAGCTTATTTTCTACGTTCGAATAGATGGGGATGTTTGGGCTTACAAGCAGTGAAACCTGCCCATTCAAATGAGAAAAAAATGACTGTCTATTTTCGTAGTTAAAAAAATAAAACGCGAATTCGGTCCACTAGCCGTTTAGTTTTCCCTTCGGTTCCGGTGTCCAGATCCAGTGTTCACGGATGGCAATTTTTCGGATAACGGTAATGGGTTAATGTTCGCATAGGCATAATTGCATTCTCTACTTGACATTCATAGATCTATGCTGGAAGTATACTCCTACCTTCGCACTGCCATCAGCGAACAAGTGGCTGAGGCCCTTCCACCGGTCCCTCCACCCGCACCAGCACAGCCGCCCGCACCTGTCGCTGCACCCCTGACCTACGCTGCCGCCGCCTCTCGGCCACGGCCGCCTAACTACCGTCCAACCTACGCTCCAATTCAAGCGTCTGTGCCTCAAGTTCCTCACGCTCCGACGCCTTTTTGGCGACCGCTTCGACAATTTGGCATTCACTGACGTACTAGTGATAATCGGCCTATTTGCTACTCTTGCGGACTGCCTGGTCATGTGGCCCGGCTTTGCCGTCGTCGCGCGCCAATCTCCCCAGATGCCGGTTACTGGCCTCCTCCCAGTGAATACTCATCGCCAGCCGAGCCGCCACAGAGTCGCCCGCTTTCACCTTGCCGCACTCCCTTCTCCACCCGGTGCTCACCTTTTCCTCGTTGCCGCTCCCTTTCTCCCCCGCGTCGGCGCCCGAATCTTTCGCAAGTTGAAAACTAGACGCCGCAGTTCTTGAGGCGAGAACTGCGCCACCAGCGAAATGTACAAGGCCTCAATTGTGTGCCGCCAACCTGATCGCCGTTTCGTTTCTGGCGCTTTTCGGCATGGGTGCTGTTGTTTCTGCCATGGCCGCCTCCTTTTGCCGCTCCTTACGATAAGGGACGACCCGACTTTCTGGATTCTCGCTGCGCACCGAAAGCGCGCAGGCTATTCCGCCGTTAGCGACATGCATGGCTCACGTCGTTATTCAGGAAATCCTGTACGCGATTGAATTATTCGTTTTGCCAACCGGTTGTCATGAAATAATCTTGGGTTGGGACTTGCTGTCCTGCCATAATTCAATTCAATTCAATTTATTCAACATCTTGAAAATGTTGGGTGCGTCGAGAAAAAGCCAGAGAGAAGGCTTGAAAGGGGTCGACACACCCAACAATGACTTGACAGCAGCATCAGAAAACATTAATAACAGGATCCCTACGTGAATATAAAAATAAAATAAAACGGCAAGTAAGCACACAGGAAAGAAAATACAAATAAGTACAAATCTCAGTTGCACAAAGTGCTGAGAGGTACATAAGTTTAGATGCCTTATTCACTGAGCACGACACACATAAGGCAGTCATCGATTGTGCTCGTGCTGAACTCGAGTTCATTGCGTTCAGTGGTTCCTCGTCTCCCGATGCCCCTTCTGCTGCTCCTGCCAAAGATGCCGTTGCAAGGACATTGAACTGCCTGCCCGTTCTTCTGTTTTTGTCCCCATCACATCTGACCTTGTTCGCGACGGCAACATACTTTTTACACCATCACCCCTCTTTCTGTGCCGCAAGTACCTGTCCACACCTTACGCCGTCCTCACTCGGTCAGCTGGCCTTAGCGCGTTGTTCGGGACCAATCCGTTTACATATGCGTCCCCTGTGCGTCGCGGTGAGTGCCTCGGTACCGCGAAGATCATTGATTTCATTCTCTATCGCAATGAAACGGACGATTCGACGTCCCTCGTTGTAGATGCCCTCAGCCCGCCGGTTCCTGCACTCGACACTTCGCCTCCAGACGTTTTCCTTCCCTCCATCGACGCCTCTCTTCCTGCAACTCAACCCACTCAACTTCTCGGGTTCCTTCACCAATTTCGTTCCTCCTTCGATTCACACCAACCCGCTTTGACACGCACGTCGACTGTCTCCCATCATATCGACACCTGTAACCACGCCCCTCAGCGTCAGCGCCCATATCGTGTCTCCGCCAGTGAGCGCCAAGTTATTCAAAACAAAGTTGACACAATGCTTCAGAGCGACGTGATTCAGGCCTCACACAGTCCCTGGGCCTCGCCCGTGGTCCTTGTGAAGACGAAAGATGGCTCTATTTCTGCGGTGATTACCGCCGCCTGAATAACATCACGCGAAAGGGTGTTTACCCTCTTACGCACATTGATGATGCTCTGGACTGCCTTCAAGGAGCGGAACTCTTCTCTTCTCTCGACTTACGCTCTGGGTACGGGCAGTTCCCCATTGCAGCCGACGATCGCCCTAAAACCGCATTTGTGTCGCCTGATGGCCTGTATGAATTTAACGACATGCCTTCTGGCCTCTGTAATGCCCGGCTACTTTTGAGCGCATGATGGACAGCGTTCTGGGCGGCCTGAAATGGAAGTCATGCCTGTGTTGTCTCGACAACATCGTGATCTTTTCGCCCGACTTTGCGACTCATCTGTCCAGGCTGAATCACGTCTTAATATGCGTTACGGACGCCGGCCTTCAACTGAACTTAAAATTTTTAAGTGTCGATTTGCTGCTCGCGAGCTGACAATTTTAGGCGACGTTGTGTCAGAAGAGGGCGTGCGACCCGACACCGCCAAACTTCGTGCTGTGACTGCGTTTCCAAAACCTACTTGCATTAAGGAACTGCGCAGTTCTGTTCCTATTTCCAGCGTTTTATTCGCAACTTTTCGGCCATTGTTGTTTCTTTAACTCAGCTTCACAACAGCAACGCGGATTTTTCGAGTTGGTCGCGTGCCTGTGACGACGCCTACAATACCTTGCGCAGACTCCTCACGGCACCACCATTGTTGTTTCTTTAACTCAGCTTCACAACAGCAACGCGGATTTTTCGAGTTGGTCGCGTGCCTGTGACGACGCCTACAATACCTTGCGCAGACTCCTCACGGCACCACCCATCTTGCGTCACTACGACCCTTAAGCCCCAACCGAAGTACACACGGACGCCAGTGGCATTGGCCTCGGGGCTGTGCTCGCCCAACGCTAGTCTGGATTCAAGGATTATGTGGTTGCTTACGCCAGTAGCACCCTCACGAAAGCCGAATCCAACTACTCCGTGACGGAAAAGACTGCTTGGCCAGTGTCCGGGCCGTTGGCAAAATTCGACCTTATCTCTATGGCTGTCCGTTTGACGTGGTCACCGAACATCATGCCCTAAGTTGGCTTTCTTCGCTAGAAGACCCCTCTGGTCGCCTGGCCCAATAAGCTGTGCGTCTCCAAGAATATAACATACGTGTCGTATATCGGTCGGGCCGCAAGCATCAGGACGCTGATGCCCTGTACCGCTCCCCGCTACCCGCTACCCGCCGCTCCCAGCCTCTCCGCCCTCGAATCCACTGCACCTTTGCTCACCACCTGTGACATGCCCTCTGCACAACGTAAGGATTGCTTCTCTTCATGACTTTCTCTCCGACCCATCTAAGCCTCCAACATCCTGCGCCCTTCGTCGCCAAGCTTCACATTTTCCAATTCCCGATGATCTATTCTATAAGCGCTACTCTAAGTCAGATGGACAGAAATGGCTTCTCCTCATTCCCCGACATCTCCGGCCCCAAATCTGCACCAGTTTCCAAGCTGACCCGCAATGCGGCCACGCGGGAATCTTCAAGGCGTACACTCACATCCGTCTATGGTACTACTGCAAGGCATACATAACTTCATCGTGGAGTACCTCCACTCCTGCACGTCCTGCCAATGCCGTAAGCAACTGCCTCACCACTCTGCTGGAGAGTTGCAACCACTACATAGTTCTCCTCGCCCCTTCGACCATGTTGGCATCGATTTACACGACCTCTGCCGTACACCGTTGCTGGCAACCACTGGGTCATTGTTGCCATTGGTCACCTGACCCGGTATGCAGAAACCGCGTCCTTCATTATGCAGCGCTTTATATTTAGCCACGGTGCTCCTTGTGAACTTCTCAGTAATGGAGGACGCGTCTTGTCTGACGTCGTTAAAGCTCTACTCGCCGAGTGCAATATCATTCATCGGACTTGTACAGCGTACCATCCACAAAGAAATGGTCTAACTGAACGATTTAATCGCACTCTGGGCGGCATGCTGGCGATGTGCGTTGCTGCCAACCACACGAACTGGGACCTCGTTCTACCCAATATTACGCACGCCCACAACACTGCTACCCACTCCACTACAGGTTTCTCCCCATTTTTTTCGGCTCTATGGCCGACATCCATCCACTCGCATCGACAAAGTTGTGCAACTGTTTATGGAGCCGCCCAGCACGCCGAAGACTCCCGCCAGATTGCACGGTCGCTCACGGCAGACACTGAGAGGCGCCAAAAACACCGCCATGACGACGGTTAGCTTGATCCGGATTTCCCACCCGGTTCACTCGTCTGGCTGTGGATCCCTTCCACTGCTTCCGGCCTCCCAAAGAAACTTCTTTCGAAATATCCTGGCCCCTTCCGCGTCCTGGAGCGCACATCCTCTGTGAGCCCCTCACACCGTCTTCCGATATCCGCCCACGTGGTCGCGAGACTGTGCATGTCCAACGACTCAAGCTGTACTATGACCGGGTTGCGTTGTCGGCACCATGAGTCGCCAGAATGGCTCCTTTTCTCCCCGGCGCCATTGTGAAGAAGAAGATCACCATCCTAGCCTCACTGCCATCACAATGCCATTGCGCTGAGCCGGAAACAATAGAGCACTTTCTTCTTCTCTTTTGTCGTCGCTACTCATGGATCCGGAGGCGAATATTAGAGGTCCGAATGCAGAATCTCAATTTGCGTCTGTCTTCTGCGGTTGTTCTGTCCCTTGGCGCTTCTATGCTTGGCCATGCCAATGGCAATGTTTGCTCTGCCGTTCAAAATTATCTCCTAGAATCAAAACGTCTACCTTCATAAGCTTTCATACTGGCAATACCATCATAAGCTTTCGCATTTGGGTAACTACTTTTTGCAATTCCTACTCTCTCTCTCTCACTCAATCTCTCTTTTTTTAATGATTCCCTTACCTCCTAATTTTCAGTTTGTTAGGTCGCCCTAACCTCCTGCAACCTCCTCTGCTACGAAAACAAAGTTACACAATTTTTCTTAGGTCATCCCACGCTTGCCATATGAAATCTTCTATTTAAATAGTCACCGCCTGGTTATGGCCAATCTCCCTTGTGGGTATGTGCCATTTTGTGAGGGGAACAACAACAACAACAACCATCGCTCAGAGTGAGCGCCTGCTGACCTGAATATAGGAGAGACAGTTGCTGCCGTGGTTTCGCCGCCGTCTGAGCGTCAACCTAAGCCCCCGTTACAAACTGTCGATGATAAAGATCTATTGGTGGACTTTTTCTGATACTGCTCTCCGTACGGGTAGAGCAGTGTTGGTTTAATTCGGAGTGGTGTTCAATATCTATTCTAAAACATCAGTCTGCAGTTAAGTTCAATGTAAATGTTATTCCTCTGATTTTTATTTCTGCTGTGGGCTGGCGGCCGTGTTACGTGTGCCAACATTGTTCATTCTAGCTGCATCTGAGCAGATGCGTTATAGTTATGCGTGGCAGCGCGTGTGTCAATGCGCGACCACAGGCTGTTGGAGAGCTGCTGTATTTACTCGTGCCATGAATGTACTTTCTTCTCTGAATTATTCCTGAAAATTTCGGCAATGCGTGAATTACGCGGGATAGAACAGCCCGAAAGCATTTGAAGCGGTAAAAATGGGAGAAAAGGCAGGCTGGGAGAATAAGCACTTCATCCGGTGTGACTAACGTTCTCAATAAAGCGGAATGCAGTATTCAGCGCGCATTCCATGTATGAGAGCTTACGGTTACCTAAATCCCGCACCCATAACTGACGTAGCTGCCCGCAATGCTCTCAAAATGTGCGCAGCTACAGTTCGCTCTAGCATAGCTCACACCTTTTCGCATTTGGCACATGGTGTAGTTGTTCGGCAATGAAAAAATGGGAACCCACTGACATTCGCAGTATTATAACCTGACCTGCCCACCAACAGTATCAGGTGCAATAATTACGCGAAGAAAACAATTGCACGTTTCGAGAGCACAAGTTCAGCCTGCGCTCATTACGCGACCCTGTTCACTAGGCGAGTAGATGTGTTAGTTTGATTCGCTTTTTTTTAATTTCTGCACGAATTCGCATCGTCCGCATCCCCTTTCCTTGTAGTAGTCAACTAGTCGGCTACATTTAGGACTGATAAATAACCGCCGCTGTCTTCGGCCATGTTGGAGGTACTAGCCTAGCTGAAGGAAAATAAATCAGCCTATACAGGTAGCCAATTTGCGTGTAGCTTACTGCCCAATACCATCACGCCCTGAATCGCAATCAACACTTGTTAAAAATGCCACTCATGGCGCACTTACTCTGGCGTACTTTGCAAAATTGGGCATGCCAGCCGCCCTAGTTCAGGAAATTGAAGGCGACCACATGAGTCACGATGTAGCCTGTCACATCCAAAGGACCTATGCTGCCGGAGAATAACATGAAATTCAGTGCACAGACATCGCGCGAAAAGTTCCAAGAATATCTACACATTCTCGTCACGACCATGCATTTCCGTGCCGTAATTCATTCCCTTCCTTCTAGCGCTGTTTCGTTAACGTGCGCTGTTTGGCACAGCAGAGGGGTTTAGTCGCAGCTGCAGAGACAATCGCTGATGCCATTTTTGTCCACATAGAAAGCTCCTTGAAGCCTGTACTTGCGTATATATTACGGTCAAACAATGACGGCGGGCTCTGGCAAATTGTTTTGAAATAATTGGGGCAATGACTTCCTCTCTATAGCGCACCCCTTAGAAGAGCCCCTCAACCCTAATCCGCTTACGCGGCCACACATGGAACTCACACCTGGGCCCGACGTGACACGTATGACTCAAGCCCTTCAAGACGACACGCTAGCAGCTGGCGGATTGCCGACAGTCTCGTGGGCACACCGAAGTTGCCTTTGTGGTTTCGTTTTAACCGCACAGAATTTGCACTGGTACCGGGATAATGGGCAGCTGTCAGCCGAGGCATGAAACAATGGCAGTGACGCCGTCGGTTACGATGACTTCGACGCATTAAAAGGCCTGCCAAAGTCAGAGAAATGTTTTGAGCGGCAGCACTTTTGATGTTTAAAGGCAAAAAATAAAAGTCAATGCAATGTGAAACGAAAATTGTATAGAAATCAGTTAAATGCTTATGAAATTTGTGCACAGTGCTCCCATGTATTGCAGATAGAAGCTGTGCATTTCCGGCAGCATCCGCACTGCCTGAGGCGGGCCACAGTAGTGATTTATAATTTCCACGCGTAAGCAAGATAGCAGATTGTCAGCGATTCTCAAACGCCGGCTAAAATCTCTTCTTCATTAAAGAGCTTTCCCCCTCTCTTTACTGCAGGTAGCAACTTTGTCTACTATTTCCTTTCCCCACAGGTGGCCTTGGATTCAGGGCACCTTTTCGAGAATTGCAGTGTCCTCGAGTGCCAATTAAAGTGACCTTCGATTTTAACGGTCACGGAGCTGAGGTCTCCTATGGGCAGCAGATTTGCTCAGTGAACGATTGATGCTTGATCGATAAAAACACTCTGTGATAAAGGCACTCGCTGATAAAGATGGATAAAGACTCTGTGATCAAAAACTTACATCCGGGCAACTCATTTTGCATGAACTTGGAGAACGGTATCAATGTTTACGTGTATATAGGAGACGGGTGCTTTTGGATAGCGTAAAATATTCCCTGACTTGCCCTCTACTGCACCCAGCTTCCTCATTGACGACAGCGTGCACTAAAATCTCCTGCTATCAGATATGGTCTAAAGTGTGAGTTTTAGATGTGATTGCACCAAGATTCCTCATTGACGACAGTGTGCACTCAAATCTCCTGCTATCAGATATGGTCTAAAGTGTGAGTTTTAGATGTGATTCGAGATAAACTGCGCATACAGGGAGGGTCTTTCAGTTAAGAAGTATGGAATATGCCGCCGGCATTGAACGTGTTCATTGCCGCATAGGCAACGTTATATATGCCGATGATATTTGAGGAAATGAACGGTTGTTTACTGTTTAACGTCCCAAAGCGACTCAGGCTATGAGGAACGCAGGAAGTGAGAGGTAGTGCATAACTGGCTGCCTGGATCATTGGACAGCTCAATCGCGCACTCAGGCAGTGGTTCCCGCCTGCGAATCCAGTTTCGTAGAATAATTTGCGCTTAGCAGTGCTGAACCACCAACACTTTCCAGGTTGGGCAAACCTCGCACGACTGGTTATAGTCCTCGCTTCCTCTGTGTCATTAAGATGCGGTATTCAATACAAAGCAGACAACTTTAGTTCGTCCTTAGTGTCCAAAACAACAAGTCGGCAGATCATAATTTGACTCAAAATCATCGCTATTTTCGCTACCATTGAGGAAAGAATTTAGCAAAGGTAACAAAGGAATCTGTCTCGATAAATGACGTTGAAATTTGAACACTTACTCGACGGCAGCTTTATTGTGGGCTCAGGCACGCACCCCTAGTTCAGGACGAAAAAGCCGACCAAAGCATCACTGTTAAATGATTCCACATCCAAATAGCCGATGCTGCAAGAGAAAAAAAAACAGTATAAGCAATTTGCTGCTTCATGTTTAAACAGCTGCATTTCCTTCGCGCAAAAGGTACCAAGCAGAATTGAAAACCAATAAACCCGACACCGGCAGTGCTACAGGGGAGCTCAAAAACCTTGTGGAATCTATGACGTCATAATGATTTACCAACCTGTGACGTATCCGGCTGGGTGTTGCCTTGCTGGTACTGCCACCAGGGGTTGAAGGCGCGTGCTCGGCTGGTGCTGTAGATGCTCTCCTGCCAATCTTGGCAGCGCTGCGAGAATAGGAACTAGTTTATTTTCTACGTTCGAATAAATTAGGATGTTTGGACCTACACGCCTGACTGTTTGTTTTGGTTGGGTGACTTAATCTTCAACCTGCTCCCCTCCGTGGACACTAATCGTCACATTACTGCAGGCCGACCTCTCCACCTCTCGTTCCATTAAATTACTTTATCTCGCTCATAGTTGTGCAGCTTTCGAGCTCTACATTGAAATATTTATACGGTCACATTTGGAAGCACACATAGCTTGCAAAATCGCACCCAGGATATGGTTTTTTCTATTCCTTTCCCACGGTAACGGATCTGCTTTGCCGACTTCTATTGCCGGCACTGGTCAAGAGACTAGAGTCGGGATCACTTTAGAGACGTACTGCGGATATGTATAAGGTGCGGTACGAAAATAAACACTACCCAACTCCGATTCTAAACGACCGACTGAAGCGCATCGGACAGCGCAGGCGGTGCACTGCCCTCACTCACCAAGGCGTCTCCTCTTCCTACTTTGTTCGCTGCAGCGTTGTTAGAGGCCAGCACAGGACGAAACAGGGGACTTGTCCCTCACTACTTGCACTACGGTGCTCATGTCTGGCATGGTGCGGGACACGTAGGCGTTGAGGAACTGCGTCCCAGTCAGCCCTGAAGGAGCAGTAGACGATTAAAGTTTTTGGCCGGAGATGTGTCGAAGGCAATTATATGAATCCTGCTTACACGCAAATACCATCACGCCATGAATAGCAGTCAAACGGGTTCCGCAGGACCGCTGTCAACACACTCACCCTTCTGCAATCTGCCCATCGGCCACGCTTACAGGGCAAGTTCAGGACAAGAAAGCCGACCCACGCAGCCTCCAGAATGGCGGGAACATCGGGATCGTCGATGCAGCCTGCGTAGACCGACGACACGGCCATCTCACTGCATATGTACAGCGTATCGCATTACATGGTGAGCGAGGGACCACTGTCCTGGATCCCACTGAGCTGCTACGCGCGGATCAGCCACCGTCTACCTCTTCGATCTGGGCCCTGCTTTTCTACCCCAGCATCTGCTGCCGCAGGGCAGAAAGTTAAGCTAGTAGGTACACGTTCATTATGAAAAAACCTGGCGCTATCAAACGACGACACAGAGGGGACACAGCGCTACTCGCAACTACAAGAAATTTTATTCAGAGGCTTCTATATATACAACAAAAACCAAAACAACCCAAAGTAATCGCACGCCACTTGCCGACCGATGTACAGGAAGAGATTAACACACGGATTTCAATCGCTCTTTCAAATAACTTATCTCTCCTTCAGACAATCCAACTGAAGGGTCACTGACACATGTATGCCCCGTTTCCGCGATATGATAGGCTTCAACAATCTCCCGCGTTACACGATCTCGGTGACGAAAAAGAACACACGTTTTGGAAAAAATGGGAGAACATTTCTTCTTGCGCTTGCTGCAGTCACGACAATGGATAACCATACTATTTGAAGTGTCACCTCTTTCCAAAGCTCCAGCATGCTCCATCAGCCGCACATTCAAACATCGACCACTCTGGCCTATATACACCTTTCCGCACGACAAAGGGAATTTGTACACTGTGCCCACTTTGCAAGCGACGTATGGTGATAAATGTTTGACAGCACATCCTCCTTTTCTTTTCTTTGCACTCTGCTCCACCCTAGCTGCAATCGCAGGGCATAACGTTGAAAGTTTTTTGGGAGCCGAAAACATGACAGGGATTCCATACCTGCTGGCAACTTTCTTAATCCCGTGTGAAAGGCGATGAACGTACGGTACTACAACGGGTTTGCTGTGCTCTTCTTTTGTGTCGTTCTTTCCCTGGCCTTTCACCCAGCGAATAACTTTCTCGCTGGCTCTGCCGATCACGTGACCTGGATAACCACTATCACTCAGTCTTTCCACCTGATACTCGATGCTTTCCTTGATGCGATGGTGACAAGACTTTGATGCAGCCGACTTTAAACACGAGACCGTGATCCCATCCTTGATGAGCTTCGAGTGCGCTGACGCATAATTTAACAGGCCTTTCGTGGAACGCGGACGGTAACTCCAGCAAACATGGTCAGGGTTTTTAATCAATCGAAGGTGGAGAGTTGCAGTTCCTAGACCTTCGATTGAATAAAAACCCGGACCATGTTTTCTGGAGTTACCGTCCGCGTTCCACGAAAGGCCTGTTAAATTATGCGTCAGCGCACTCGAAGCTCATCAAGGATGGGATCACGGTCTCGTGTTTAAAGTCGGCTGCATCAAAGTCTTGTCACCATCGTATCAAGGAAAGCATCGAGTATCAGGTGGAAAGACAGAGTGATAGTGGTTATCCAGGTCACGTGATCGGCAGAGGCAGCTCGAAAGTTATTCGCTGGGTGAAAGGCCAGGGAAGGAACGACACAAAAGAAGAGCACGGCAAACCCGTTGTAGTACCGTACGTTCATCGCCTTTCACACGGGATTAAGAAAGTTGCCAGCAGGTATGGAATCCCTGTCATGTTTTCGGCTCCCAAAAATCTTTCAACGTTATGCCCTGCGATTGCAGCTAGGGTGGAGCAGAGTGCAAAGAAAAGAAAAGGAGGATGTGCTGTCAAACATTTATCACCATACGTCGCTTGCAAAGTGGGCACAGTGTACAAATTCCCTTTGTCGTGCGGAAAGGTGTATATAGGCCAGAGTGGTCGATGTTTGAATGTGCGGCTGATGGAGCATGCTGGAGCTTTGGAAAGAGGTGACACTTCAAATAGTATGGTTATCCATTGTCGTGACTGCAGCAAGCGCAAGAAGAAATGTTCTCCCATTTTTTCCAAAACGTGTGTTCTTTTTCGTCACCGAGATCGTGTAACGCGGGAGATTGTTGAAGCCTATCATATCGCGGAAACGGGGCATACATGTGTCAGTGACCCTTCAGTTGGATTGTCTGAAGGAGAGATAAGTTATTTGAAAGAGCGATTGAAATCCGTGTGTTAATCTCTTCCTGTACATCGGTCGGCAAGTGGCGTGCGATTACTTTGGGTTGTTTTGGTTTTTGTTGTATATATAGAAGCCTCTGAATAAAATTTCTTGTAGTTGCGAGTAGCGCTGTGTCCCCTCTGTGTCGTCGTTTGATAGCGCCAGGTTTTTTCATAATCTGCTGCCGCTCAGTGCCCAGTGTCCCTCATTGCGCAGTGACCCGGTGGAGAGCGCAGCACCACCCTTACAAAAACTTCTTTACACTTCTTTATACAACGCACAGTTCTTGGCCCCTTGCTCTTTCTAATATACATTAACGATTTGCCTTCCAGAGTAACATCTAGCATCCGCCTTTTCGCCGATGATTGCGTACTCTACCACCCCATAACTAACGCCGAGGATGCTTACATCCTCCAAAATGACCTGGATAACATACAGCAGTGGTGCACTACGTGGCTAATGTCCCTAAATACTACAAAGACTGTGCAAATTTCTTTTCCCTCCGCAATTATACTCCGCCTACTTATAAAATTAACGATACTGCCATTATTTCCGCTAACGCTTTTAAGTATCTTGGTATTAACCTCGCTAGTGACTTATCGTGGTCCTGCCACATTAACCACGTAATAAACTCATCTTATCGAGCAATTGGCTATCGCCGGCGTAACCTGCGCATGACACCTTCCTTAAAATTACTAGCTTATAAAACATTTGCGTGAACTAAACTTGAATACGCTTGCACAATATTTGACCCCCATCAGTCTAACCTTACCTTAGCCCTTGAATCTGTGCGGAATAGGGCCACTCGCTTTATCCTTTCAAACTACTGGCGATACTCTAGCATATCCGCCTTGAAGTTCCTACTAAAACTTCCTTCTCTCGCTTCCCGTCGCCGAATTTCACGTCTCTGCCTTTATCGCAGGTTTTTCCATTGTTCACCCCGTGACAGCAAGCTCATTCTATCAGCACGTCGATCACCCCGCACAGGCCATACAAACAGCGTCATCCCGCATCGTGCCCGCACTACTACTTTTCAGAAATCATTTTTTGTTCACACAGCTCTCGACTGGAATGACCTTCCCTCCGACTTAGCACTAATCCCTGATCCAGCCCATTTCAAGACTGCCATCGAGGAAGCCATGTCATCTTCTTGATTCCCATGTAACATTCCTTGTTAACCGCTGTTCTTGCGCCCACTCCTCATGTAATGTCCCGTCAGAGACCCTTGAGGTTCAAATAAATAAAAAAATAAAAAAAATAATACACTGTCCATAGACTTCTGTCTTTAAAGACTGTCTATAGACAAACCCCGGAGAACAATACAAATCCTATAGACAGTCTATAAACAATCTATAGATTTATGGTCATACACTTTTAGTTGACTTCTGTCTATATAAAGTCTATAGATTATGAAGTCTATAGATTTTTTTTAGAGGCCCGGTTGCTGGAAACGTGTAACGCATCACGAAGGCATTGCCAGAGTTATTGCAGTGCAGCTGGAAATGTACTGAGAGAATTTACAAAGTATGGCAGAGTTGGGTTGGCCACGTACCTGCAAAGGTGAGTCTGACGGCAGACAGTCGCAGCCCCTGAAGTGGGAAACACAGGGTCTGCAAAGATGCGCGGTGAGGTAGAGTTCAAAAATACACTGCAACAAATTATTTATAAGCTGTCAGTGGTACTGATCTATTGGTGGACTCTGCTTTTACTGCTTTGCGCAATGCTACAGTAGTGTTGGTTTAATGTTGGCGCAATGTCTGAAGTTAAGTTCACTCTAAATGTTATTGCTTTCATTTTTGTGCGAAGCATACTAGCCGCACAACCGAGCTCTTCCTTGCTGCGCCGCGCGCGGCCCCGTAGCTACCACTTGACCTACATCGGCGAACCACGTGATATGACATCACAACAGCTGTGAAAGCTGGGGCTCAACTCGTGCGCTCGCTTGCGGACGCGCAGCCTCCGCCGGCGGCCTAACTCCCGCTCCTACCGCTAGGAGATACTGACGTCACGCAATTGTATAAAAGGCGACGCACTCGTTGAGTCAGTTGAGCAACGAGATGTCGGCCAGGGAGAAGGCGGCTCGCCAGACCGCAAAGCGCAAGTTAAAAAGAGCCACGGAAACGGGAGAAGAACGAGAAGTACGGCTTGCCAAGCGACGTATGCTTCGCATCCTAGGCTTAACCATAAGCTAAGCCAGGCCATTTTTAGTTCTGCTGTGGGCTGGCGGCCATGTTATGTATGCCTTCATTGCTCATTTGTGCTGCATCTGAGTAGATGCGTTATAGTTATGCGTGCCAGCGCGTGTCTCAATGCGCAACCACAAGCTGTTGGAGACCTGTTGTATT
Source organism: Amblyomma americanum (assembly GCA_030143305.2). Taxonomy (NCBI): domain Eukaryota; kingdom Metazoa; phylum Arthropoda; class Arachnida; order Ixodida; family Ixodidae; genus Amblyomma; species Amblyomma americanum. The sequence continues at coordinate 198,840 of JARKHS020025823.1, forward strand.
TACTCCCTCCATGAATGTACTTTCTTCCCTGAATTATTCCTGAAAACTTGGGGAATGCATGAATTACGCGGGATAGAACAGCCCAAAGTCATTTGAAGCTGTAAAAATGGGAAAAAGGTTAGGTTTGAAGATTAAGCACTTCATCCACTATGAATAACGTTCTGAATAAGGCGAAATGCACTTTTCAGCATGGGTTCCATGTACGAGAGCATACTCTTACCTCAATCGCACACCCATAACTGACGTAGGCGCCCACAATGCTTTATGTGCAAAGCTAGAGTTCACTCAAGCATTGCTCACACGTTTTAGAATTCTGCACAGGGTGTAGTTGTTTGACATTGAAAAATGTAAACCTACAGGCATTCACCCATAATTGTAAGCATACTGGCGGCGGCACTTCGCAAGTAAATTTACAAACTATGACAGAGTCATCCACGGTGAGGTTAAGGTGAGGTCAGCGAAGATGCGCAGTGCTGTGCTCGAAAATACACCGTAACAAATTCTTTTAGATACTCTCGATGATACTGATCACTGCTCGTACTCGTATTGCAGTATTGCTTTAACTTTGGAGTAACGTTCGCTTTTAGAGCGATAGTTCTACTCAATGCGTAGTCATACCGGTGTACGTATATGACATTGAAGTGACTCTCGGACTCAACGATTTCTTAGTGAAGGCTTTATGTCAGATGCCGAAGCATGTTTTGACTATGGCAAATGTGATGGTATATACCCAGGTCGTTTCCAAAAGATAGTCCATCCCACCTGAAAAAACTTGGGTGACCCCCCCCCCCCTCTGAAATATTACCTTCATTCGATATGTACCAAAGTCGATGTTCGGGCCTGGGCCCGGGCCACTCCGAAATTAGGCCCTTCGCCCCCTATAATCTTGACCTGCGATTTGGACAAAAATCTATGTCGAGGCTGATTTGAATGTGCTTGGCCACATGGTAGTCTTCAAATATGGCCCGGAAATTTGAACTTGACCGATATGGACAAAACGGATGTCAAATCATAACTGAGCGCGCCCGACACGATGGCGAGCTGCACATTTAGCCTCGGCGATTGACAAATGTTACCGCTCGACCATTGGGTTCTACCATGGTTAAACCCCATAACTTTTTCGCCTAAAACATTAAACATAAACATAAAGTTAATTTCACAGTGTCAAAGATTGTTCAGCGTAGTATGCAAAGCCACCGTATTTACCCGCTCTATGAACGCACTTTCTTACCCGAAAGATTCATCAAAATTGGTGGGGTGTGTTAATTACTCCCGAAAGAACCAGAAAAAAAAATTGAAGCTGAAAAGACGGGAGAAAGACTGGTAGGAATAACACTCCATCCTCCACAACTAACCTGATGAATAAAGTGAAGCGCTGCATTCAGCACAGTTTCCGTGTGTGAAGTTATACTCTGTTCTTGCATTTATCCCGCAGCCATAGGCTTTGTAGCGTACGGTGAGGTATAAAAATCATAACATTTGACAGATGGCGTGTTCTTCGGCGTCCAGACGTGGGCACCTACTGGCCTTCACTTATCAGCACACTTCGTGCCTACAGAACAAGGTGCAATCATGACGCGACGAAAAAATTAAAATGTAAGTTTCGACGGTAACCCGCCGCGGTGGCTCAGTGGTTGGGGCGCTCGGCTACTGATCCGGAGTTCCCGTGTTCGAACCCGACCGCGGCGGCTGCGTTTTTATGGAGGCAAAACGCTAAGGCGCCCGTGTGCTGTGCGCTGTCAGTGCACGTTAAAGATCCCCAGGTGGTCGAAGTTATTCGGGAGCCCTCCACTACGGCACCTCTTCCTTTCTTCTTTTACTCCCTCTTGTAACCCTTTCCTTACGGCGCGGTTCAGGTGTCCAACGATATATGAGAGAGACTGCGCCATTTCATTTCCCCAAAAACCAATTATTGTTATTATTACGTTTCGACATTAGAAGTACAGGCCGCGCGCATTAAGCCAGCTTATTGATTAGGCCAGTAAACACCATGCCTGCTTCCCTTTCAATGTTCCTTGCACGAATTCGCACCGCCCTCCAACCTCTCTTCTATTAATTAATCAGTGGGCGACTTCGGCGCATGATAAATAACCGCCGCTATGTTCGCCCATGTTGAAGGTAGTGTAGTCGAATATCAATAAATCTCCCTTTACAAGTCTGCAGTTGCGGAATAACTTATTGATGAGCCCCACCCCACCCTGAATCGCAATTAAAGCTGGTAAAAATGCCACTCTTCGTGGCCTTACCCGTGAACGGGTTACAGGCACCCAAGCTGCCCTAGTTCAGGAGAAAGAAGCCGACCGCTGAAGCCTCAGTCTGCAGGCCGCCACATCCAAATCACCGATGCTGCCAAGGAAAAACCAGAAATAAGTAGTGTACAGGCATCACTTGAAAGGTGCGAAGAATATCTATGCATTCTCACCGCAGTCATACATTGCACAATCGCATTTTCACACTCCCTCCATTTAGCGCTGCTTCATTAAAGTGCGCTGACTTCGCCCACCACACGGTTTAGGTTTCCGACATAATCACTGCTGTCATCTTTGTCCACATAGAAAGCTCCTTGAAACGTGTCCTTATATAAGGATGCGGTCAAGCAATGAGGAAAGATTTGTTCTAGATGCACAGAATTTGTATTAGCCACGATCAAGAGACACTTGTCAGCAGTGGCACGAAAAACTATGGCAGCGGCGCTGTCGGGAGACGAATCCTTCGCATCATTGCCAGTTCCGCCACAATCATGTTTTCGAATGCGTTGCTTGGACGGTTTAAAAGGAAAAAATAAACCAATACATGCTGTGTGAAAAGAAAAATGCAGACAAATAAGCTGTGAATGCTTGTTAAAACCTCTGTACAAGTGCACTTGAACCAATAGAAGACAGAAACCCTGCGTTTTAACGGCGAGTACCCCCAAAGGGTAAGCCCTATCCTTCCCATGCATTCCAGAGCATGTTCCTACGTATTATTGTTATAAATTTAGTGGCTACCAAAACGAAAAAAAAATAATTTCGATTCAGTATATTCACACCTGTGCAATAAAAAAGAGGCAAACATTGCTGCTTTCGATCGATACTCTGGTTTAGTGGTAGCATTGTAACAAAAATCTTGTTTTGAGGTGAGTGGAAAATAAAAATTAACTTTATGATAAAGGTATGGAGGTGATCATTCCTACTAGGGTTATCTAGTACAACTCAGTCATCAATCATCAATCGATTGATGATTTATCGACAAACACACTGTGATAAAGGCACTCAGTGATAAATATCGATAAAGGCACTCTGTTCAAAAAGTTATATCCTGGCAACTCATTTTGCATGAACTTGGACAACGGCATCAATGTTTACGTGTATATAGGAGGCAGATGTTATTGAACAAAAACATATATCCGGGAATCGCATTCCGCATGAACATTATCTATGTTTACATGCATATAGGAGGCAGATGTTATTGGATAAAGTAAAATATTTCATGACTCCGCCTCTACTGTCTACGGCTTCCTTATTGACGAGAGTGCGCACTGAAATCTCCTGTTATCAGATACGGTCTAAAGTGTAAGTTTTAAATGTGATGCGAGATAAACAGAGCATACTGTGATGGTATTGGAGCTAAGAAGTATGGAACAGGCCGCCGACGTTCAATGGGTTCATTGGCGTTGGCAACGTTATTGACGGCGATAATTTTGAGGAAAGGAAAGGTGCCTAACCAGCTCCCTGGATCATTGGACAGCTGAGTCGCGCTCTCAGGCAGTGGTGCCCGCCTGCGAATCTAGCTTTCGCCGAATATTTAGCACTTAGCAATGCTAAACCACCAACACATTCCAAGTTGAGCAACGCTCGCTGAGACTGGTTTTAGTCCTCGCATCCTCTGTGTCATTAAAATGCGGTATTCAATCCAGATAAGACTACTTGAGTTTGTCCTTAGAGTCCAAAACAACAAGTCTGCAGACCATAAGTTGAAGGAAAATCGTCGCTGTTTTCTCGACCATTGGGGAAAGAATTTAGCAAACGTAATAGAGGATTCTGCTTGGGTAAATCACACTAAAATTTGAACACTTACTCCGCTGCGACTGGGGAGAGTGCTCAGGCACGCACCCCTAGTTCAGGATGAACAAGCCGACCAAAGCGTCACTGTTGCGGGATGCCGCATCCAAATAGCCGATGCTGCAAAAGAGTATAACTTCAACACGTGCGATAGGACCACTGAATATCTCGAAAGGACTATACAGTAAGTAATTCCAGGCTTCATAGTTCCTTCCTTCAAGCATCGTACCAGAAAAGGGAAGGTGCTGCCTTTTTATTTATTCTGGGAAGAACTGTGGGATTAATTCACTAAATTTTTGTTAGTATAGAGAAGCATTTGAGTGTTTGCGTATCGCGTCAATTCATGGCTACTCCCCTATTTGGTGATAGCGTACACAACTCGTTCGATCGAAAAGCCGTTGGCGTAGTAGTAGTCGGCAGTGCGAGTCGGAAATAATCGGGCGCTCGGTAAAAATGAATTGTATAATGGTATATAATTATATAACGGTATGCCCAAGTTTGTTCCAGGTTACTAGTGCTTGAAAATTTGTCTATAAAGTGTTCGTTTTTGCGAGTTTTAGGACTCTAGAAATAAACCGCATAAATGTATAACGCTTTGTTCAGCCCTATGTTCTTTTTAACGACACACATAATTGGGAAATAAAATTTCAGAAAAGGAAAAAACTTGAGCCACAAGTTTTCAAGCTTAAAGACTGAGGCAGTGAAGGTGGGCCTAAAAATTCGTAACTTCGCCGTGCGCACTACTATGAAGACCCGGTAATATGGAGGACGTTATAAGGTTATCGCAATCTCAATTTTCATGAACGAGAATGATTGACCCATCAGTCTATTATATTAGTCTAACAGTTCATGGTTCTACAATGGGAATCAAAAACGCTCGCTGCAGTGTAATTTAGGCACAGTCGAGATAGAGCAGACACGACTGAGGTGGTGAACGCCATCAAAACGAGCAGCAGAGCTGGAATACCAGGTTAAAGGGCTTAACAAAGGCCGTCTTGCTTGTAACTGCGAGCACTAGTAAAGAAAGCTCTCAAACCAACTGACGATATTCATAGCCTCAATGAAGTTTCTAGATCCATGATTATACTCACACATCGAACAGTACCACAACTAATGGGGCATTTTGCTTATACTCTAGAGCTTTGGTCGCAGTAAGGCAAGGGAATTAGAGACGTACGCGTACTGTGACTCCTTGAACCTGGATGTGTTACGAAGGCCACGCGGAGACTGGGGTGCAATTGTTGGTGCATGCCTTGGACGGCCTTGGGCAGATGGCAGTTCTGAGGGCGGGGGCCATCAAGCCCTCTTTCCGGCGCCGAGACTCTGTGTGGAAAAGAGAGAGAAAGAAGGATTTTCATTTATCTTCTCACGGACACAGAGACTCTGACTTAAGTGCAACCGCCACCTGACGCTTTGTGGGTCCCAGCACCTTTGCGTGACGTTCGCCGGTCGTGAACGGTAGTTACTGATTTCCTGTTTGCCGGACAACTGGACCGTTTCGATCGTACCATTTTGGCAGAATTTCGGGCACTAATCTTCTGGGCGCGCAGCGCGGGGCTGCATTAGCAGGGCACACCGACAAGATTCCTATGAGACCGCGCGCACAAGCAGCGTTCTCTTCCTGGGCACGCTAACACGAAGGAAATTAGACGGCCTATATGGTCTATTTCCCAGTCTAATCCTATTTTCAGTCTAGACCCATCTAGGAACGGGGGGACGCATGGCACAACATTGATCTGAGGAAAAAAAAGAGACAGGAACGCTGGCTTTTAGCTTTTAGCGGTAGCTTTTAGCCATCGTTCGTGTTTTTTTTTTGTTCTTCCTCATAGCGTAGAGGGGTGGTGGTGTCCACCTATAAAATGAACCGGTTATGCGCCTTTCCTTTCCTCAAAGCCCAGGGAGGATCAGACCACAAATATGAATAGACTGTCAACTAAAAATGGTAGGGGCTCGTTATGAAATACAAATGCAGGAAGCCGACAGTCAGCGAAAAGTTAGAAAAGCATAGAGCTCTTGCTAAACTTTTTTCTTCGCAAAATTCGAGAGGCCATAGCTGCGAACCAAGAATACATAACTCAGCTGACCGCCTATTGCGTCGCCAAGTATAGGTTCACCTTGGCTTCCAACATTAAGGTTACCTTTCCTCAGGCTTCTCCGTGCGATCAAAGTGCACGAGCTGTTCTAAAACAAAACATATATACTTAAATATCCAAACGCCTAACCTTCGTAGAGGTTTGCCAGCCTCAGAGATTCGTACTGTTTTTCATCTACTTCGTCATCGCGCTTGTGCTTGCGAGATTGGCCTGTGGCTGCTATACCTGCATTTCAATTCCTCCTATTTTCTACTAGACTGGTTCTTTTGTGATATAGGAGCCTGTATTCCATCGATACAGGCCAGTTTCAGTTTCTCCTCAGTGGCCCATTAACTCTGTTAATTGAAATGCAATCATTTCAGATTTGAAATATAATTGATTTAAGAGCTGAGACAGACATTCCACTGGTGAGATCCGAAACCATGACCACCGGATCGCGCGTCCGGCGCTCTACCAACTGAGCTACAGCAGCGGCTATTCATTCTTGTGCTTTTGGGGGTATATATATATGTTCCCTGTAACCTAACCTTGAGAGTTCATCAGTGCCAACCTAGTCCCGTCCATAGCGGTTGACGTAATGAGTCCTGCGATAACCCGATTGTCACGTGACACGTGATCGAGCGGTAAGGGAGGAAGCTGTGCCAGAACCGCATCATGCTACTCATGGCATCAAGACTTCTAGAAGCGATGCTCGCGTTACGCTATTAGCACACAAAGTTAGGGTAAAGATTGGCTCATTATCACATAAAACGGCAGGAAGCCAACAGTCAGCGAAACGAAGGAAAGCAAAAGAGAATGTTAGCTTTGTTAATATTTGCATTTATTAATAAAGAAAAATAACAGAAAAAAGAGAACATCCCCCTATGTTGCCTTCCTGCATTATACTGGAAACTAGACAGCATAATTTGCTTCATCCAAGCAGGCCCAGGTCTCATCATCCAGCCTAGGCCTTAAGATCACAGGGCTAGAAGACAGCAGCGACACTGTTCTGACTCAGCAGTGCATCAGAATTTGGTGAGTGCTGCGATATTCGGCGTTACAACACCCCCACCTAGCTTATAGTAATCGGAACGTCCTCATCTGAAACCTTAACTTAAAGCTTTAAGGCAGAATCCGTGGTGTGTAAGACACAATCAGGCGTCCATCCAATGCTATTACATGCAGTGTGAACTGAAAGAATTCGTGATCTCGGATGGTTAAAGAACTAGCAACTGCAGTCGACTTAGAGAGAATGCGCAACGAATTCCACGGCTGCGGAAATAGTAAATTGAATTGCAGGAGCACAGTGAATTGCAGGACCATGCGAATTCGAACAGAGAAAAACTAACGACAGACTGAGTGCTTCACGTTTATAAAAGTTGCCTAACGCTAGCAGCGTAGACAATAAATTTAAACCGACAGTGTGTACAGATGTGATAAAATATCGAACCCTGCTTTTCGTTTCTGCGACTACGAAGGATTTGAATGCATATTGCATGTAATTTCAGTGCAAGTCTGCATGATTTGCTAGTTTTACGAATATCGCGGCGCGACGCTTTGTTCTAGTTTACCTATCTCAACAAAAAAAAAACAAGCACAGGAAGCCTGAAATAATTCATTCGCTCCCAGTGGCCCACGATTATTGACTTTGTGATAACGCTGAGCATTCTGTCTCCAGCATTCAGTTATATTTATAATGGAACAGACGTGACCAAATAAGTAACAGGAGAGGGACACACCAGTGACGTATCCGGGCGGGTGTTGCTCTGGTACCGCATCCAAAGAAAGGCCGGTGCTTTCTCTGCTGGTCAGGTGCTCTCCTGCGCCATCAGTGCAAATATAAGGAAGAACTTGCTTTCTCCGTTAAAAGAAAGGGTAATTCAGAGGTCTGCACGGCATAAAAACTTCACAAAAAGCAATACACTACAACATGGTGAATTCAATCTTGAAATTTATCAATTGGCCGCCAAAACCTTGCTCATAAAGTTAGCATCGTGAAAAATTTATGCGCCGAAAATCTGGGCGATGGTAGTCATGTGCTTTTGCGAGAAAACTACGCAGCAGCGAAGCATTTTCATTATTCCATCAAATACTCTAGTGCCTAATGACCAAGGGATTTGAGACATGCAGGACCCTGGGTCCCTGCACACCCCACTTCACTATACGTTCGCGAGTTCATGGAGTTCCATGCCATAGGCGGCCCAGTTAGTGGCGATCTTTTGCCTGGCCGGGTCCGTCGAGAACAGTCTTTCATTCCATCCCGGTGGTCAAGAGCTGGTTGGCATGGCTCCGAAATCGAAACTATGTGGCCAGATTAGTTTTTGTCATTGCAACGAGGGTGGTCGTCAGGCATGCTGCTGAGCGCATACCAGCAGAGCACAAGGAACCATCTTCTTTGTATAGCCAGGTCTAAATGATATCTGGACGATCGCCAGTCCAGCATGCACTACCTCAACTCGGTGGTGCTGTTGGCGCCAGTTGATGCGAGCCCTACAGTGTGATATTTAACAAATGTCTGACACCATACGCATGGCTCGAAACCCCGCGGCAGTTCCAATTGTCTGGGTTTTTAAATTAATAGGGGCCGAACAATGAAGTTTTACTGCACTGGAGTTCCGAATGCGTGACACAAAACGGGTAAGTTGCGCCGCATCGAAAAAAAATGCCATCCCGTCTTCTCTGCGAATGAATATAACGCTAGTTATTACTCGAAGTGGCTAAGGGGCCTGATTTTTTCTGTGGATGCATTTGTGTGCGTTGGGTTTTATGATTCATAAGGAGCTGAGGCTATTACGCGCCAAATAGGGTGGCAACATCTCACGGTTGTGCTGGCACATAACTTGTTCTTAAAGAAAAATACTACTTTCTGATGACATTTCCTTCTTTTAAGCATGTAACTAATATTGCATTCTCTCCTAAGAGCAGATTGGGGTGGTTCGTGACCGACAGAAAAAGGGATACCCAGGGGCCGCTGCGTCGACTTTTTTTGTTGCGTGTGCTGGTGCGCTGCAACAAGTGTAATGAAGAAAAACAGACTACTTTCACAGACTAATTCACCAAGAACACTGGCGTTCAAACATGTTCTGTGCATCTCCTAAGCCCATTTACAAACTTTGGGAATGCCCAGCATCAACCTTCTTCCCTTATCTCCATCCTTCTTTCCAAAAATACAAAAGGAAAATAAACGCGCAGGAACCTTATGCCGAAAGAAAACGCACGCGGAACAGAAAAAGAGAAGGCCGGAAGTCATCCACGTACCTGTTCACATGAGGCTGACGGCAGACAGTCACAGCCCTGCAGCGGACAAATGATCAGCAAAGATGCACAATAATGTACTGTTCAGTGATTACAAACTAAAAAAAGTTTTGCTGATAACATTGTTAATACTGATCTTTTGCTGCACTACTTACCGATACTGCTACTCCTGCTGGTGTAGTACTGTTCCTGTAGTTGGAATCTTATGACATTTCTTTTTATTTGTAGTTTAAGTGCAATTCCAATTACACAAACACTTTCTGTATCTGTACTCCTGCATTTTTTTCACTGTCACTGGTATTCCTCCCTTACTTTGCACCTGTATTACCGGGTAACAGTTGCTGTGTGTCACCGCTGTGTTTTTTGTACAACGTGTTCTTGGAGGTATATGGAGCTAGTCGACCTCAATTTGTTGTTTTAGCGAATCCTCAGCAACTTTCTCGTTTCACCGCTATAATAGTTACAAACGGAGGAAAACATGACTGATATATATATATATATATATATATATAATATATATATATATATATATATATATTATATTATATATATATATATATATATATATATATATATATACTATATATATATATATATTGCGAACTTCTTTAAGCTTTCTATTTAATAAATTTCTCCTTGCTCATCACAAAAGTGTGGAGCTTATAAGTGTCTACCTTTTTGAACGTTGTCTTTGTCTCTGATATACAAGGAAGTGTATTAAAGTTGAGGTGTGGGCTACTTGGTTGATCATCTTTGATGAAACAAAGCAAAGGACAAGGATGTAGACAGAAGGATATATCGGATAGAAGTATGCATCTGGTTACAAGACGATATCTGTCGTCGGGTTACAAGGTGACATGACAGGGATTTAGTAAACATAAGGGTTAAATATTTAGAGCACAATTCCGCATACCGAGCAGGAAAAGTGTTTGCAATGGTGTCAGTTCCGGGAGATTTTTCGTATCTAGACTGAGCATCAGGGATAGAACATCTTCTGAAATATGGATGTCTTGTAAAGGTGGCGTCTCAAATGACGAAAAAGATGGAGCGATTCCACCATCGCTAGTGAACACAGAGCTAAAGTGGCGGTTTTATGCTCATGCTATTTCTTCTCTGTCGGTTACGTTTATGTCTTTTATGGAAATGCTGAAAGAATGTTTGGCCTTCGGTGCGATGTGACGCCAAAATTTTACGGGAGATGAAAAAGAAATCTTTTTAAGGACACACTCTGATAATAATTTTTGGCTTTGGTGATTTTGATTTTTTCAGCTGCACGCGCAATCTGTGCATCTTATGTGCGCCATTTCCAGTGAAGTAAAGCTTGTAATGTTTCCTGGCTTTATTCAGCTTGCGTCCCAAGCGGATAAATTTTTGTTGTCCAGAGAGTAGAATTGTTCAGTACTTTTAGCTTGCTGGGTACGAAATTTTGTATTCATTTTAACACTATTTGTCTAAAAAATGCCAGAGGTTATCCACAGAGTGTTCAGGAGATTCGTATAGAGAACAAAGCTCAGAAACTCCTTGATCCAAAGCATCTAAAATGTCAACGTCACTGGCACGAGAAAAAAACCAAAACATTTCCTTTTTCGTTTCGAGGTTTCGTGGTGAAATTCGGTCACATATTTAGGGACAACATTCTATGGTCAGAAATGCCCTCAAGAACTTGGACGTGTGTGTTGCGGCGCATAATTTTGTGATTAACAAGATAGAGGTCAAGAATTGAGCTGCTTTTGCGTTGGATTAGAGCGGAATCTTTCACCAGTTGGGTTAAGTTGTGCAGTAAAATAAGGTCGACAAGTTACACTCAGGCTACCCCAAGCGAATCTCGAAATTCGTGAGCCCGCTTTACTAGTGACATATTGAAGTCTCCGGCAAGTAAAAATTTGCGAGTGCGGTTTCAATATTGGGACAAGAACTGGTTTAGTTGGTCGAAAAACATGTCATCAACGTCCGGGGGCCAGTAGAACCCTGCTATAATTATGTTTATTTCATCGAGGAACACCTTTATAATCAATTCCCAGAATGTCCATAGCCTTGATATGCGTAATGACTCCAAAGACAAGATAGCCACTCCACCACGATGACACCTGAGCCGCGCCATAAGGGAAGGGATAAAGGAGGGACTCCGGAAGAAAGAGGTGACTAAGCGCGCGGCGCACCCACTCCTCCTCCCAGGTTGCCATGGTAATGGCGCATGCGCACAACTGGTCTCCCCCATGTACCATGGTAACGGCGCGTGCGCACAACTGGTCTCCCCCGTGTAGCATGGTAACGGCGCATGCGCACAACTGGTCTCCCCCATGTACCATGGTAACGGCGCGTGCGCACAACTTTCCTCTCCCATGTACCGCGAAATGCTCGACAGGTAGCCTATTGTAGCTCTCGCTACATAAACTCACTGGACGATTACTACTATGTAACGCGAGATTCAACGAAAGCTGCTCAGCCGTTTAGTAGCGTGACCACTGGTGTAGTGGTCATAAAGCCACCCGTAGACGCAAGTATGACGTTCATGAGCAATACCACTGCTACCGAGACCGCCTTCGTTTTGTGCATCTTTGTTTTTCAGGTGTTTTCACGGGAACTCCCTTTTTAGCTCTGATAAACACCGAGGCCAACGAGATAAGTCATTAGTGGATAAGCGCAGCAGCTTCCTATAGTTGCCTATGCAGCAACAGCAACAGTGCATGAGGGCTCGGAAATACTAAACACTCCAAATATTTTAAAATCCCACGCACAAATGCTTCTACAATGCGCACAAATGTTTCTACAATCGAGATTTAAGACAATTACTGTGTGATTTCCTTTCCTCAAAAACCAAATTCTAACTTTATTTTTGTTGAAAGCAAAGGCGACTATTATATAACCCGCCGCTGTGGCTCAGTTGTCAGGGCGCTCGGCAACTGAGCTGCAGTATTCGGGTTCGATCCCGACCGCGGCGGCCGGGTTTCGATGGATGGTGGTGGTGAAAAGCATTTATTTATCAATATGTACCGAGAAGTGCTCGGGGCGAGGCCCTAGTGGGTCTCGCCCCTTACAGAAGGCGGAGCCCCTGATTTCGGGACCCCGTTGGTCCTGACCGCTGGAGGCGAAACGCAAAGGCGCCCATGTGCTGTTAATGTCAGTGCACGATAAATATCCCCTGGTGGTCGAAATTATCCTAGAGCCCTCCACTATGGCACCTCTCTCTCATTTTTCACTCCCCCTTCCTCTCTTCCTTACCGCTTGGTTCGGGTGTCCACCGTGATATCTGAGGCATATCGGTGGTTCGGGTGTCCACCGTGATATCTGAGGCATATCGAATAGGTCGTTTCCTTTCCTCAAAAACCAATTTTCAGTTTTCAATTTTTTCGACTATTTTGAAGGTTTCATGATTGTTTTTGTTTTTTAGTTCTGTCTCTCCTCTTCTCATTCATTCCTTTGTAGCGTGCTGGCGGTCATCGTCCGCAATCTTCGCAAGCATCTCAAAGGACGAACGACCCCATTCGACTTCTCTACCCGACTTTGCGATCTAGCCTGATGCACCGGCTGACATCCAATGAAGAACAGGTGTCAACAGCGCGTGGGAACCTTCGGCTGACCAGATAACATCTTCCGCCCTCGATGTGAACCTGACAGCATCCTCCTCTCTCCCAGTCTCAACATGTGACGGGGCGTGTCCCTATGTTCCGTGGTGTGTCTGAGCGCGTGAATATAAGTTTCAGGCCACTCCCACCCCGGCGAGGGCGCCCTCAACCTCGGGTATTTAGGGACGAAGAACAGTATAAAACTCAAAAGCGAGTGCAGTGAAAATCATCCTCCATTCTGATCTGTACGCTTGTAAAAATATAAACCTACCGGACAGTTTCCTTCTTAACGGAGTCTGATAACGTCCTTCGGAGCCGGGACCTGCGGTGCTGAAAGTGTGAACCTACTTAAGGGACCCTCAATCTCTAACAATGCACAATGTCAGCCATCAAGCCAGCCGTCTTAGAAAGCTCCTAAAAGACATTAAATCAGCCTTGAACCTACTAGTATGGTAAACATGAATTCATATACAGTCGATGACCGAAAATTCGGAGCCCTGATGTATTGAACATGCTTGATTATTCGGACTTTTTGACGGAACTGCAACATGGCCCATAGAGCCAATGTATAAGAGCGCCTCAAGTTTCGGACGCATCACAATTGACTGCTCCAGACTTTTTTTGCACTCGACGCCAATACCGAAGCCGCCATATAATGTGTACAGTGCAACCTCATTCATTCAAGCTGCACGGAAGATAAAAAACTTGATCAAACAAAACAAAATTCAAGCTAAACGGGAGCCTCTAAAATGACGGGGCTGATACCGCGAGTCAGTACATTGCGCCCGTGTGGTTACAAGTTCGGACGGTTCTAGGACTTCATCCACCGCACAAACTTGAACAGTAGTCAAAGTTCACGGAATTCGTCTACACCCAGTCTTTCGTCCCGAATACGGGAAGAGGTAGCAGAGAGGTACGTGGGAGGCGTACGGCTTCACGGAGACGAGCGCAGAAGAAAAATGTGCATTTCAAAGCAAGGTAAGCATAGCCATGGCAAAGCACACCGCAACCCCGACTTTATATCATAAAACCGTCAACTGGTGTTTTAATGACAGAGAAGATAAGATACCTCTCATTATACGCAAGCCACTGCTGAGTGCATACCTCCGGTTACGATACAGATTTTAGCTTTAGTCGCCAGGCCTAATTACGAAGGCCAACGGCGACAGAACACTTGCTTCGGCAGTTTTATGTTCTTATTGTTTCGCCATCTACCCCTTCTCATTCCAGGCCCTTCGTACTTCGGGCGTAGCGCAGTTCCCGCTGCAGCGGGTTCGCTTTCATGTCTAGACTTTGCCCCAACCCGTGCGTTCGCTGGTGACATGCCAGAAGCAGTACAGCCATCGTACGCCAAGCTTGTTAAAGCAGCTGCCGTCCATCGTCTGTGTACTCGACACGCCGAGGGATGTAGTTATGAGGAGCTTCAGAATGTACAACTGCTGAACCTCTCGTATGGCGCATCGGCAATAAAGTAGTAATTATTTCAGTGAAAATGATTTTTCGGACTCCCCGATTTTTCAACGTTCTTGCAGTTCCAAGAGATTCAGAAAAATCGGTCGTCTACTGTAAGTTACTGTTGATGATTGCTTTGGCTTAATCTCCCCCTTTTTTCATGCTCAACAACGAGGTGAGGCAAGCGTGATTCTCAACCATGCAAAACTGCGGTTATACTGCACCTTCGTTCAAAATGCTGTTCTGCAAAAGGTCTTTCTCGGCAGCCTTCATGTCATCTTCTTCTCCTCAAGTAATATGGCACATACCCACGTGGGGGGGATTGGCCAAGGTATAGAGTAGAATGCCAATGAACCATTTGCGCGGGGAAGGAAACGTCAGAAGACTGAATCAAGATAAAAAAATTGGAAAAATAAAATGAATTCAAGAGGAATGAGTCATCCGCAATAGAATCAATCTAGCCTTTTTTGGACATGCGAAAGAATTTTGTATATAGCTAACAAGATAATCGATTAGTTGCACTTATGTAATCGTGAAGGTAGCCGCATACACTGCTTAACGGGAATCCCTTGGCGCTCGCACCGAACGAAAGAACTGTAAGAGACAGAGGCAGTCCTAGTCTCGAAAGAGGAACCTCCAGATATTGCTTTCTCTGAACCGCGAACCGCTGGCAAGAGAGGAGAAAATGATCGATTGATTCAACTTGCCCACATGATACACAAAGGTTTGTCGCAGCGAACCCGCCCCTGCATAAGTACAAGTTTAAGTGAGGGATTCTACATCGCAGGAGCGTCATGGACACTTCACAAAGCCTTGACTTACACCACCGGATATTCCATGGGTACTTTAGGTGTTGAAAGTCCACGGTATTGAGCAACGGATCATTCAAAGTGGCTGAAATATGTTGGAACCGCTGGAAACGTGAAGCTGCTAACAGAATGAGGTGAGGGACGGGATATATAGCGGTAGGCAGTGGCTGGTCGACGCACAGCTAACTTCTCATCCCCTGCTTTGCAGATCTGAATCTGATCAACAGCCTGAATCAAGCATCACGTGGAAGAACCCCCGCCGTGCCCAATAGCACATCAGTCTACCGGACAATCAGCGACTACGTCACCACACTGCCGCTATAAGAAGAGACACCCCGTCAAGCCTGGCATTATTGCACGCAGCAGCAGCGGTGGGCAGTGGCTGGTCGACGCACAGCTAACTTCTCATCCCCTGCTTTGCAGATCTGAATCTGATCAACAGCCTGAATCAAGCATCACGTGGAAGAACCCCCGCCGTGCCCAATAGCACATCAGTCTACCGGACAATCAGCGACTACGTCACCACACTGCCGCTATAAGAAGAGACACCCCGTCAAGCCTGGCATTATTGCACGCAGCAGCAGCGGTAGGCAGTGGCTGGTCGACGCACAGCTAACTTCTCATCCCCTGCTTTGCAGGTTAGTATCGAAAATTTCTTTTTGTGTGCTTGAGATATTTCATACTGCTGCTCCCGCTGCTGCTGTTTGTGCTTTTGCCTTACTATTTAAATGGAGAAAGATATTTGCTTAGCATGCCAGAAAGCAATCACGAATGACTCTCTTGTCCTGACTTGTTCGGAGTGTGGATTCTCCTATCATGCTGGAAATTGCTCGGGAGTGGGAGAGGCAGCGGTAAAATCCAAACCAGAGATTGACAAAACATGGCTGTGTCCTACTTGTAAAGCCTCTAAACTCCGGAGTCAGAGCTCCGGGAAAACGAAGCCTGAGCAAGGTGCTGATATGGGAGCTAAGCTGACTATTATGAACAAACGGATTGCCTTGCTCCTACCACTTATTGACAAAATAGAGGACCTATTGTCTGTGAAAGAAACTGTGCAAAACATTGAAAAAACAGTAGAGTTTTTGTCCTCTAAGTATGATACCCTACTTACACTGGTGACTACCCAGGGACAGGAAATCTCCGAGTTGAAAGAGAGAATGCAGAAAGTAGAAACGGAAACATCGATCGAAGAAGTTAAGAAACTGAGGAGGGAACTTAATGACCTTGACCAATACAGCCGCCGCCAAAACTTGGAGGTTCACGGTATTGAAAAAAGTGAGGGCGAAAACTTGCTCGTGAAACTAAATAACGTCGCACGCAAGCTCAACATCCCAGAGCTAACCGCGAAAGATGTAGAAGCAATACATAGGCTGCCTGCAAGGGAGGAAAACACTCCCGCAATCATGGTACGCTTTTCTTCGCGTACAACCAAGGAGCAGTGGACCGAGCAAAAGACACATCTGGTAACTAAGGTTCCCGGCGTTCGTTTCCTTGACAATCTAACTCCTCTGAACAAGAAATTGCTGTGGGTGACAAAATCGAAGGCACTCGAGCGTTCCTATAAGTTTGTCTGGCAAAAGAATGGCAGAATCCTTGTGCGCAAGAAAGAAGGCGACAGCGCTATCCAGATCAGAACTGAAGATGACCTGGCGAAAATGGTGTAGCAGAGCGCGTGCGCTCTGATTCTGTTTTTTCTTTTTCATGGCTGCTTACACCCCAAACTGCGGTTATCATAGCGCTATCACTTTCGCCAACATAGTCAAGGAAACACAAGCACTGAAAAAAACAGCATCGTTTTTTCACCTTAACGCGAGAAGCTTGCGAGACAAGTATCCTGACGTTTGTGCGTACCTGGCAACGTTAAATCATGAATTTACCGTACTTGCATTTTCGGAAACTTGGTTCAGTGATCAAAAGCATGCAGTGAAGCTTGATAACTATAATTATGAATCGCTTGGTCGATGTAACCGACGCGGTGGAGGCGTGGCGCTCTACATCAGTAAACGCCATATGTACAGTATCATCCAAGAGTACTCTGCTATTACGGACAACTATGAATCCCTTGCAGTCAAGTGTCAAGCGTTTGCTGTGACGGTTGTATACCGGCCACCTTCAGGATCCTTGGTGGCATTCTTAGATTTTTTCGAAGACCTTAGTGAGCATTTGTTATCCTTTAAGTGCCCAGTAGTCATTTTGGGAGATTTTAATATTAATTTGCTTTCCTCTGATTTGTGTTCCAGTAAGTTTCAGGATTTAATACACTCGACCGGTCTAATAAATGTTATTAGCATACCTACTCGTGTGACTGCAGATAGCCAGACATTAATTGATTTGTGTTTGACAAGTTGTCATGACAATGGTGTGCGCTCTGGAGTTCTGACAACAGGCATCAGTGACCACATGCCAATATTTTGCTTCCTGCCGGTAACATCACAACCTCAGTCACACCAAAAAGCTCCGCCTCGTAGACATGTCAGTACAGCTGGAATAACACGTTTTCGTGATCTTTTAAGCAGTTTAACGTGGGAAAATGTTTTAAATGTTGCACATCCTAATGATGCATACAACTGCTTTCTAACTGCGGTAACTCAACAATATTATGATGCTTTCCCTGCAAGAATTCTGAAAAAACCTAAGCGTGCAAGAAAGCCTTGGATCACAAACGATTTATTAAACAAGATAAATGCCCGAAATGACTTGTTCAACACGTTTATTAAGACTAAAGATATAAATAAACTGTCAGAATATAAAAAACTGCGAAATAAGTTAAGTGGTGAACTAAAGAAAGCTCGCACAGCGTATTACATGAACAAGTTTACGGCAGTGTACAACTGCCCTCAAAAGGCATGGACCTTGTTTAATTCAATTCTTTCGCAGAGAAGTGACACTATACCCCATGAGTTAGTCGTAGATGGCACAAGCCACGCCGGTGAGTCACTAGCAAACCTATTTAACAATCATTTTCTTACGGCTGGTGCATCTCGCAGCAGCTCGGTCAGTTCATACCTAAATCTAAGTAATACTGAAATAGATTCAATTTTTTTGACGCCAACCACACCAGATGAAATTGAAGGAGTGATAAAAAATATGAAAGATTCTTCTGCTTGTGGTTATGATGACATTGCTGTCCGACCAGTGAAAGCGGTATCTGATATTCTTTGCGTCCCCCTCTCCCATATTTGCAACAACATAATGCGGCATGGTATATTCCCAGACAGTATGAAAATTGCCCGCGTCTGTGCAATACATAAGGGTGGACCTAAGGATGTTCTCGCGAACTACAGACCTATATCTGTATTACCTTTTTTTTCAAAGATACCTGAGTATGTTATAAATAATAGACTTTACAAATTCTTATCAAAGAAAGACATAATAGTAAAACAACAGTATGGTTTTCAGAAAGGAAAAACAGTTCAATCTGCCTTGCTGAACATCAAAGAAAAAATAATAACTAATATTGAGAATAAGATGTATACCGTAGGCATATTTTTAGATTTTAGGAAAGCTTTTGACTCGATTAAACATGATATATTATATAATAAACTTTGTAACTATGGCATTCGTGGAATCGCGCTCGACTTAATTAAAAGTTACTTACATAACCGTTACCAGTTTGTAAAAATCAATAGCTTCACATCAACGTCTAAACTGATACAGTATGGTGTCCCGCAGGGATCTATCTTAGGTCCCCTTTTATTTCTTCTCTATATTAATGACATTGTATGTATTCCTCGAACTCCTGATATTATCTTATACGCTGATGACGCAAATATCTTTTTTCAAGGAACCGACTTAACCAGCATATTAACAGAAGCAAATGCATGGCTTGAACAATTGTCTATCTGGTTATATCATAATCAGCTAGTCCTGAACACAGAAAAAACAAACTACATGATATTTCGACCCAAAAATAAGGCAGCAGATTGTTATCTAAAGCTAGAATTTCAGAAAAAAGTGATAACGCAAGTAAGCAAACAGAAATTTCTAGGCGTGATCTTTCACGAAAACCTTAACTGGACACCACACATCGATAGCATCTGCACCAATATATCGAAAACCTTAGGTATCCTAAACAAATTCAGGTACATTTTACCCACGTGGTTCAAGCGACAGTTGTACTATGCAATGATCTACTCACGACTACACTGCTGCGTACTGGTATGGGGCACGACTTCAAAGGGCAATCTTGAACGGCTTCATATCATGCAGAAGAAAGCGATTCGATTTATTGAAAACTTATCAGCACGTGAACATACTCAAGGTTTTTTCTATGAAAACAAGATTCTTACATTTACTAACGTATTTCGCCAAGTACTAGCACTCAGAATATACAACGAAATTAAACGTGATCAACCAGGCTTTTTCGCAACATATGAACGTGCTCACTGTGGCTACGAGTTGAGAAATGTATTGTTTACTTCAAACCTGATCAGAACATCCTACGGGAAGCAGTCGGTTGACTTTCAAATCCCTGCACTTTTAAACATGTTTCAGGAAATTGTTCAAATAGCCTGTAACTCCAACTCAGTAAATAGTTTTAAGAGACAAGTTAAAACTTTTTTACTAGATAAAGCATAACTACGCTGTTTTGATGTATGCTGTTTTAATTTGTTTGATTTTTTCTTAAGTGTTTTTTTTATGTACGGTATTCCATTGTATCTTGAGTATTGCCTTTGCATTGTATTCTACCTGCTTAGTGATTGATGTTTCTAATAATGGCGTCTTGTACCGAATCTTTCTGATTGTTTTGTAACTGCACAGTTTTGCTGCCTCCTTATTCTTTCTTGTTGTTGGCGCGACCGGCCACTCGTCTGTCCTGATGCAATATTCCGGAGACGAGGCCTCGTCAGGCGTGCATTAAACGCCTTTTGCCTCGTCTACCTTGGCAGTGCTTTATACCAATGTGTGTTATTCGGTCTTGTATTGTAACCAGTTCTGTCAAAATAAAAAGAAAAAAAAAAGGTGCGCTGAGAGCTGACCTTGCCAATAAATCAGCCACCTCGTTAAAATAGACGCCTGAATGCCCAGGTACCCAGACCAAACGGATCTCGCGCACTGTGCTCGGAACAAAAAACCTAAGTGAACGAGTCAAAAAAGATTTTTCCGAATTTTGGAGAGAGACAATAACTTAAAGGCAGTCTGTAAGAATAAGAACCCGTGCGACATGTCTGGGAATTTTGAGAAGAGCCAAACCAATGGCCAAAAACTCTGCGAAGAATATAGGAGTATAATCAGGGATACGAACGGAGTAGCTCCAAGCTAGATCTTGCGAATATATACCAATCGCCGCCTTCTCACAGCTGCCGGAGGCGTCAGTGGAGAGAACAGTATGATGTGGAAAATTCTGTAGGTGTTCAGAAAGAAGACCATTTAGGGTATGTGCGGGCATATGCTTCGCATGGGACGGGAAAATAAAGTCGTAATAGAAGACGGGATCAGCCTGCGTGTAAGCAACTCGTTGCAAGGAGATCAGATCAACCTGAAGCGGAGCTAACAGATTCTGCGTGAACCTAACTTGCGGAAGCTGATAACGTGGCCAGTGATTAGTCAAAAAAAAGGTGTGGTTGGGATACAAAAATTGGAATACTAACGCCTGGGGCCGGGTCAAAAGACTTGAGGAAAGTACGCACTGTTAGAAGTTGGAAGCGGGAATTGAGGTTGCGGGTACGGGCTTCCAGATAAAGGACAGCGTTGGAAGCTGATTTTGGGAGCCCGAGGCATAGCCGTAGGGCACGCCTTTCCAGTAAGGCTAATGGCTGCAGCTTGTAGTTCGCGCTACCAGAGAACAAGGGGCAACCAAATTCCAGAATCGGTCTCATATAAGCCTTATAGAGCAACAGTAGCGTGTCACGACGCATGCCAAACTTTTTATTGCCAACTCGGGTCAAACGGCCCAGTGCACGTTCCCCTTTAATAACATTACTCTTAATATGGTGTCGCCTGTCCAAATTTTGGTCATAAGTAACACCTAGGTATTTAACCGACTCCACCTGCGGAATTGGAGTGGAGTGGTAGGCTAGCGAGATGTACATAGGAGCGTCGGGTGGAAATATCAGCACGCCACATTTGCTGACATTAAGTGATAAATTGATTTGGTCCAACCAGACTTCAAGAGCATTCAGATATGCCTGCAAATACCCGTAGAGCACATGAATATCCTTTGCTGATGCGAAAAAAGCTATATCATCTGCGTATACATAAACTGTAACGGTAGGATGAATGGGGATGTCCCGAACTAATATGTTGAAAAGCAGCGGAGAAAGAACAGAGCGTTGCGGCACACCTCTTGATTGACCATAGGTATTAGAACAAAAAGATCCGTCTGTACAGAAGAAAAATCTATCTTTTAGAAATTCACAAATCCAGGCGTAGATGTAATGCGGTGGTTGTAGTTGAGCAAGATTGTTAATGAGGACTGTGTGCTCCACGCTGTCATAGGCCTTCGCAACGTCAAGCGTCACCAAGGCCGAGACCTCTCTCTGGCGCATTTAGAGTCGTATTCGGCTCTCGAGATCCACATGCGCGGACCATATAGAACAACCGCGACGAAAGCCAATCTGTGCGGGGCTGAGGCCGTTAATATGATGAACATGCTTTGTGAGTCGACTGTGTACTACTCTTTCTATTAGCTTTACTAAATTTGAGGTTAAAGCATTCGGCCGAATATTGTCTAATTGAAATCCATTGTCTGCATTTTTTAAAAGTAAAATTATTTTCGAAATTTTCCAACTGTCAGGAATCCAAGAGTTTTCCAATGACGCATTTACAATATCTAGAAGATGAGTTGGAAAGTCGTGCGCTAAAATCTTTAACATGCCCACAGTAATCCCGTCAGATCCCGGAGCAGCAGAGTGCATCGAGGAAACAATTTGCAGAAGCTCCGACACGTCGACCTCAGGATAGTCCGAGCTGGGGGTGAGAGTGTGCAAAGGTTCTGCTTTCTGTACCTGGAAACGTAAGGCCAGCCCCTGCGCGATGCGTTCAAGGTTTTGCTTAGCCTCCTGCGGAGACATTACCTTTGACCTTATGCGATTGGAGGCCGGAGAGCTGTTATTCTGCGCCATGAATCTATAGAGAGCCTTCCTATTCTGGGGTTTTGAGATATACGTGTTTAAATTTTGATTATAATCCTCCTTTGCCTTTTTAACAGTTCTTTTGAAACATGCAGAGAAGAACTTAGAATTTATCCAATTAGCTGGGCTCTGATTATAGGAAAGGCTTTTCCAGGCTGCTTTTCTACGACGATAAGCTTTCTCACACCCCGCCCTCCACCAAGGAGACGGCTGTCTGGCAGGAGCAGTAGTGCACACCGAGAATACAGAGCTCTCAGCAGCATCTTGCAGAAAGGTAATTGTCTGCTGAGCTCTTTGTGCTCGACCTGAGCTAACAATGGAGGGTAGTGATGCAGATATCAATTTTTTTGTACATAATGTGGTTTACAAATTTCATGGTTGCACCACCTTTTCTGATAGGCGAGGATATAATAGAAAAGGTTATTGGAAAGTGGTCACTAGATGTACCTGGGTCTTCAGTTGACCATGCAGATACGCCAACCCCACGAGATGCTAATGTTAAATCTATGATTGAACGGGATCCTCCTCGCATAAAGGTTACTGCTCCGGAATTACAGCAGCGCACTGCATTCATTGACATCCAGAACCACAGAAGCTGGCCGCAGGAGTCAGAGCGACTATCCCAGACACTGTGGTGCGAATTAAAATCATCTGCGATGACTGTGCTGTTTGCGCCGTTCAGTAAGGTATCCAAACAGTCTGTCCTGTGAACACCGATTGGGAAGTAGACGTTAGCAATAGTGACTTTGGCGAACTGTGGAAGGGAGATTTCAACCGCCAACAACTCACAGTCAGGGCGCATAACTGTCTGCGAGATTGATGCCCGGTGACATATTTTCGTAGAGATCATAGTTATTAACCCACCACCCCTGCCATTAACGCGATCTACCCTGAAAACACGAACTTTTTTAAAATGTGAATGAGCCACGTTTCTTGTAAAATCACAATATCTGGATTATGTTTATGAAGAAGTAATTCAAGATCCGGTAAAGAAGAAAGTACGGAGCGACAATTCCACTGCATAACTTTTAGACCCGCCATAATTATCGACTGGTTAAAGAGGCATCAACAGCCTTCTTCAGCACATCATTATGGGGAATTAATTTGGGGGGTCCTTTCTTTGCTTTGACTTGCGGAACAGCTGACTTCGATGGTGAGGAAGAAGCTCGACGCTTTTGGGAAGTAGTGAGCATTTCAACGTCCATGCTACAAGTATCTACGTGAGCGACACTGTCAGGAGCGCTGTTGGCAGACGGTACTTGGGGCACGGTAGGAGGCGACATGGAATGACTCTTACTAGCAGCACTTGGGAGTGATGCCGGCGTAGCCGCCGAAACATGTCATTCAGTAGGCAGAGATTGGCCAGCAACTAGTTGAGATAGAGCCTCGGTGAAACTGCCCAGCATTCGCTCGACCACCACAGAAGGAGCCTGTTCTACTGAGGACACTATTGAAGTAGTCAAACTTGACGGTATATCAGCAACAGAGCTTCGCGCACGGCTGGCATATGTAGTATCCCTCCGATCCAGAGTGCATAAGCATCTGCTCTCGAACATCATTTCGCTTGAATGATATCGAGCAGGCTTTGTTCGTTGGCTCGTTTCGAGCAGTTGACATCATCAGCTGAGTGGTTGCCCTTGCATACGCAACACTGGGGCTGATCAGAGGCGCAGCTGTCATCTGAATGCCCTTCTCCACAAACACGGCAGCGGGTTGCCGACTTACACGCTTTACCACTGTGACCAAAACGCCAACAGTTGTTGCACTGAAGAGGACGGGGCTGCAGAGGGTCCACACGATACACTATCGGCCAAACCTTGAGTTCAGAAGGACAGGAGGAACCAGCAAACGTAGTGATAACTGACTCTGTCGCAACACGCACACCATTGAATTCTCTACTGCACCGGTAGACAGAAAGAACCCCCACACCTGCATCCTGAAACTCCTCCAGTATATCCTGCGGGGAAGATGCTGGGTCCACGCCACGAACAATACCTTTGGAACATGCGAGCTGTTCCGGGATGAAGGCTTTAACCGCTAATGACTGAAAAATTTTGCACTGGAGCAGGTCTGTGACACAATCAACGTCAGCGGACCTGCAAACAATGCCTCTCCGGCCGAACGGTCGCACCTCAGAGATCTGGAGGTAGTGGGTAGTGAGAGATATCAGCTCCTGCTGAAGGACCTTGGAGCTTTTCATCTTGATTGTTCCCTCACCGATCGGCACGAGAGCCACAGGGATGATGTCAATTCCATTTTTACGAAAATTTTCTAGCGGCAAGCTTTGGGTGGGCAAGCTGGCAAACCAGGTTGCCGAACCTCCACCCGGGGAGGTCAGCGACATACCTGAGCCATACGCACCCTCAAATGCACATTAACCTGGCCTACAGACCTAACCTGAGACCTGGCCAAATCCCCCACGCTGAACGGCCTCACCAGAGATGACCACGTAGGCACCACCAGGACACCACAGTTGAGCTCGAAGCCAAGCACCAGCAAGAACACGTCAGCACCGTCCACGTTCTGCACGTCCAGGCACGTCCAGGCTGTGCACTGCATCATGTCAACTTCAATGCTGTTGTCTTTCTCATCCTCTTCCTCATCTTCGCCCGAGTTGTTGCTATCTCGTTCCGCGGAACGATCAGTCTTCCTCTCCCACCTCTTGCGGCTCCAGTTTCAACTCCTGCTGCTTGTTAACGTAAGCCTAGATCACCTGCATAGCATCCAACAAACAGCAAAATTCCCCAATCAACTAATGCAATAAAGATATGCAAACTCAAGCCATGTGTCCTACATGGTCGATCACATTTGATGAAACAAAGCAAGGGGCAAGGACGTAGACAGAAGGATATACCGGATAAAAGTATGCATCCGGTTACTAGGCGATACCTGCCTTCGGGTTACAAGGTGATTCAAAGTGGTAACAAACAATTTTGTCAAGGGGTGAGCAAAAACTTCACTGCTTCAATCTCGGTGGACGCATCTGCTGCGCCTTGGAGGTTGGGTAACGGGGGAGTGATAAGAAGCGGAGGGAAGAAGAAAGGTGTACGAGAGGACTCTGGATTAATTACACGCAGTGGTCTAATGTACTCCGCTGACTCTCTTGCTGGCCTTCAGCTACTGAGAGAATAAATGTGTTTCATGAAAGTTTTCAGGTAGCTTCACCTGTGCTCAGAATATTTCATGCAGGACGTAGCAAGACCGGATACTCTTTGCCTACCGTGCTCTCAACATAACTCAGTGTGCCAGTCTACTTGATCCATACAGTCTGCAACATTGACAACAGAGAGCAGACGGTGGAGTTTGCTCCAGCCATCATGCACAAACAACGGAAATGGTTATGTTTTGTGACTGACCGTAGTAAGACAAGAGATATTGATCCATTCGGGGCAAAAAAAAGTATTTTTCACCGTAGATATTGTATCACGTTCCCTAGAAAAACCTGTTTCTGATCGCTTATTTATTATTTCTGATCGAGATGCATAAAATTTCTAGACAAAATTTGAAAATAGTTTGGAACTGCAAATAACAAACGTATTATATTTTTTGAACTAACACAGGAGAGATCCCGGAATCATGACCTGTTTAGAAGGAGCACATGTGTGTAAATGTTACTAGTTTGTGGTTATGGGTGTTTAACGTCCCAAAACGACTCAGGCTGTGAGAGGCCGCAGTGAAGGGCTCCAGAAATTTCGACCACCTGGGGTTCTTTAACGTGCACTCACATAGCACAGCACACGGGCCTCTACAATTTCGCCTCCATTGAAATTAAGGTTAGTGGCAAAGCATAAGTGCAAGAAAATACCACGACAATGAGTATACTGCATTTGCTAGTGGATTAAAAACGCACCCGATTTCCAACGTGAAGGATGAAAATATGCCTGAAGAAAAAACCGCTTCCGGGTATAGCGCACTCTCAGATCCAGTTGAGAGTTTTAAATTCACACAACTGTGTACAAAGCACCTCAGGATGCTGAGAGGTGACTGCGATACCTCATTCACACCACAGTTTCACACTCTGGAATCACCGGGACGCAAAACGTAGCCTCATGTAGCGTCACCACATTAAACTCGCCGTAGCAAACCTCCGAAGATAGCGCATACTGGCACCTAAATACGGAACATCTCAAGAGCACTGCAGTAAATGCCTAGGGCTGTTTCAGGTGAAAAGTTCATTGCATAGGAATAAAGAACACCAGCCTGTAACCACAACGTGTTTGATCCTCTGTCCTACCATGTCATCTCATTCCTGCTTACCTCTAGCACCGCTGTCCATGCGGAAGTTTAGATTCTAACTTTTCGCCCAGCTATTTCAGTCAATTTCTCTTGAAGTCGTATCCCTTCAGGAACTAACATAGATGAATACCCCTCTCACTTGCAGTAAATACAAGCCAATTTCAACGCAGCCAAATGTCATCTGTTTAAAATTGCAATTGCCTGATGATTATGAAAAGATGTGCACCATTGCTCCAGAATGGAAGTGGAATCTCTGCGCTCACTTCCAGCTGCCAGTTGCTCTCAAGCGAAATTTCTACGCTTGATTTGTTTACTAAACAGAAAAGCTACGTTCTAGGGGAAAGACCAGGCCTAGCACCAACCGAGCATTCAATATGCGATCTAATGTGTGTTTTTTTTTCAGCAGTGTTTGACACGGAAAAAAAGGTGCCCAGAAATGTTGCAATTCGGTTGGCCAAAAATCTAAGGGCGCCATTATCGCCGACTCTCCTGCCGTAAACAAAGTTGGGTTTGGGGCGAAAAGTGTGAAAGGTGCTGGACACAATAACCCCTGAATCCATGAAAAACCCATTTCAACATCGATGTGGACCAAATTAAGAGCACTTAAGTGCAATCCAAGTGGACAACGGGGCCCGAATTCACGAGTGACCACTTCCGTACACAGCAGTAAAATCCCTGCTCTGCCTTTTTTTGGTCACAAGCTAATTACCTATGGGCTACGTTAAAATTATTTCCTTGGTGTATGCCCCACAAAAAAAAAAACAGCTATAGCTTTCTTTACTGTCGCTTGGCTTAATGCCTAGTGGTTGTTGCCAGTTGCTGCTCGCATGTTGCCATGGCCAGTTACGCCAAGGCACCTTGGCTGCTAAAGTCTTAATCGTTGAGAGCTTAAGTGTATGTATAGTGTAGGCTGAGGCGCTTAGAAATTTGGGCGCACCTATCAACTTCTTCAGTCGGGTCGCGGAAAAGGGTACACTTCTTGGAGATTGTTTGAGGGGTACGAACATCTTGTTACTTATTGTCAGAGAACTTTCATCCCACCTTCTTTTCCTTCCGTCATTTAGGAATCATTTTAATTGATTTTACTGCTTGAAAACATGTTGACGTGTGCGGGCGGAGGCTTACATCTTTTGTCTAAACTTCAGCCGGAATATTGACCCCCTTCCTTCCCCAACCCTTTCTGCCGTCTTATCGTCTCTTACGCATTTCAGAGCCATTACTTCCGCCTCCACTGCGCCGAATCACGACATCCAAAGCGCCCATGCTACCTGCGAATGGTATGCGCAACACGTATCGTACACCGCTACATAATCGCAACTCCAGAACTGAATGGAACAGAATGATTCTGGTATCACGTGGCATTGCTTTGGGCTGGACACGCAGCTGGCTTAACCAATATAGTTAGGAGGTGTGAGGAGGAGAAATTCTAAATCAGAAGTATGGTACTTTGGCCTGCGCAGGAAAAATGGTCAGAATAAATGGTCTAATAATGGCTGCTTATATGCTGCAGATCATAACGGCTTCAAAGGGGAAGTCCCACAGGTATCGGGTCACACAAAGGGCATCGGCCTTTGCCTGTGGCATCGTCTAATCTTCTAACAAAGCGACTGCGCGGGCTCTGAACAATCTTTTACTTGGACCATATTGGGAGTTATAGAGGGCCTATAGACTGTCTTAAAAATTTGCATTGAATATAGACGGTTCTCTATGGTTTGTCTAGAGAGAGTCTACAGTTTTATACAATGATTTTAATGAAATTTTTGTTAGGGTTCTTAAGCTGGCTGTCACATCACTAACTACACGCACGTACTTGGCAAATGCTCGACACATACGTAATGCGGCCGCCGCAGCAACAGCTCCATCCTGGGTGGCGGGCGTATGTATTTGTGCAATTGGAAAAGGTGGATAACCTCTCCCACCCTCCAAGGCAACGCTATCTTCCATCGCCTTTACTTTTACAACAAAAAGGTACCTTCGAAAATATAAACGTGCGTTTGTTGTTTCAATCAGAATCAGTTTACAAGGGTAAAAGTAAAATATAAGCTGGACAAATTTATACAGAAGGAAATTATGTTACGATCACCTCCTGTAACAAATGAGGGGCACAGAGAGTTCCCACCGTATATGCACCAGCATTATAGTAAACTGTGGCCAGCTGTTCGGGAAAGACGAGACAAGGCAGAGATTCTCGGCCTCCAAGTACGTGCGCAAGCCCATCGGCAGTAATTCTCACCTGCGGCCCGGTCGCCGAGGCTGCTCGCCAACACCGACCACACCCACGTGGTGACAGTGGTCCAGGCACTTATGACTGCAGGTGGCGTCTGCCGCCACCGTCTGGAAGACGAAGTAACGAGCGTTAGCTGTTTTATAAGTGACGTCACCAATCAATCACCAATTGGGTTGCTATAGATTTCCTAAGCGGCCGCCACCTTGGGTTTATCGGTGACGTCATCAATTGACGCCCATCGCGGATATATTAGCGACATCACCAATCAGTCCCAAATTCTACATACTAATGACGCCACCAATGAACCGCCAATTCGGTTCCTATATCGATTTGCTATGGAGGCCGCCATCTTGAATTCCTCGGACTTCACGTCGAAGGGAGGTGGTAGCAGACTCCAAGAAACCGAGAAGAAGAGCTAACACTCTGAAAATAGGCGCCGAATATTCCCTATGGTATCTCATGAGCGAACTCGCCAGGTGCGCCAGAGACAACCACGTACCTGTTAGGATGAGGCTGACGGCAGGCAGTCGCATTATCTGCAATGGACACGGTCGTGTATAGTTAAAACTTCTTGCAGACACTGTTTCTGACACTGGACTACTGTTGGAATCCTTGCGAACATTATCTGCAGCTTTAGCGATGCAGTCCTGTTAGCGTCTCACGTTTATGCAAGTTTCTCAAGCACAAGTTCATTCTATATGCTCTTTGCATTCGTTTTACTTTTTTTTTCGGTAAGAAAAGTACGCTACCTGTCTCGTTCCTTTATTGACTATATTTTTGCGGTTACTGTATCGTCGCCGGGCTTCAGTCACGGCGTGTCACCACTTAAACTCACAACTATTACCTTGTTTTCACTTTCATTCAAATAACTGCAGGGAAGAATGCTGGTCGTGGTACACTTACTCTGCAGTTGCGTGCAACAGGGGCACGCAAGGATCCGTAGTTCAGGAAGAGTAAGTCGACTGCCGGAGGCTCAAGTATGGTTGCCACATCCAAGCAGCCGATGCTGCCGGAGAAAAAAAGAATTTCGCTGTATTAGCATCGCCATAAACGTTAACCTCCAAAAAAACACTTATTAATGTCATATGCGTTTTCTTGGCACTCCGTTTACTGCATCTGCATAAAGTTTGTGTGGCTGAAGCCAAATGCCTTTGTGGTGGAGACCTTCAGGTTAAACGCGTTTATGGTACAGGCCCTTAGGCCACAGATTGCGTTTGCACTGACAGCGCGCAAGAACCTCAAGGATCCATCTCTTGAATGCTCTAAAAAATGCGGGAGTCAGCGCAAGCGGTCCTTATTAGCGCTGGTAAAATTTCCAGCAGCACACAAAAGCCCACAATAGTGCGAACATGGCGATCCTCTCCTGTGTGCGCCGGAAATCCCAAATTTCTTTTTTATTTCGCATTTAACGGCGCACAGCCGAATGTACGAAACAGGGCAATATATTTCCACATTATTCTAGAAAAAAAATTGCTATATTCAGAACTTTTAAAAATAATCCGCGAAAATTTACGCTCCCTGCGTCTCGCGCAGATACAGCCATAGCTGAAAGCGCCACCGATGCTTTTGCAGGTCATATTGAAAGCAACTGCAAAATCGCAAGGCCGTCAGCAATGCTCCCCACCTTGCGTCTTGTTCCTTCGATGTTGACGATGTTGAAGCCCTCCGGTGGCACCCACATGACGACTGCACTTCAGACGCACTGGCTTCCGACTGCGTTTTGTCTTGACTCCGGGTCGTCTCAGTTCACGAGATGCCGCTGCTTGCTTCGGAAAAAGACGACGCGTCATTGTTAATGAAACCTTGATGCACGTACCAAAACAATATCGAATAAAAAAAAACTTGTAGTTCAAATCCACTCCGTGAAGGTGGTTGGACAGCGAAGCTGTGAAACGACAGCCCATTCCGACATCACTTGAAAATTCACATATGTGGCTATAAAAAGAGTGAAATCAGAGACGAGTGAAATGTGCTTATGAACTGAATGAACTTGGCTTCTCTGGTGGCATATCCTGGGTCTTGCTTAGCCTGACGCGTACACTCGGGCGTGTTGTGCGAGAGCTGAGGGGTTTTGCCTGAGACGCTGTTGACCAAGACTGCTTTCTCCTTTTTGCCAAGCATTACATTCACGCTTTTCTTCCGGCATCTTTACTTTCCGCGGTCTACCCACGGTGGCCTGGAATGAACTGAACGAGTTGCTGGACCAGTCTCCTTGTTATATATGAAAGCGTGGTGACGTCACTGCGCGATGTCTATGCTGTTGGGTACTTTTCCACTCGAAGTAGCTTACGCGACCGTAATCTTTACTGTGAAACTCATGCGCGGAGAAGGAACGTCCTTCGCAGTGTTTGTAGGCGCCGTTGTCATACATTATGCGGGTTTTGCACTTCACACGAAGGCTTCGAATGACATCTACCACTTTCGAAGCAGCTCTGCAAATCTAATGTTTACCGGAACGCGTCGGACCGCGTTCCCATTGTTCACAGGCGCCTTATCACCCATCATGTGGTTTTGATGCTTGCTTTGTGGTTTTTCTTATTGAAAACAAGTTCTGAGCTCTACCCTGTATGCCTGTTATCATTAAACTATTAGCCAGACATTCTTTGCTTAGGATAACGACACGAAAAGTTCCTTGGACTGTAGAGGCATACAGCTTCACTGTAAGAACTATTGTTAGAATCGTTATCAAAAAACTACCTTGTAGACCACTGGAGAGATTTTTGCATCTAGAACACAGTCCTTCTTAACCCTTTGTGGGGCATCAATATCTTTTGCAAAATTGATGAAACATTTTATGTAGCACGAGCAGATGAAGTGCGCAGAAACTGCGCTCAACAAACTTCACGATTTCAGCAGAAACACTCGTCGAAAAAAGTGGCACATATTTGTCCCGTTGACACCAAATGGGGATAAAGAAAATGAGACGTATCTGTCGCATTCACCTGCATGGATCTCCTCAGAGTTTCTTCTAACCACTTCGTGAACCTGTTCTCAACTGTTCGCCTGTTTTTGAACTTGTTCGCACTGCTTCTCCAGTCTTGGAACACTAACGGTCTCTACACCTTTGTTCCATTTTCACAGGGTTGTGTTCTTT
Source organism: Amblyomma americanum (assembly GCA_030143305.2). Taxonomy (NCBI): domain Eukaryota; kingdom Metazoa; phylum Arthropoda; class Arachnida; order Ixodida; family Ixodidae; genus Amblyomma; species Amblyomma americanum. The sequence goes on from JARKHS020025823.1 coordinate 230,664, forward strand.
GCCGATGAGCTGAACTTCACCAGAGACGCCAACTATTTCTGGCCATATTTTACCCCCGTACCCTTCCCTTTCCTCAAGAAAAAAAAAATACTTACGGCATTCAGCCAGCAGCATGCACAGAGGACTCTGAGCGGCTCAAGACGTTGTAGCCGACGAGATGCCGTCCCTCCGGAGGACGTCGCCACATCGAAAGCGCTGATGCTGCCTGAAAAGACCACGCATTATTTCCAAAAATGCGTACACAACGAAACTATATCAACTCTCTGCTAATTAGGCCGCAATACTATACCAAGATAATTGTATTTTATTGTTGTATTGCGCCTTAAGATCAACAGATTGGGGCAGCATGGAAGAAACTCGTAAAGAAAAGAGACCAATTATTTACACTTTGCTGATTGCAGTATTGAGCCTGCTTTAAGACCGAAACTTCGTGCGAAGCCTACAAATATATTATCATTGAAGGACCTATGTGTTTTGTCATTAACTTGGCACATAGATACACAGAGAATATAATTGGGCACCATACAATGTGCTCGTTACAATCTCGAGGTTACGGATTCGCCCGTCCCAATCATATTCACATAAAAACTGACCCGAATGAGAAGCTGAAAGCTCACTGGTAGGGTTGAAGACGTAGACTGCGCATCAGCAGAAGCCAATCACACCGACTGCGCGAAGTGGAGCCGACGGAAGAAGGCGAGCTCCTGCATCAGCAGCATCCTGCTACAGTATAGACGAGAAGGAAAGGTACACCAATGAAGCTATTCGACCCGGAGTTGCACCCTATGCGGCCGTATCCCGGTGTACACTTGAACTGCTCTCCTCTTTAAAAAGAGGAGACCGAACACGATGCTCAAATCTTTCAGTATGCATCATGGATTGGGAATAGTAGTATTCGATTGGTTAACTAGTCGTTCCGAATGACCGACTGGCAGCGGCACAAAACCGGATAGCCCGCTAGGCTTAGAGGGACTCGAACGGCGTAGCACCGAATTCGTGCCCATTGCTGTTAATGTTTTTGCGTGTCCAACCGAAACTGGTTCTCTTTGGTTTTTTCACTTCTGTTATCATGCCTATCATGCTATAATGCCTGAATAGATAAAAAAGTGCTAAAAATTAGCAGTGGTTTAGCTCGGCTATGCGAGGATATACGTAGCGTGCGTGAGCTACGCTGAGGCGCTGAACGTCAATTGCCGCTAAGCGGCAATTTCGCTCTCCTTCTTCATGGCTATGCCACACTGGCAAATGCCCCGCTATATGCATACCCCTACTGATACCTTTGCTCATGCGCACAAAATGAGACGCGCTGTCAAGCGGCTCCGGCGCAGCGTCAGACTTGACTCCTGCGACACGGAGGCGCACAGCTGGGCACGCGCCGGCGCCAGTGCGTCTGCCGCGGCTATGACGTCACTCCGGCGCGCCAGCTGTGCGTCGTGTGACGTCACTGCTCGTCGTGCATGCGAAGCACGGCTGTCCAGGAGCCATGCGAAACAGCTCAACCCCGGCCAGTGTGGCTCACGCTACAAAAAGTTGCAATTTATCGTAGCCGTGGACATGACATGATGCCCGATGAGACAAGATCTACGAAGGCTTGCCTTGGTCGCTAAAAAACCTGAATACGGCCGCGTACAACGATCAGAAGCTGGCCGAGGGCATCCCTAAGAAAGAGTGATGAGCGCTAGGAGGAACTAATCAGCGAAAACATCAAGATCAAAGTGCTCCCCGCGGCTGATGAAACGAACAGAATGATTGACATCACGCAAAGCTTGGAAATCGATGTACGATGCCGAGCGGGGCACCTAGCTCGGAGATGTGGGGAAGCCCGGTGGCGTTCCAGTACCAATAGGACTTGGCGAATTCTCATTGAAAGTCGGCGGCTACCAGGTATTATTCATACTCTTGAACTAAGTAGAGTGCTAATTCAAGCACAATAAACGTGTAAAGAGGTCACTCAGTCTGTTTCAATAAATAATTCGCAAAAAGTGCATTTGTTGTTCACCCAATGTAAGATGCATAGACATTACAGATATAGTCGTTAACAGGGAAATGCTCTTCGGAGGCTGTTATCTCACTGCTGCAATTGCTCATTGGAGCAAACCACTAGCTCTCTGCGACACAAAATGCAGCGCAGGTGGTTGTGCCATGTGGCGCATTTAATGTAGTAGGTTAAAATGTGGAGAATTCCAACGCGCTCTGATCGACTGGGTCGACAATGTCACAGTGCACCGTGACGAAACCATTCGCAGATAACAGACGGTTTTTTTCAAGCGATGTTTATTGCCTCTGGGCAAAAAGGTTATATAATGAGGGATGACTAAGATGCTTAAATAAATGAAAAAAACGTGGGCTGATCTAATGAAATCAAGCAAGAAATGATGATATGGACCCTAGAGGGTTGAATCTCATCAAACACGCAAAAATTGGTTATTGGTTGAGGCTTGTTTTACGCGCCAATGGGAGTTTTGAAATCAGATATTACTTATCTATTACGCATAAAAAGCCTGCCGCTTTCTACAGTACATATGGTGCCACAACCTCTTGCTATAACAGGCAGACTTTTATCCGCAGACCACAGAAAGCGCCACCGCTGCGTTGCAGGTCATACTGAGCGAGACTGTAAATGCATAAGCCGGTTAGGAATGCTACTTACATCGCACTTGCTTTCGGCGAGGAAGCAGGTCTCGCGCCGTCCGAGGGCACCCACGTGACGATTGCACATCAGAGGCACTGGGCATCTGCCTCCGTTGTGTTGATTGGGGCTCTTTATTGAGCGAAGGACGCCGCTGCTCCTAAAGAGAAAATAAAAGCGTTATACGTCGGTGTTAGAACAACTTCATAGATATAGCAAACAGGAATCGGTTCAAAAAAAGGCACTTGGCTTCCTGAGAGATGTTTACAGCGAGAGTAGGGTCCTTCACGTTCATTTAGGCAGTGACTATGTAGTGGCGAGCTTCGCTCAACCGAGATGGGAGGAAAACAGAAGCAACATTTAGTTATATAGAAGAGGGGGCAGGAGAGAAGGGAAAAAATACGGAGGGTACATACGAATACTAACGTGCTGTGAAGGTTAAACCATTGACATCCTTTTAATCCACCCACAAATCCACTGTAATCTGTCTTTCATGTACCATAATCCCCTATCCCATCTTAATACTATGGAGACTATTCTTAATCGGGCAGAATCCATAATCTACCCGTATAGGCGTTTCATAATGCACAATCCCATGTTTTTAACTGTAGGAGATAAGACACAGTCGACCCATTTCTTACTCAATTCGCTGTAAATAGGTTCTTGGATCGAAGAAGTGAACGAAAGCTCAGTCCGGTTTCCCATCGAAGCAAAGTTGCGCTTAAACAATTCACCGACCTCGCCGATCCCGAAAGCAGTTTTCTCCTCGCGATATGGATAGCTGGAAGTTCCATTGCACAACACTGAATAACGAACTTTTGACGTTACTGGGTATAAACTCCTCTCGAAAGCAGCGGCATAGCAGCGGTCGATTGTTACCGCTGTTTTTCTGAAGTAACACGAACGCCCTTGCCATCCGATTCCTCAGATAGTACTCAAGATATCTGGTAGCCAAGTTTCAAGAGCGTTCGTTCAAGCTTCAGGAATAACTTAATTGGCGAGATTCAACTTGTGAGGGGCTGTCTTCTTGAAGGAAAGCTGCAAGCAGGCCTTTCTCACCAGAGAGACTCCGCATTGGAATCACTGTATTCTACGTCATTCGCCTTCTACTTTCCTTTACCGGAATACTGATCAACAATTTAGTCTAGCTAGCCTGTTTTGTAATAACCTAAAGGTCGTGAACAGTTGGCGCTCTGTCAAGCGCTGCTGAGTATCCCCCGGCTGAAATGTCAGGAATATGTCAACAGAAAGAAGCTACAGTCTTAAGGCACTGCACATTCTAGATTCACCTTTTTTCGCTTAAAAAGCAAAATGGTTTTGTGGCCTCTTGTTTGTATTCTGGCCTCGCAATGTAAGAGCCCCGGGTTGTATTCCTTGAACGTTCGAAAAACAATTTAATTTTCATTGATTGCGTGGCGGTGGCGTACCGAAGACCATGATAATTGAGGATTCTATGCCACTGGAAATGTATGAAAATGACCCCTCCCCCTCCTCCTCCAAATCCGCCTAAAAATGGATCGGGGCTATTTTGGGGCTGCTTTCTAACATGAACTTCCATACATCGTGCCTAGTACGAAGGCGAGGCTATGGCTTGTGGACATCTAAAAAAAACTGCCGCGAATGACGTGTTGCTGCAAACTCACAGATGGAGCAGAAAGGCTGACCCTTGAGCCGGAGAAGCCATCACACCGAATGCGGAAAATGCGATGGCAAGGTGGAGTCGAGCTCGCCTCGCCATGACGGTGGACCTGCAACAGCACAGAAGAAGCGAAGTGGTCAGAGAAAAACCAGTGGAACCATTGGATACGGCGCGGGACGCTACGGGACCATGCATAACCAAGTGTCCTCTTTGAACGCGCCTCCAAAATGATCCCAAACTTCGCCCTCTCAGACCTCTCAGCACGTAGCGTGGAATGGGAATTGTAGTGTTCGATTAGTGAGCAAGTTTTTTTTCTGATTTTTTTTTCAATGTCAGTAGCAAGAACTTAGTATGATACGTATGTTCTATGCACTTAAACTAAGAGTGTCGCTTTCTTAGTGCAAATCTTGCAGCAGTTTTCCGCTATATTACCCTGACTACTTTATCAGGAGACCTCAGGAAACGCCACCGCTTCTTTGCAGGTCATACTGAGCGCGAATGTAAAAATGCAAGGCCGTCTGCAATGCATCTTACGCCGCGCTTTCTTCTGGATCCGTTCTTGACGTCCCCCGGTCGCACCCACAAGACGACTGCACTTCAGAGGCAGTAGGCACCAAGTCTCCATTGTCTGGACACGTGGTGTCGGCCCAAAGGATGTCGTTGCTGCACCAGCGCAAAGCGATGCGTCAGTGTTAGAAAGAGTCCTACATCAAATCAAGAAATTTTCCATTGGACCTCTTGAGATATGTTTACACCCTTATAATTGGTCTATAGACAATCTATACACTGCTTATAGACTATTCCCTTCCTACAGATATTTATTTTTGTCTATTCGTAGTCTATAGACAAAATTCTATTAAAAGTATGGCCATAAATTTATAGATTGTCTATATACGGTGTATGGGATTTGTATTGCCTATAGGAATTCTGTATGGTGTCTATACAGAGTCTCTAGACTTGATAGAAGTCTATGGACAGTCTTTGGACTGTAAAAAAAAAATTTTAAGGGCAGCTATAGCGGAGTCTTTCACATATGCTTGAGCAACTAGTGCGCGTAGGCAATTTTTCTCATGCTGTCAGGAAAAACTTTTCCGGCGTTCAATGCAAGATTATTTTTCTGTTTTAGCTTTTTTGAACACCGTGCTTGAACCAGGTACCATGGAAACATAATAAACAAATGGAATTACGCATGACACTTAAAACTACTTACGCGCTTTGCTGCCTCGAATTCCAAGGCATTGTTACTTGACGGCAAGCCGATAAAAACAGGACGACTTGACAGACGGTGATTGCATCCCTGCCCGCGCCACTTCCCGTGTCGTCGTCTTCTGCGTGAAAGGACACGGGGCCAGCGACCGGTTGTCCCGAGGCTCCGTCTGCTGCAAATAATGCAAAAGCTATTGGTATTGCATCTTCTGGGCAATACATCGAAGTTTGGCACTCATGACTCAGGTGAAGCACAAAGATGACATATGCAGCTAAATTGGCATAAATTGTTTCGCGCTTCCGCGAGATAACGGTCAGCCGGCTGATACGTGTTAAGCTCTTGGTCGTGTTCAGGAAAGTAGCCGGACTCTTTGGCGCTTGGAACCCACGGTATGGAATTCATGAACGAAGAAATGGCAACGTCAAGAGCAGACTCCATCGGAAGGGTTGGCTGCGCTCACACTTACTGCGTAGCTTGTCAACAAAGACTGTTCAATCGACAGCAGAGCGCGCCGTTTGACGAGCAATGCGCGTGCACTACGGTAACACTGCAAGAGAAGAATGCGGTGACGGACGACCTGGCAATGAATTCTCTTTGGAGGGAACCAAACGCAGCGCGTTTCTAAAGTGTTGCGTATGGCTTGACTGTCGCGTCCCTAGAAGAGTTGTCTGTACGACCCCGTTCTTTCTATTCAATAACAGCGTTCTCGCCTCGACTGAACTCCCTACGACGGCACATAGGGTCCCTACACCAGGCTCGCCTGACTACCGCATCGGCCCACCGCGGAGCAGGCCATCCTCTCACCTCAGGCGCCGTATACGACTGTTTTGCCATCGACACCTGCATTTCGCTGCGAGGTATAGTGACGTCTCATCCTGTTGCTCAGGATGTCATGCGCGAATTTCCTCCTCCCATGCTGTTCTCCCTGTCCCGGTGTGCGCAGCTGCACTCGTGGTCACGTGACAATGGGAGTCATGAAACCAGGTAGCGTTCCAGGAATAGCTAGCGCTCTAAAGAAGCTCACGTGCATTACGATGTCAGTGCAGGTTAAATGATGCCAGGTAGTCGAAATACATCCATCACTACGGCGCTAATTTCCCTATTCGGTCTTGCATTGCTTCATGCTCTACCTGGTGGCTCCTGTGATTCGAAGGGGTTCGGCTGTTGAGCCGGGTTCGAACCCGACCGCGGCGGCCGCGTTTCAACGGTAGTGAAACGCAATAGACGCCTGTGCGCTGTGCTATGTTTGTGTCCCCAGGTGGTCGAAATTATTAACACCTCTTTCTTCCTTTCTTCTTTCACTCCCTCCTTTATCACTTTTCTTATGGCGCTCTTGAGGTGTCCACCGAGATGCAGAGAGTTACTGCGCCATTTTCTTTCCACAAAACAATTTTCACCAAATCCTTTATGCTGACAGCTACAAATACATCTAGGCCGGGATTGTTCGCCTTGTGACCTAGCGCTCTAACATACACAGGAATGTGTTGGGGGCATGTGCCAGGCCCGCTCTGACATTAGGTCCTCCTGCGTGCCACAAGTGCTAGATAAACGCCAAAATGCAAACGCCTAATTTCGTCTCTTTAAAGGTGAACATTACACCCGAAAATAGTAGTAAAGAACAGAGTGACATAGTACTACACCGATTCCAGCTTCTTTTCAACTCTACTTTGTTTCTTTTCCTTTCGTCTTTCGATTAATTCACGCAACGACCCCACTATCAGTCGCCTCTTCCAGTACACTCGGACGATTTAAAGTTATGGAAGAAAGTATACCAAATAGAGAAAATAGTGGACTTAAGCTTACCGTCCTAGCCCAGTAATCAGCGAAAGCTGGCTGGCATTAACGGCCTCTAGGTCTGAAGCTGCGGGCCCGTTTTCACGTATCACAGGCCACTGTCCGGTTGGGCGTCTCTACGCTCACGTGCCTATTCGGCCTTCTTCCTGTCGCGAGCAAGCCTCGAACATAAGAAGCGAATGGCATACATATAACGAGAAACCGTATGACACCACCCGAAGCGATGTACGACGGATGGTAGCCTCACAATTTTACTGTTAAAATTGGTTTTGAAGAAAGGAAATTGCGTACTAAGGCTCTCGCCTCTCGGTGGACACCTCAAACACGGCTGAAGAGGTAAAGCTTTAGAGAGTCGTGAGCGTTGAACCTCGATACAGGTTGCGCACTGAGCAATGAACAGGAGACGCGCCTCGCCTTCTAACCCGCTTACACATTTCCTACGCAACACATACAGAAGAACGGGTCCGCATCCCTGAAGCCTGGCGCTTTGCACTCCAGGTGCGACCCCTTCCGAAGAACATGACTGCAGACACCCATGATGGTCGCCGTCTCGCGCGGGCGGAGGCTATTTCTCAACAATATGGCCACAAGCCAGGTGTCTTCTATGTGGATGCGGCCGGCCCACACCATGGGGGTTGGTACACGGCGGCCGTCATCCACGAAAACACTACAGTTCAGGGCCTTACTTTCCGTGCCCCAAACATTACATTTGCAGAAGAGATCGCCATTGCACTGGCCGCCGCAGATCCAGAGTCCCGAGTCATTATTACGGACTCCAGGGGCGCCTGCCGCAATATTGAGCAAGGGTACATTCCAGACCGTGCTTTCAAAATTCTCCACGCATGCGATTACACAGGGTTTCCGACCCATCGTACCATCGTGTGGGCTCCGGCTCATGCGGGTCTTGAGGGGAACGAGGCAGCCGACGCTGCCGCCCGCGCGCTTACTCACCGGGCGTCGCCTCATCCGCAGCCTGATCCGGAATTCAATTTCAATCCGGCCATCACCTTTAAAGAGATCACCTCTCTTTATCAAAATTTTCATGGTCTCTATCCCCCTCCCTGTAAAGGCCTCACCAGGGTGGAGGAGCGCTGGCTTCTCCGCCTCTATACCAATACTGTACTGTGCCCGGCAGTACTTAAGCACTTCAATTCTTCTTTCTCGGGTGCGTGCCCACACTGTGAGGAGGAGTTTTCGGACACCTACCACATGGTGTGGGCATGCCCTTCCAATCCTGCCTACCCACCCCACCTCCACCCCACTCGAGAGGCCTGGGAAGCTGCCCTGCGCGGCTGCTCCGAACTCCATGCCCAACAGGCATTGGTAGCTAGAGCCCGAGCCGCTGCGGAAGCTACAGGGATCCCGGACTAGGGCTCCCTCCTAGTGTTTGTAAGGGACGGGCCCTTCCGGCTCGCCCCATCGACCTCTCACTGTAAATAGAAATAAAAGTTTTCCTCCTCCTCCTCCAAACACTCAATCCACAAAGGTCCGAGTGGTTCGAACACCTGTCGCGGACTAGCCTCCAACCTGAGAGGCCTATGCAATATGGAACGAGAATCCGTATTACAACACCCGCAACGCTGCAATATAAACGGCCGAGTCACAATTTTAACATCAAAATTAGTGCTGAGGAAAGGAAACGGCGCATTAACTCTCGCATCCCGGTAGGCACCTCCGCCAAGCCTTTTAGGACAGGTTAGAATCATTCACGCAAGCTAGCCTCCATCTTGACTAGAACATGTGAGCTATATGTCAAGAGAAATAGCAGGACACCACTGCAACGCTGCAAGACGAACGATTCCTCAGATTTTTTGGAACGAATATAGTCGGCAATACCAGCACAGCATTGAGGTCAGCCGGTGGCGGTTATATAAGACGGATATGATCGCCTATAATTGTGGCACGCGGCTGTGTATCCTACGGCCGCTTGATGTCACCCTCTTTCTTGTCATCGCTGGGATTTTTCTGTGCCCTGTGAGGGTACACACAAATACGCTACCCCACACATAAGACACGCCGGCGGATTTTGTCGTAATGGGGCTAGCAATGCTGTCGCCTTAAAAAACGGGAAGGTTGAAACGCGGCTTCCGCGGCCTGGCCTGCAATTAAGTTGCTTGAGGGTGGTGTGCCGGACGGGACTTGAAAGCGGTGGTTCAGTGCATTCTGCATTTTCGATTTCCCCTTTCAGTCCTTCCCGGCACAGTCCAGAGCAAGGTTGCTCGAAGCCAATTAGTCTACTTGCCAGCCACGCCTCATTTGCAGTTTTGAACACGCTGCTTGTATTGGTCTAGACCCTCCACTCGATTTGACGGCGGGAAAAGAACATAACTCAACTTTGGCGGTGGGCACCTCAACCGCTCCATGCGAAAAATATTTGTTGCGGTTTATTTACTGACCCGCCGTAGTGGCTCAGTGGTTAGCGCGCTCGGCTACTGATCCGGAGTTCCCGGGTTCGAACCCGACCGCGGCGGCTGCGTTTTTATGGAGGAAAAACGCTAAGTCGACCGCGTGCTGTGCGATGTCAGTGCACGTTAAAGATCCCCAGGTGGTCGAAATTATTCCAGAGCCCTCCACTACCCTCCACTACGGCACCTCTTTCTTCTTTCTTCTTTCACTCCCTCCTTTATTCCTTCCCTTACAATGCAGTTCAGGTGCCCAACGATATATGAGACAGATACTGCGCCATTTCCTTTCCTCAAAAACCAATAATGACTGCTCAGCCTGGCTAGACAGCCAAAGTTGTGGTGTATCAGGGCAAGTAGACACGGCTTGGCGTCAACGTTGATTGCGTCCCACACACTGGACAGGCAGCGCGCCTACCCTGCCACCCTGGCCAACACCCCCTAGATACTGCCCTAGCAGGTTGTTAAATTAATGGTTGCTAGCGACAGGGTAGTCACCCAGTGAACGCTGCGGCCTATTGCTGCAGTGCCGCGTGTCTGCCACAGCGCTAAGGCATGAAAAAAATTGCAATTTTTCAGCGTTCGCATTGAAAATGGGGCGTAAGTATCGGCGCTAGGAGCGCTTCTTTATTCATGTCTGTTTCCGGCGCTGCCTTACCAGAGGTTAAGACTCGCTCGGTCGGTTAATGTAGTGCTGAAGAAAATAACAAGCAATAAGCAGTCTGCAGTCTGCACATTTTAACGTTCCGAACCGACACATGTGAGTCATTTTGTATGGTGCTCGGCTGCTGACCCGAAATGCGCGGGTTCGATACCGGTCGTATTTCAATGGATGGGAAATACTAGAGACCCGTGTACTGTGCGATGTCAGTGCGCGTTAAAGAACCCCAGGTGGTCGAAATTATCCGGCGCCCTCCATTACGGCGTCCTTCATTGCCCGAGTCTCTCTGGGACGTAAGACGCCATAGAGCAAACCACATGGGGTACGACGGACGCCGTAGTCCGAGGGGATTAGGCCAGAGACGGACGCATTTTGCATTTCGCCTTCAAAACGCGGTCTCCAGAGCCGATATAGATGCCGGGACCGTCAACCCAGTCATTGGCTGCTCCAACCGCTGAGCAACTAAGGCGGGTCAATTCGTCGCCATCGGTATTGTTACAGGTCTACCCATTGGGTGCCACGCTAACTTGAATAAAAAGGAGGTAGCGATCGAACCAGAGACAAAATGAACAAACGCAACTCAGTACTTCCCATTCACAACATAACGTAACCCTGTGTGCCCGGCGTGGCCCAGACGCGGAGGCGCTCGCTGCGTTTGTCTCCGGTAGCTAACAGTCGAGGAAGGCTCCAAAAAGAGCATAAATCAAGAAGGCGCGCACGATAAAAACAACTTCAAAACAGTGCGGCGACTCTGCAAGAATATTACGCACGAGAATAGATAGCATTCTTAACCTTCCTTAAAATACTAAGACGAAAAAGTGCGAACGCGATCGTCTCGGAGGCGTTTCTAAATGCAAGTTCGAAAACGTCTGCAGTCTGTCGATAATTGAGGGCATCCCACTCACCATGGAACATGAGAAAAATCCACCAGGAATCTCGGATCCTATGGTAAAGGAGGTCCAAGGCCCTTTTGTTCCTTCCGGAGGCTTCCGGAGACGAGGGACGCCAAAGCTCCCCTTGACGCCAGAGGATGACGTGGCAACGGCCAGCGGCGATCGACAAATATCGTTTGCGCTTGTTGAGCACAGAAGACTGGATGGATTCGGTGACACTGAAATCACAAGAGGAGTCCAGTCACAACAGCGGAAAGATGCTACGTCCAAGGCTCTCGTGAAGACTTCATATTGCCACCCCCACCCAGCGTCCCCACAGCAATGTAAAGATCGCAGCCGATTGGCGTTTTACGCACACGTTGGCAGAACTCGTGCTTTTTTTCTCTCTCCCCGCTGCGAACACTCCAGAAAGTTGCAGTAGTCCATCGCCCATGGCTAAGCACCGAAATCTCACTGATGGCATTGAGCGCTGGACAATGGCAAACCTAGCGTAGACCTTTTGGAACGCTTACCGGAGGTGGAGCTTCCTCGTGGTGGACGACGGCGCCCGCTATCTCGAACATCTTGAGAAGGATGCATGGGTTACCACCGAAAAGACCTCGGGTCGCCGCCGAAAAGCATCATGGCGCGTTCACACTTGGACTTAAGGCGGCGAGAGCGAGCGGAATCCGCTGCCGCGGCGGTGGTGGTGGTAAAAACATTTATTAATTATAGAGAGAGGTGTTGAGTTCCGTGACCTGAAGGGTCACGCCCTTAAAACCACTAGGTGGGGATGCCTAGTCAGGCACCCCATTGGCGGTTGCCGCAGCCTGGGCACGCTGCGTTAAGGCCCTTTGGGCCTGGAGGGTGCAGCAGCCGGACAGGGTCGCCTCCCAGTCCTCTCGGGTGGGGTTTGGGATAGGGGGTAGGGATGGGTTCTGCTGGCAGGCCCACACCATGTGGTAGGTGTCCGACACCTCCCCACAGTGAGAGCACCACCCGTCGAATTGAGGATTGAAATGCTTTAGAGTTGCCGGGCACAGCATCGTGTTAGTGAGCACGCGCAGGAGTACCCGCTCGTTGGCCTTCCCCAGCCCTTTGCAAGGAGTGGGAAGAGTTTGGTGGGTGGATTTGTAGTAATCGCATATTTCCTTAAAAGTGTAAACCGGATTGAAATCGGAGTCCTGGTCATCGTCGGGTTCCGAGGGAAACGCTCGGAGAGAGAGCGCGCGGGCGGCGGCGTCGGCTACTTCGTTTCCGTGGAGGCCTTGGTGACCTGGAGCCCAAATAATAAATCGGTGCGCAGGATCGGAGTCTCGGCTACAATTTTGATAGATGCGATAAGCCAGGGGAGTAGCCCACCCTTGCTCGACGTTTCGACAAGCCCCTCGCGAGTCGGTGATTATATATTTGGAGGAGGAGTCGGAGGCTGCCAGGGCAATGGCGACCTCTTCTGCGTGAATTGCTGACTGGGCCTTGAAAGTAAGGGCGTCTACTGTTTTGCCCTCGTGGACGACCGCGGCCGTGTACCATCCCTTGGGGTCCGGGCCGGAGGCGTCCACGTAGAAGACTCCTGGTTTATTCCCAAAATAGCGGTCCAAGGCTTCCGCCCGCGCCTGGCGCCTGCCATTATGGTCCTCTTTGGACATGTTGGTGGGGAGAGGCCGCACGTGGAGGGCGCGTCTCCAGTGTACGGGAAGGCGGCATCTCTCCTCTGTGAATTGGGTGTGCTGATGTGAAGTCGGGCTAGAAGGCGGTGACCCGACCCTGTCTTTGTGAGACGAGTGTATTGGTTGGTGAGCTGGGCCTCCCGAAGCTCCCTGAAAGTGTTCACCATCACCAGTCCCATGAGGTGGCTGGTAGAGGTAGAGACCGGGAGGTCCAGCGCGCGTTTCATGATTTTGCGGAGGATGACCTCGAGAGCATCCTCTTCCTGTTTCCGCAGGTGGAGGTAGGGAGTCGAATACAAGATTCGACTGGTCACGAATGCGTTCGCCAGCCGTAAGGCGTCTTGGCATCGTAACCCACCGCGCTTGTTGGAAACCCGGCGGACCATGCGGTCCACCTGGTCCCCCACCTGCCGGAGCTTGGCGAGTGTTGTGTCGCAACGTCGCTGGTTGTGTATGAAGAGTCCGAGGACTCTGATTTCCTTGGATTCGTTAATAAGGCCGCTTTGCAGGGAGAGATTGATTTGTGTCGAGCATATGCGCGAGGGGCGCAGATGCACGAATTCCGATTTCTGCGGGGAGCATTGCAGACCACAGTCCCGGGCATAGCGGTCCACTATGCTGGTGGCCGTTTGCAGGCTGGTCTCCATGTCCCCTAGGCATCCTTGCGTAGCCCAGAGGGTGATGTCGTCGGCGTACAGCGCGTGCTGGACCCCTTCGACGGCACCCAGCAGGGCAGGTAGGCGCATCATGGCTATGTTGAATAGCAGAGGGGACAGCACCGCGCCTTGTGGAGTCCCCCTCGTGCCGAGCAGGAAAGGTCCATGCTCTTGGTCCTGTATTTTGATGTATGATATTCTGTCCGTGAGAAATTGCTTCACGTAATTGAAGGTATTGATGCCGCAGTGAGTTTGACTCAAGTGTGTGAGTATGACCTCGTGAGTTACATTGTCGAACGCTCCTTTCAGGTCGAGCGCGAGGACAATTTTGTCGTTTTGGGGGTATGTGATGGGGTTCAAGATTTCGCGGTCGAGTTGGAGCAGGAGATCCTGTGCGGATCTGTGTGGGCGAAATCCAAACATGGTGTCCGCGAAGGTGTTGTGTTGTTCGAGGTATTCGGACAGCCGATCCCGTACCATCGTCTCCATCAATTTGCCCACACACGAGGTGAGAGAGATGGGGCGGAGGTTGTCCGTGTCGATCGGTTTCCCGGCCTTCGGGATGAAGGTGACAAGGGCCGTCTTCCAGTCAATGGGGAGGGGGGTTTCCCCCGTCCAGATCGCATTAATGTATTCTAGAAGGCACTGGTACGCTGAATCAGGAAGGTTCGCCAAAAGTTTGACGGTAACCTTGTCCCGGCCCGGCGCGGTGCCCCTCTTCATTATGGCCAGACTGGCCCGCAGATCGTGAAGCTGGAAAGGCTTGTCCAACTCCGAGTTTTCCCTGCCTGCGTAGGAAAAGGCCGATGTCGGCCGTCCTGAGTTGTGCACAGGTAGCGATCCCGGAGTGCCTGTGCCAACTGCGTTGTATTTCCTTGGAATGAGTGCATGGCTTTCTGTAGTTGCTTGTGCGTTTCTGTGCGGGTCTGCGTTGGGTTGATGAGGGCTCGGAAGAGCCGCCATGTGTTGCGGCTCGACATTTGCCTAGCCGCCGCGTTGCAGCGTTCCACCCAGTTGGAGTCAGCGAGTTGGGCTGCGTACTCTGCTGCCTGCCGGGTGAGGTCCGCAATGCGCGCTTTGAGCTTCTTGTTGTGTTTCTGGCGCTTCCAGCGGCGCGTAAGGCCGCGGCGCGCTTGCCAGAGGTGGAGGAGGTGGTTGTCCACGTCCGTGACTGCCTCTGTGAGCTGTATCTGCTTCTTGTGAGAGCGAAGGTGCGATATGACTAACTGGGACCAATTCGTGTAGCCTTGCTTTGTGATGTTCGTGTTGGCGTCGGATGGGAAATTTTGGCGAAAGGTGGTCCAATTGGGGATGTGTGCTTGTGTGGTGGGGCGCTTGAGGGGGCGTGTATAAACAGTGGTGTTGAGGATGCAGTGGTCGCTGCCGAGGGTTTCCTCGGTGTTGATCCAGTCAGCGTGTCTTATGTTGCGAGTGAAGGTGAGGTCCGGGCATGTGTCTCGGGTAACCGAGTTGCCTGCGCGCGTAGGAAATGCCGGGTCAGTGTGGAGGGTGAGCGCCAGTGTGGACGCCAACTCCGCCAGCATGCGTCCGCGCAATTCCTCCTTACGATAGCCCCATAGCTGGCTAGGGGCGTTGAAGTCGCCCACAATCAGCAGGGGGTCGCGACCCGCCTCTTTAATTGCATGGCTAAAGAGGTCCGCGAAGGTCACTCGCTTCAGTTTCGGGGAGCAGTATACATTAAGTACGTGTAGGGGAGGATCCGACCGTCGAAGAGGAAGGATCCTTACCATGGCGTATGAGTACGGTATATTGAGATTGAGGTCAATTTCGGAGGCGGTGTACGACTTGTGTACGAGGAGACACGACGAGGGGTCTCGCTGGAACGTCGCGTAATTAGTCAACTTGGCCGCCGTTCCTGGCTCCTGGAGGGCGACCACGGCGGGCAAAGCCTCGAAAGTTTCTAGGTAGAGACGCAGGTTCGCGCGTTTCTGCCGGGCCTTGAAGCCTCTACAATTCCATTGCGTTACGGTTACCAATTTGTGTGTTTTCGGAGGAGGGGAACGCTTGTTAGGTCGTCCTGCCATCATTAGCAATGGAGGTGTCAGATGGGGGCTGATGGGACTCCGACCCAGAGCCAGCACCGGGTTGGGGTGCGGGGTTGGAGTTCACCGAATCCGCGTCTCTGGGAGTGCCGATAATTTTCTTGTGCCTGTTGAAGGCTCGGATCCCCTCGAACCGCCGGCTCGTTCGGGTGGTGTTGGATTTCATACACCGGCTGATAGCTGCAGGGACCGATGCCGAGCATTTGGTCTCCATGCAGCTCATCGCCGTTTCTAGCATTTTCTGGAAATGGGAGGTGAGACGCGCCTCCATTGCGGCAATTGCCGACTCGAACGCGGGCGGCAGTTCGGGCTCACTCTCCATGGCGTCGGAACTCGGGATACCCGTCGCAGCAGCTAGCTTTTCCTCTAAATTTTTGAATTTTGGTGAGCAAGTGCCCGATCTGTGCTCTTAGCTGCTCATTTTGTCTGCGGCTTTCGACACAAATGCCGTAAGCAGAGGAGGGGGAAGAGGGTGAGGAGGAGGGAGGGGAGGAGGCGACCTTTGCGCAGCTGCTCACCTGAGTGTGTTGCTGCTGCGCCGGGGCGCGGGCTCCGGCAGCGCCACTTGGTTTGAGGGCGGGGAAGTGCTTGGCGTCGTCTCCGCTAGGGGGCGGTGGTGGCGCCTGCTTATTCTTCTTCATTTTCTTCTTTCGCTTCTTCTCTCCCGTTGACTTCACTCCGGGAGAGGAAGAGGCCGCGTTGATGTCTCCCTCGCGCGAGCCGGTGGCGTGATTGCCGCGTACCGCTCCGCCATTGGCTTCGTCGACGGGGGCACCTTGCCTGTTTCCAGGCGCTGGCTTCTCGGTTACCCCATGTTGGGAGGGCTTGGCTCCGGCAAGATGAAGTCTGCGGAATTTTGCCTTACAATCTTTCGAGCCCGTGGGGTGGGCTAGTCCACAGATTGCACAGGACGGGTTGCACTCGTGTGGCGCACGGCCGTCCTGCGTCACAGTCACAGTTTGGCCGCAAAGGCCGCACTTGGGCGAGTTAGGCGTGGGGCAAATGTCCGCGCGGTGTCCCACAGTACCGCACTTCACACAGGCCGGCACAGTGCGCTTGTATTCTCGGACGAGGGGTGAGTTCCCCGTTGTATTGGACGTACCGCGGGACCACCTTTCCAACAAAGGTGATCACCGCGATGGATGATTTTCCGAGGCGGCGAATGTTGGCAATCTGGCCGCCTCGCCAGGCAATTTGGCCGGTGAGCGTTGCGCTGGTTTCTTCGTCGGCGATGCCTCCGATGACGCCGCGGCACACGTACCCGGTTTGTTTCGAATGCCCGTGTACGGGCAGGGTGCCTTTGGTTGTCGACAACTTGAATTCGCCGAGAAGGCGATCGGCAAGGTGTGGATTCCGTGCGCCCACAACGAGCAGATTCTGCTCCCACTCGGGGACGATATTTAGAACGTGCTCTGCAGTAGAAATACCGAGGTGCGAGTTCAGGGCTTTGCCCAACTCACCACGTCGGAACGTATTCCGTAGGTCGGCGGTGACCCTGGCCTTGATTATGACCACGTAGTCTTCAGGGTGCATCTGTGGCATTGGGCGGGGTTTCCACTGACGCGGCTGGGCTTGTTTTGTACGCGATGAGGCAGGCCCGTGCGTGTGGGCTTGCTGTTTGGCATGGGACGCCGCCGATGTGGCAGCCGCCGTGTTGGAGCCGGCTCTGCCGCGCCGGTTGACAAGTTGAAAGAGCTCCTCGTGCTCGAAACGTGCAGGTTCCGCGGGAGCTTCAGGTTGAGGTGCCGAAACAGTCGTCCAGGCCATTTCGACAGGGTCG
This sequence comes from Amblyomma americanum, assembly GCA_030143305.2. Taxonomy (NCBI): domain Eukaryota; kingdom Metazoa; phylum Arthropoda; class Arachnida; order Ixodida; family Ixodidae; genus Amblyomma; species Amblyomma americanum. The sequence goes on from JARKHS020025823.1 coordinate 248,037, forward strand.
TAGCCCCTTAGAGGAGCTTGGGAAGCCATCTTGAGATGCGGCGAGGGTGTCGCCGCCACGGGAGCGACGCAGCCGTTAGGCCTAGCGCCCGCTCCTCGTGGCAAAGTGACAATCTCCCCTAGCAAAGCGAAAATTTGGCCCACCTGATGAAATTTGGTGTCTCCAGAGTCCTGGTGATGTTAGGGACCCACTCGATCAAATTTCAAGAGAGGCCGAATTGATGCGCCGAAAGAAATAGCGACACTTGACGGAGCCGATATGGCATGCGTCCGCTCGCGTTCCTCCCATCCGGGATGGCGGGAGCACGGCGCTGGTTACCACGGATGCCAGCGGAATGCCTGCCGCGGCGACGATTCCGCCGAAATACCCAGCGGAAAGGCCGATCGGTCCAGGACCGAATTCTGCCGCCGGAAAAAAATCCGCCGAATCTCGTCAGCCAATAGGAAGGCGAGCACCCGCGGCGACAAACATGGCGGCGCCCTTCGACGCAGGATGCCTCGCTTCGGACTGAATTCGTCGCTGTTACTGCGTATTTCAGCGCGTTCACTGGCCATAAATGTGCCAGCGGTCTCTCGCTTTGTCTTATCTCGCCCATAAGAAAACATGCGAGCGATAAATTTGCTTTAATTTTTATTTCGGGTGACGATTCTTCCCCTTTTAGGCATAAGAGGGCCGTCGGTTTGTTGACAACAATGATTCCTCTCCTAACCACCAGATGGCGCCACTAGGCGTTTAAAAAGTGAGAATGTTAGAAATGGCGTAACGTCCGACAAAATAGCTGCATTTAGCGTACGCAAGCGTGCATACGGTTTGGGTATGTAGACAGCATCGATTAACCTCTTGCCACATCTGTGTACACCGTGAGCAGACGACACACAGACGATCAGCGACGACGCGGTGGCCGGGAAGTGTGAACGAGACAGCATTTCGGCGGCCGCGGATTCCGCTCCCTCTCGCCGCCGAATGTCCGACTGTGAACGCGCCATCATCAGCTGCTGAATCCAATCTGCTGTACCCAGGGGCGAAGGCTTCCGAGACTCTTCGAACGCTTCGCGAATAATGGTTGCTACTGCGAGGCGCGGTGTGGTGACAGTTACGGAGCAGCTCACTCTTCCTTGCACATGTCAGCAGACTCATCCTGTTCGCTTCCCTTTTATAACCTCTGTGCACGTGATCGCTTGTCTGGCCATAATGGGATAGCTTGCTGTCGCCGCCTAGAGGGCACGAGCCAATGCAGGGCTCCGTATCCGCCGCAGCGAGTGCGGTGGCCGCGTTTCGGTGGAGGTGCAACGCATAAGACGCCCCTGTGCTGGGCTATGTAAATGCACATTAACGATCTCCAGGTGGTCGAAATTATTCTTGTGCCCTCTATAGACTACGGCACATCTTTCTCTCATTGACTTCTATCATTCTTTAACTTGCATTGACATCAGACTGTACACGGGCCTCTATAATTTCGCCTCCATCGAAATTCGGTCACCGTGGCCGGGATAAATAATATTAATTGGTTTTTGGGGAAAGGAAATGGCGCAGTATCTGTCTTATATATCGTTGGACACCTGAACCGCGCCGCAAGGGCAGGAATAAACGAGGGAGTGAAAGAAGAAAGGAAGAATGAGGTGCCGTAGTGGAGGGCTCCGGAATAATTTCGACCGTGTGCTGTGCGATGTCAGTGCACGTTAAAGATCCCCAGGTGGTCGAAATTATTCCGGAGCCCTCCACTACGGTACCTAATTCTTCCTTTCTTCTTTCACTCCCTCTCTTATCCCTTCCCTTACGGCGCGGTTCAGGTGTCCAACGATATATGAGACACATACTGCGCCATTTCCTTTCCCCAAAAAACCAATTATTATTTCACCTGGGTAGGGTGTCTAGAAGAGGTGTGAAAACCGGTCAGGAAAAGCTGGCCCCTTCCGCGTGACTGCCGCGAGGCGGCGCTGTTGTCAGCGGCGCCGTCAGCGCGCGCAGCGCGTCTGCTTGCGCGAGCAAGGAGAAGGCTGTAGAGTATAGTGAACACTATACTGTAGAGGAAACGAGCTTTATTGAATTTTTGAGGGTTTGGCAGGCACCGCAGTTTTTTAGACATTATAAAGTTTAAACAACGCTGCTGTTGACACAAACGTGGAGAAACACAACAGTCTCTTTGGGAATCTATGCGAACTTTGCGCGAGTTTTCAGCTGCCGAAGGCACATATTTTAAGAATCTCTGCTAAAGGCGGTGAATTTTGGTGGTGCTTATCTAGAGTTGAATGTATTCTGCAAAACCGTAAAAGCAATTTTTTTTTGTGTCCTGGTTGAACTCAGTAGTTATCGCCAGGAACACCGGATTTTTTTGTTCGTTACCTTTTGCGGCGGTGTTATCACGTTCGAAAGGAGTTGACTGCTTTTACCTGCCAAAGCAGCACTAAACCATCGCAAGCACGCTGTTGAGAGGTTCTTCTTCTTCTTCTTCTTCTCAAGTAATATGGCACATACCCACGTGGGGGGATTGGCCAAGGTATAGAGTAGAATGCCAATGAAGCATTTGCGCGGGGAATGAAACGTCAGAAGACTGAATCAAGATAAAAAAATTGGAAAAATAAAATGAATTCAAGAGGTATGAGGGTTTCAGGGTCTTCTTCTTCTTCTTCAACCCAGGTATATGGCACATACCCACGCGGGGGGATTGGCCAAGGTGTAGTTGAATAAACAAAGAAGTTTCCATGGAAGATGACGACAAAATTGTTGCACCAATCGTGAATTTTGAAAAATCAATGAATAAAAACAACACAACAATATTGACAGTTATTAACTGACAGCATTTTGGTGAAAAGAGAAGAGCTCGCAGAACTTTAAAATAATTAGCACATCAATCTACCAGTTGCAATTATGTAATCGTGGAGAAACCCACAAATAGAACCCAATGCAAATCCCTTGGCGTTCGCACCAAACGATAATAATACTGGCCAAGATAAAGGGATCCCTAACCTGGAGAGAGGGACCTCCAGCTAAATCTTTCTCTGAAGTGCGAACCTTGGGCAGGAGAGGAGAAAATGGTCTAAGGATTCAACTTTCCCACATGCGTAACATAGGTTCGTCGGTGTCAACCCACACCTGCCTAGAAAAAAATTCAAACTTGGAATCCTGCACCGCAACCGCGTCATTGTTACCTCACACAGCCTGGATTTACAGGAACGGGCGTTCCAATTATATGCTATAGTCAGTGGTATTTAGTAAGGGATCTCGTAACCTGGCTGATATATGTAGGAACCGCTGAAACCTGGAAATCGCCAGCAGGCTGAAATTCAGGACGGGATGTGTCACTGACCCGTCAAGAGCCGACCTTGCTAAGTAATCAGCCACCTCATTTGAATGAATACCTGCATGGCCAGGGACCCAGACGAAACGAACCACCTTCAAAGTGCATGGGACAAAAACTCGCAGGATATGGCTCAAAAAATCTTCTTGTGAAGTGTCAAGGGAGACTAACACTGACAAACAATCAGCGAGAATAATAACATGAGACACATGGCATGGAATTTTGTGAAGGACCATTCCAAGAGCCAAAAATTCCGCAAAGAATATAGAAATAAAATCTGGGATGTGGACGGAATAGCTCCATGCCAAATCCTGCGAAAAGATGCCAACTGCAGCTTTTTGGCAGTGGACGGAGGCATCGGTAGCAAGCACCGTATGATGGGGGTATTTCTCTATGTGATCCGAGAGAATACCGTTTAAAATGTTTGCTGTCATGTGTTTCGCATGAGATGGGAAGATATGGTCGAAATGGAATTGCACTGCTGCCGGCGTGTCATCAACCCACTGCAAAGAACTGAGATCAACACCAATCGGTGTTAAAATGTTCTGCGTTAACATAATTTGTGGCATTTGATACCGTGGCCAATGATGAGAAAAGAATAAGGCCGGCTGAGACACAAAAATAGCAGTACTGACATCAGTCACTGGGTCCATCGACCTGAGGAAAGTTCGCACCGTGAGTATTTGAAAACGGGAAGTTAGATCAGGGATACAGGCTTCCAGATAAAGCAGGGCGTTTGAAACTGATTTTGGGAGACCAAGGCAGAGGCGGAGAGCGCGCCTTTCCAGTAAGATTAAGGGTTGAATCTTGTAGCTTGCGCTACCAGAGAACAGAACGCAACCAAATTCAAGTATAGGTCTTACGTAGGCTTTGTATAGTAACAATAACGTGTCGCGGCGCATCCCAAACTTTTTATTGGCGATTCTTATCAGCCGGCCATGAGCGCGTTCTCCTTTAAAAGCATTGTTCTTTATATGAAGGCTCCAATCTAATGCTGGGTGATAAGTAACACCCAGATATTTTACGAATTCCACTTGTGGAATCTGGAGAGAGCGATGGACTAATGAAATGTGCAAAGGCCTGTCTGGAGGAAATACCAAAACTCCGCATTTGTCTACATTCAGGGATAAATTAATACCCTGCAACCATACTCCAAGAGCATCCAAATATCCCTGCAGAATGTGGTAAAGGGAGTGGATATCCCTGGCCGAGGCGAAAAAAGCTGTCATCTGCATACACAAAAACTGTTATATCAGGACGAATGGGGATGCCACTGACCAAAACATTAAAAAAGCAGAGGGGATAGCACCGATCCTTGCGGCACACGTCTTGATTGATAATATGTATTTGAACATAGGGTTCCCTCGGCGCAGTAAAAGAATCTGTCCTTCAGAAATTCAGATATCCACGCATAAATGTAGGTTGGAGGATGTAACTGAGCAAGTCTGTTAAGTAAAATAGTATGCTCTACACTGTCATAGGCCTTTGCTACATCAAGAGTGACCAAAGCTGAAACTTCTCTTCTGCGTAGCGAGAGCCGGATTTTGCTCTCTAGATCCACATGCGCGGACCATATAGAGCATCCACGACGAAAGCCAATCTGGGCCGAACTGAGACCGTTGATGTCATGAACATGTTTTGTGAGGCGACTGTGCACTATTCTTTCTATTAATTTGACTAAATTTGAAGTCAGCGCAATTGGCCGAATATTATCTAAGACGTATCCTTTTCTTACATCTTTCATTAATAAAATAATTTTCGCCGTCTTCCAAATGCTTGGAATCCATGCGTTTTCCGGAGAAGCATTGACCATATCTAAGAGGGTGCTTGTAAACTCGTGGGCTAAAATTTTAATCATACCAACAGTGACACCATCTGGTCCAGGAGCTGCAGGATGCAACATTGCCAGGACGGAGAGGAGCTCTGATGCGTCAACCTCGGTATAATCTGAAGAGGGTGAAATTGTGCACAAAGGGACGTTGCTCTGCGTCTGGAAGCGTAACGCCAATCCCTGAGCAATACACTCCAGGCTCTCCTGAGCCTTTTGTGGTGATAACACTGTTGAACTAGTGAGAAGAGGGACGACAGAACTCTTGTTACGTTCCATGAATCTGTACAGGGCTTTCCGATGACGAGGATTTGAAAGATGTGTTTAAATTTTGGTTGTACTCCTCCTTGGCTTTTGCAAGTGTTCTTTTGAAAGATGCAGAGAAGAATTTGTAATTTAACCAATTAGCCGGACTCTGGTTGCAGGACAGCCTCTTCCAGGCCGCTTTTCTGCGACGATAGGCCTTCTCACATTCTTCTGTCCACCAAGGAGACGGCTGTTTAGTGGAGGCTGCTGCGGGCACAGCGAATATTGAGTGGTCTATTGCATTTTGCAATAATGAAACCGTCTGCTGAGCTCTGTCATCCCGGCTTGTATTAACTAAAGAGGCAAGTGAGGCGGACATCAGATTTCTATAAATTTTGTGGTTGACAAATTTATGGGTTACACAACTAGCTTTAAGAGGAGATAACAGGATAGTGAAAGTTATAGGAAAGTGATCACTAGACGTACCCGAATCCTCTGTCGACCAATCAGTCACATCTAGCCTACCTGCTGATAATGTTAAGTCAATGGCTGAGCGAGCAACCCCTCGCATAAAGGTTATTTCTCTAGAATTGCAGCAGCGTACAGCATTTGCAGACAGCCACGACCAGAGAAGCTGGCCGCAGGAATCAGTACGACTTCCCCAGTCACTATGGTGAGAATTAAAATCTCCTGCGATGACTGCACTGTTTGTGCCAGTCACCAAGCTGTCTAAACAGTCTGTCCTGTGTACACTAAAAGGAAAATAGACATTAGCAATTGTAATATCAGCACAATTCGGAAATAAAATTTTGATCGCTAAAAGCTCACAGTCAGGGAGAACAATTTTCTTAGAGATAGATGCCTGATGACATAAATTTTGTAGATAGCATGGTTACCAAGCCACCTCCCCTGCCAACATTTCGATCTGACCGGAAAACTCGAAAGTTTCTCATTGGAAATGATTTATACGGTGATAACCACGTTTCTTGTAAAAGTACAATATCAGGCTTATGCTTGTGAATAAGTATGTCTAGATCTGGAAGAGAAGACAATACGGAACGGCAATTCCATTGTAATACTTTGATACCTGCCATGATTATTGACCAATTGAAGAGGCCGAAACCGCCTCTTTAAGGATATCAACATGGGGGTGAAGTTTTGGTGGTCCCTTTTTAGCTTTCATCTGTGGAGAACTAGAATTAGATGGTGATGAGGAAGCACGGCGCTTCTGCGTAGGGCACGACATTTCGACGACACCTGTTGTGCAGATGTCACTGCGACATTAACTGCTAGGAACAGAGATGTTAGGTGGGACCTGGGGAGCATCAGAAGGTGATGTAGAGCGGCTAGCACTAGCTGCAGAAGCTGAAACAGATGCAGACGTTGCTGCCAGGACGGGTGTTGATGGTGACGCAGACTGAACTGCAACAAACTGAGCCAGCGCCTCAGAGAAAGTGTTTAGCATTCGCTCAACCACATTATTAAGCGCTTTTTCGACTGTGGTCACAATTGAGGCAGTCAAGTTGGACTCAATGTCCCCAACAGAAGCGCGCACACGACTAGCATATGAATCTTTTTTCCTGTTAAGAACAGCGTAAGCATCGGCTCTTGAGCACCGCTTCTCTTTGATAATGTCCAACAAGCTACGCTCTTCACTACGTTTTGCGCAGTTGGCATCATCAGCTGAGTGACTGTTGCTGCAGAGGCAACAATGAGGCTGCTCTGAGGTGCAGTGATCAGCAGAATGACCTTTTCCACATAAACGGCAGCGGGTCTCCGACTTGCATGCTTTGCCACTATGCCCGAACCGCCAACAGTTGGTGCATTGAAGAGGGCGGGGTTCTAGAGGGTCCACACGGTATACAATCGGCCAGATTTTTAGTTCAGCAGGGCAGGAAGAGCCAGCAAAAGTTGTTATTACAGACTCAGTAGCAACACGCGAGCCGTTTACCTCTCTACTGCAGCGGTAGACTGAAAGGACCCCAACGCCTGCATCTTGAAATTCCTGTAGAATTTCTTGCGGGGATGATGCTTGGTCGACACCTCTTACGATACCCTTGACACATGCAAGCTGTTCGGGAATGAATGCTTTCACCGGCAGCGAGCTGAAATTTTTGCACTTAAGCAAGTCTGCAACACAAGCGATGTCCGAGGACTTGCACAAAATTCCTCGACGGCCAAATGGACGCACCTCAGAGATCTGCAGGTATTGGGCAGTCAATGATCTTAGCTCCTGTTGAATTAGTTTGGGGGTTTTCATTTTGATCACACCCTCACCGATTGGAACGATAGCCACGGGAACCACATCAATGCCATTTTTGTGAAAGGACTCAAGTGGCAGGCTTTGGGCTGGCAAGCTGGCAAACCAAGCTGCCGACCCTCCACCTGGGGAGGTCAACGCCATCTCTCAGCAAAACGCACTCTTAGGTTCACATGAACTGCGTCTTAAACTACGCCTTGGCCAAAACCCCCCAACGTAGAACGGGCTCACCAAGGATGAACAAGCCGGAACCACCAGAAGATGCGGAAAACAGCAGCGGCCACCAAGAACACGTCAGCACGTCCGTCTTCTTCTCTTCTTCCACTTCTTCCACTTCTTCCTCGAAAATTCGCTGCTTCTGCTGTGGGGGGGCGTCATGCTGCCTACGTAAACGAAATTAAGCGTCACCCGTACAGCTACAATGTCGGGTGCTGCGACCACGATTCGTGCACCTTTAATATGTTACAAGAACCCAGTAAACGCATGCATTATGTTCCTGGACAAGCAAGCTTTATTGGCAGCCAGCAGATCAATTTTGCTGCTTGGGTCACATCACACAAGGCTTTGTTCTTTTTCCTTTTATTTTTCACTCATTTCTTGGTTGATGCCCTTCAAAAGAAAATGAATCCTGGTGAGGCAGAAAAACCTTACAGATTTTGTGCGCTCAGAACAGTGCTCCACACAACCAATCTGTGGCATGTTTGTGCTCACTTTGTAAAATATGGTGAAATAATAATAGTAATTGGTTTTGGAGAAAGGAAATGGCGCAGTATCTGTCTCATATATCGTTGGACACCTGAACCGCGCCGTATGAGAAGGGATAAGGGGGAGGGAGTGAAAGAAGAAAGGAAGAAATAGGTGCCGTAGTGGAGGGCTCCGGAATAATTTCGACCACCTGGGGATCTTTAACGTGCACTGACATCGCACAGCACACGGGCGCCTTAGAGTTTTTCCTCCATAAAAACGCAGCCGCCGCGGTTGGGTTCGAACCCGGGAACTCCGGCTCAGTAGTCGAGCGCCCTAACCACTGAGCCACCGCGGCCGGTAAATATGGTGAAAGCAAATCTAGAATGCAGACGGGTTCTGCACAATTCCTTGGTTAGCCGGCATTCAATAGTATTAATCAAATCATATATTGAGGCCGATGGGTACAGAAGCCCACCCAAGTCCCACTCTTTGCACACTTAGAGAGCTGATATGGGCATGAAGGCCCACGGAAAAGAGGCACTTTTTCAGAACACGATTTGTAACCCGAATCGCACCCGGGAACAAAACACCACCTCCGAGTTTTTTTCTTTGACGTCGGCGACATTTCTGCCAGCACGCAGCACCGGTATTCAAAGAGCACACGCTGAAGATCGCACCGAAATACGCAATGACGACTGCCCAAACCACGCCGTGACAACCACCACCCTGCCGTATCCTCCGGAATTCTGACAGCGCCCCAGACCGCAGCACTCGATTTAGCCCTGGCGGCCGTAACGCGCAGGGGGCCACCCCTCCCTGTGGGCCGCGCGTCGCGTTCTTCACACCTCCCCTTCTAGACACCCTAACCCGGAGATCTTTAACGTGCACTGACATCGTACAGCACACGGGCGCCTTAGCGTTTTTCCTCCATAAAAACGCAGCCGCCCCGGTCGGGTTCGAACCCGGGAACTCCGGATCAGTAGTCGAGCGCCCTAATCACTGAGCCACCGCGGCGGTCGGGCAGGTAGCCTCTCGTTTTGAGTTTTGGTACGAAAGCACTATCCTTCACGGGGTCAAACCCCACCAGGAATCTTAGGGCATCCCTGAACTTGAGGGTGCCGAAATAAATATTGCCGCGGCTGGGCTTCGAAGTCGTGGCGACGCGAACAGATCAGCTTCGCTCTCCACTGCACGAGGGCGCTGTGCTACGCCGCCGCCGATCACGCATCGTTGCTGTCGTTGTTGTTGTCTTCTGTTGTAGAGCCTCATACCTACAGTGGGGGATTAAGCTCCAACACATTCTCGCGCTGTGCACTTCACATCGTCGTCTTCATCAGCTTTCATCTGCGACGCGAAGAAATCTTATTAGCTTAACCTCAATCAGAGTGAGCTTATCCCCAGACGTGCCTACGACCCAGCAAAGCAGAACCATGAGTCAACCAGGCTAAACACATGCTTTCGCAAGCCTGCTCGGCTTAACTACCTTAAACCCCTACCACTTTTTTTCTCATCACATGTATGTTCCAATTAATTACCCCACGGCAACATATATGTATACGGGGCTATACTCATGTTCGCAGAGAAAAAAAGGCTCTCAGGATAGCGCACCCTTCAGGATATACAGCTTGGCCTGGCTCTCGTTGTTTAGCTAATAATCGGCAAAGCTGTCGTCCATCTCATTTGGGTTTATTTGAGCAGACTGTCAACGTTTTCGGTGATATAGTGGAAAGTGGCATACAGGCTGCTTGTAGTTCGTTGTGGTGGATCGACAGAATCTCTGATGAGATCAAAAACGCCAATTAGGACAACTTAATTTTTTAATCCCTGATGTCTTCCAGCATGAGGTATAGCCTGATCTCTCTCCAGCGCTCCTTGCCTAAGGTGTCGAGTTGCGGCCGGCCGTCACCCCGAGGGTAGCACTCCACCCGCTCCCGTACCTCGCAGGCATAGTTCATGAAAGTATGGAGGTCCTCAAAGGTCTTCAGAGCATCTCAGATCAACATGACCCCGCGTGCGAGTCGTTCACCGTCATGGATTCGCCGACGCGTTCCGCCAAAGTGCTGTGGCGAACCATTCGTTCAAGGGCTCGGGCGCCAAGCCTGCAGGAGTAGAAACGTCAGTGTTGTTTGGTTCGACGAAGCCAAAGCGGCAAGGTCTCTCATGAGGCCCACGCGTTCGGTTATAAAGCCTGTCTTTCGCGTGCGATGCATATAAAAGAAAGCAGCAATAGCCCAAACAAAGAAATGATAATTGTTTTTTATAACAAGGTTTTTGGGGAAAGGAAATGGCGCAGTATGTCTCATATATCGCTGAACACCTGAACTGCGCCGTAAGGGAAGGGATAAAGGAGAGAGTGAAAGAAGAAAGGGAGAGGTGCCGTAGTGGAGGGCTCCGGAATAATTTCGACCACCTGGGGATCTTTAGCGGGCACTGACATCGCACAGCACACGGACGCCTTAGCGTTTTGCCTCCACAAAAACGCAGCCTCAGCAGTCGGGTTCGAACCCGGGAACTCCGGATCAGTAGCCGAGCGCCATAACCACTGAGCCACTGTGGCGGGTAAAGAAAGAAATGCATATGAGAATCTTCGTCGTTTTATTTCTGATTTTCATTAGTGGGAAAATAGCAGCAAAATAATTTCAGAAGGAATATGCACTGACGTCATAGCGGCCGCAATTTTGTGGCACATGTAGTAAGGTGAAAGGCTTCAAGCTTATCTAATCGATTATCGCCAGCTGCTTCAGCTTGCACAGCTGAAGCTGCAAGCTGAACCATAAAATGGCTCCCTTGACGTCGCACGAATACTTCGGATGCGTGAAAGATAAGTGATTAGATAACAAAAGACAAAGGAAAACACATGCTGCCAGTGGGATCCAAACCACCGACTTCCGCATGTCGCGTAAAGTTCTGTAGTTACCCAGATACTGCGGCGGCTGTCCAACCTTTTATTTTAGAGTGGATATGTGTTCTGAGTAAACCTAACATTTCAGAGCGTTCACCAGCGCCACCCTCGTTCATAGCGGCGGACGTAGGACGGTTTGTAAGGCTGCACATGATGCGCGCCACGGGATCGGATGATGAAGGTGGGAGCTATGCAGGAACCCTCTTTTGGATGTTGTAATTTTTCAGCTGTTTATTTGAAACACCCGCGTCTCTTAAATATTCGCGTCTTCCTCCGAAGTAGAATGAGGCGTGAAGGTATGTTCCCTTTCTCAGAACGCTGAATGCAAATTTTGGTTGAAGTGATCGAGCCATTCCTAAGAAATAGGCAGCGAAACGGTGGCGGCGAAACTACTTCTGTTTGTGTGACACAGAACGACCACACACAGATCGCTGAGATCGCTCACCGTGGCCAGTAATGCTAGCGCAGAAAAGCAGACGACCCACCGAGTTGTGGGAAACGTGCCCACCGTGGCAGGTGGCAATGAAGTTAATTAAAATAAATTCAGTGCAGCTGCTACCAGTGTCCCCCTCCCCTCCGCTCCCCCCCTCACCACGGCACGAAAATTGAAACCTTAAAAACACTGATCCGGAAATCTTAAAACTGATCCGGAGTACCCGGGTTAGAACCCGACTGCGGCGGCTGCGTTGTTGCAGTATAAGAAAGGGAGAGGTTTCTACGCAGGTGCCCCAACATGCGGTTAGCATTGTTTATAATAGACTCCACGTGCAGATTCCAAGAAAGATTAGAAGGTATGTGCACACCAAGGTACTTATAAGAAGACACAGTTTCAAGAGGAGTATTATTGAGGTCGTAAGTGGCTATTGCAGTGTTACGTCAAGAAACACGCATATGTTCACACTTATTATTGTTATGTTCCATGTGCCATAATATACATCATTCTGAACCTTGGTTAACATCAGATCGAAGGACAGAAGTGTGAGAGTCACTGTTAATTTCCAGGTAAATTTCACAACCGTCGGCAAAAAGACATACAGAAGAAGCAATGATGTTAGACAAGTCATTAATATAAATGAGAACAAGTAGAGGCCCTAGGACAGAACCCTGGGGAACGCCTGAGCCCACTGGAGAGGAACGAGAGTTGGACTTATTAGCAGTCACGTATTGAGAACGATTAATGAGGAAGGACTGAAGCCACAAAATGATGTTAAAGTTGAGATTGAGATTATTTAATTTGAAAAGTTGTAACTGATGAGAAACTTTGACAAAGGCTTTGGAGAAATCGAGGAATATAGTCAGCCATGGAACCCCGGTCAAGAATGAAATGAAGATCCTGTGTAAAGAACAGATGCCGCGTCTCGCATGAGAATGATTTACGAAACCCGTGTTGGCAATCACTGAAAAAATAATTTGAATCAAGAAAATTGGCAAGGTGAGAGCAGATGACATGTTCCATTATCTTACAAGGGATGCTAAGAAGTCAAATGGACAGCTAATTTTTAGGAGAGTGTTCGATTCCAGTTTTGTTCAGGGGAACCACCTTGCCCACCATCCAGTCGCTAGGAACACAGCCAGACTCAAGATATTGTTGAAAGAGTTGAGCAAAAATAATTGCACTATACACTTTCGTATTTTTCAAAAGTTTCGAGTTGATGTTATCCAATCCGCATCATGATGATATCTTCACCTGTTCAATTAATTATTTTTGATGCCAACAGAATCTATTATAGTAGGGTTCATAATCAAGAAGTCGTGGGGTGGGTAATGAGGAAATGCGGCAATTAATTCGTTAGTAAAAGAAGCTGTAAACACATCATTAAGAACATCAGCACACATTTCACTGGGAATTACTTGATCGTCTAAAGTTTTAAGATGAATTGTAGATGGATCAGTTTTCTTAACCATGTTTCAAAATTGTTTGGGATTATTTATTAGCATCGACAGAAGAGTATGACTAAAAAGTGACTCCTTAGCTTGCTTTAGTGCTGACTTAGATTCATACGCAGCGGACTGATAAGCATCCCATCGGGGTACAGAATTGGACAGTCTGGCGGAGCGAAACAGACGTTTCTTTTTTGTTATTTTGTTAGATAGCCTTTTTAGTGAAGAACTAAACCAGGGCGAATATTACTTATTACTTTTCTCAGCGGCTAATACGAATTTGTCAGGGACGCAATTTTGTGCTTAAAAACGTTCCTGTTAATTTCGATTGGACGGTCGTGAAAAGATGGTACGCATACATCGATAAAAGCAGCTAGTTCATGATTTTGGCCTCAAAGTTTGCATTTTTGTAGTCACGGATGTATTTAATAATAATTGGTTTTTGGGGAAAGGAAATAGCGCAGTATCTGTCTCATATATCGTTAAACACCTGAACTGCGCTCTAAGGGGAGGGATAAAGGAGGGAGTGAAAGAAGAAAGGAAGAGAGGTGCTGTAGTGGAGGGCCCCGGAATAATTTCGACCACCTGGGGATCTTTAGCGGGCATTGACATCGCTCAGCACAAGGGCGCCTTGGCGTTTTGCCTCCATAAAAACACAGCCTCAGAGGTCGGGTTCGAACCCGGGAACTCCGGATAGTAGCCGAGCGCCTTAATCACTGAGTCACCGCGGCGGGTCGGTTTGGTTTATGGTTTATGGGGGTTGAACTTCCCAAAGCGACTCGGGCTATAAGGGACGCCGTAGGAAAGGGCTCCGGAAATTTCGACCACCTGGGGTTCTTTAATGTGCGCTCACATCGGACAGTACACGGGCCTCAAGCATTTCGCCTCCAACGAAATGCGACCGTTGCGGCCGGGATCGAACCCGCGTCTTTCGTGTCAGCTGCCGAGTACCATAACCACTGAGCCACCCGGTGGCTTGTTATATCGGGAACTACGTAAGATCGAGGTTCGTCAGACCGAGGTTTAACTGTGAAACCATACTACGGGGTTTCGTGAAGCACTGAGCTTAAAGATTCACGCAGTGCGCGAAATTTTAGAAGAGACTGAGTCGTCATTTTTGTTATCTCCTAGAGAAGACAGAAAAAAAACTTTATTGACGCCAAAAATTGGTCGATTCAGCGGGACCCGGATGTCTTCATGTTGAAGTTCCGAGTCTTCCAGGGGTGGTGCCCTTATTCCAGGGCCCCACTGAGGCTTGCTACCTCATACGCATGCTGGACCAGTCCTTTTTGGACCGCCAGCACGCTGCTGGTGAGCAGGCTCTCCCACTGTTCCGCATTGGGCTCTTTTAGTTTAGGGAATGAATAATTGTTTTTACACTCGCATGTAATATGGTATAAAGTGAGGGTGTCTGCATACCACTAACATGTGTCCGCGTACTGGTTCGAAAACATTTTGCGAAGTATGTGTAAGTTATGAAAGCTTCCTTGTTTGCAGTCTACGCCAACCGACTGCCTCATATTACGTTAATAGCTGATGTGGTAGAAATAGGTAGGAATCTTTTTCTTAAGCACGCAGCCGCAAGCAGACTGCGCTTGCTCTTTTGTGCGAGAACAGCACCCAAAAATCACGCACACAACTTCGCTAACGCACCTGCCGAGTACGGCTTCCTGTTCAGCCCAAGTTGCCGCGGTGGCTGAGTGGTTATGGCGCTCGGCTGCTGGCCCGAAAGACGCGGGTTCGATCCTGGCCGCGGCGGTAGAATTTCGATGGAGGCAAAATTCTAGAGGCCCGTGTACTGTGCGATGTCAGTGCACGTTAAACCCAGTTGTTAGTCAGCGCTTGTTTGTCTTTACACCTCAGTTTCCACGTCCCGTCTTTGTTGCGCTGTTTCAAAATGGATACGTACCAACTTGCCCAAATTTCTGCTTTACTCAACGTTAAAGAGCCCCAGGTGGTCGAAATTCCCGGAGCCCTTCTCTACGGCGTCTCTCATAGCCTGAGTCACTTTGGGACGTTAAACTCCCATAAACCCGTAGAACCCTGTTCAGCCCAGGCGGCACGACGAGCCATGGCCAGGAGGAGTTCCGAGATGGTCTGGATATTGCTGGACGCGTGGGTTCACGCGGCTGAGAATTTTCAGGAGTCACAGCGAAAAACGCGACATCACCACAATGTTAGCGATGCCACATTAGCGCATACGTTCCACATATCGCACCGACAATATGTCTTTTGAGGCGCTACCATATTCATGTACAAGTGCATCATTCTTGGAGAATACTTCTCAATGTTAGAAAATTTTAGGGTACTGTTAAGGAAATACTGAAGATAACTTTCCATTCCTTCGATGCGTAGCAAAATCTTTCCTTTAAAATTTTCCCATCGCTCGCACCAAGCAGTTAAGACTGCCATTCAAAACCATGAGGAACGCTTTTGACGATAGCAAAAAGCTTAATGGCAAAAAATGCAAGCCTGTGGACAAAAGATCTCCGTATATTTATTTTTTTTTCTACACCTAAAATGCTCCTCTGTAGGGGTTTTACTTGAGGGGTGGGCACATATTCATTGTTAGTGAATTCTTACAATATATCCTTTTCTCCACAATTTTTTTCTACGACATGCTTGAAATGACTCCTCCCTGGGGTCATGGCGGGGCGGCATTTTACTGTTTATGTTGTCTATTTTACTTGAATAAAAATTGTCATAAGCGTTAAAAACTTGCGTTCATGATTCACAGTCTCACCGTGCTAATTAATCCAGGATCTTATGTTCATGAGATAGAAATAACAATAAAGCACAGTTTCAACATTTTACTGTAGAAAAATATCAAGAACCACCACCTCGCTGGGCAGTGAGTTACGAAACATAAACTGCAGACTGGCGATTCATTATGTTTTAAATACTGGTAGTTACACATAGGGAAATATCTGTCTCATTGGAAGAAGTCAAAACTACAAAACATTGTGGCTTTGACTGGCGCCTGTCTTCTTTGAAGTTTTCAGAGCTGCTTATGATGTAGTCTTTTTACCTTCCCCAATTTATGCAGGACATAACATATACTCAATCCGAATAGTAAGGATAAGTGCGTGTTGAGGAAAGGGTACAATCGCATTTGACTATGTAATGTAGACTATAAAATGTTTGCGAAAATACTTTCTTTCCGCTTGCACATTATTGCGCTAAATTTCGTACTGAGCATGCATCAAGGCCCCGCCGCGGTGGCTAAGTGGTTAAGGCGCTCGACTACTGATCCGGAGTTCCCGGGCTCGAACCCGACCACGGCGGCTGCGTTTTTATGGAGGAAAAACGCTGAGGCGACCGTGTGCTGTGCGATATTAGTGCACGGTAGGATCCCTAGGTGGTCGAAATTATTCCGGAGCCCTCCACTACGGCACCTCTTCTTTCTTCTTTCACTCCCTCCTTTATCCCTTCCCTTACGGCGCGGTTTAGGTGTCCAACGATATATGAGACAGATACTGCGCCATTTCCTTTCCCCCAAAACCAATTATTATTAGCAGGCATCAAGCATGCTGCGACATCCCTCAAATGACTGCGCACCAAGGCCAACCTCACATCTAGGCGATGGTGAGGCCCAAGCATGCATGTGTGGAGGCAGTGTGGCGCCATCCCGTGGCAAAAGGAAACATTTGATGTGAACGGATGACAGCTCTATTTTAACTTCTAACACACCTGTAGCCTCATTGCCTCAAGCGGGCCTTTTATCTGAAGCGCACTACGAGGCTAAAGAGGCCACCAAAAAGATATTGTGAACACTACGGTGTGGGTCGGCAAAGCGGCCGATGAGGTGGGCTTGTAAATTCCGGCGGAATGTGCACCATATGGAGGCGAAGAGATTGGCTACAGTGTGCCAAGGAGCTCTTGAGGCTGAAAAGCCGCCGTAGCCCTCGTCACATGGTAAGGCAGCCGTTGTTGCCGTTACTCCGTCGCGTCGTTAGTGCGAGAAAAAAAAGCCGCCACCACCTCGAAGACGTTGAAGTAACCAGCGTTAGCTGTTTGGTTTACTAGACGAAGAAAGCGAATAAGAACGCGCCGCTCGTCTCGAGAAACAGAATGTAATACCCCTTGGAACGGGGTGGATTGCAACCATGCTCGCCTACGCGTGCACGGACGCCGCCTAGCGGATCGATCGCCGATTAGCGTCATCTATCAGAGAAATTACGATGCACGTTTACCCATTGTCGAGCTTTACCCCCTCAAGATACGTCCCAAACGAAATTTGCTTCGTTTGGGGGGTCAAGGTGGGCCTAGAATTGGCTTGCGGTGCGATATGATAACGCTTCAATTAGTGATTGCATGTATAAAATGTCTATACCTATTATATAATTGTGGTTTTATTTCTGTACCACAACCCACATGGTTTTATTTGCCTACCATATTGGATATACTACTATCCCAAGATGGGTGCCCGTTGTTGTCGGAGTATATATATAGCGGAACGAATGTTCCTCTATATCTACGAACTAAGCACTCTAGTACGGGTCGGCCCGGCAGCAACAGCAGCAGCACCAGAAGCGAATGTATACATCAGACCGCCCGAGGCTGATACTTTACCATGATATCTTATACCTGATTTAATATCTGCTGCGGGTCCTTGGACCCAAGATATTAAACTTATTTTTGGAATATGCGGAGTGATCGCCATGAAGAGCTCTGACACGGGTCGGCCCGGTATTACGCTGCCTCCGGGGTCGGCCCGGGACATTAGCGAGCGCATTTTCTTTCTATCTTTGCTCTCCTATTCTGTAACTGTCCTACTTTCAACACGTGGCAACGAACGTGGTTCGGCTTGACCCAGTAGGCAGGCCCGTGCACTTTTCTTTCTTCCTATCAACAACTGCAACAACCCGTGGGCGTCTGCATCAATATCTGCTGCGGGTCCTTGGACCCAAGACATTAGAACTATTTTTGGAATATGGCGGAGTGTTTGGCTTGAAGCACTCTGCACGGGTCAGCCCGGTATTACGCTGCCTCCGGGATCAACCCGGGGCACATTAGCGCGCGCCTTTTCTTTCTATCTTTGCTCTCCTGTTTTTTAACTCTCCTACTGTCATCACGTAGCAGCGAGCGTGGCTCTGCTTGAGCCAGTTCGCAGGCCCGTGCACTTGCCTTTTCTTCTGCAGCGAATGTATGTATACATGTATAGCGGTCCCGTAACGGGACAGTTTTCCTACCCGTTTTAGGATATTATTTGGTGGGGGCCAGGGGAAAGAGATGATAGGGCACAACCAATTTTAATGACCGCCATCTTGAAATCGAGAAACCGAAAGTATGCCGCTATTTCGCCTCCTGATGTCATACTCATAGTTCCACGTCTATCCACCATATTGGACCGGGACGTCATCATTGGCACGCGGCAGGAGGTTGTTTCTACAATGGTATTGTAGATAGCGCCACAATTCTTAATGTGAGATTAGCTGTTTTCTAGTTGCAGCCACAGATGGCGCTTTGATCTCAGGGTGGCAAACAACCTCACGAGATATCGAAACGGGATGAGTAGT
The DNA here is from genome assembly GCA_030143305.2 of Amblyomma americanum. Taxonomy (NCBI): domain Eukaryota; kingdom Metazoa; phylum Arthropoda; class Arachnida; order Ixodida; family Ixodidae; genus Amblyomma; species Amblyomma americanum. Next base: position 266,658 of record JARKHS020025823.1, read on the forward strand.
TGCTGCCACAGGTGGCGCTGTAATCATGGGTGGTAGCAGACCCCACAAAATCTCGAAACGTGATGAGTAAGAGCTAACGCTCTTAAAGCCTTGGACAAGTTTTCTACTTCTCGCAGAAGCCACGAGGAGCGCTGCGAGTGTGACGTCTCCGTTCATCTCCATAGCACACGGGGGATTCTAGGAGCACTGCGGAGTGATGCATAACTACTGCTTATTGTTAGAGAGCGAAAGCTGTGGTGTATCGGGCAAGTAGACGCGGCTTGGCGTCTGTAACATTGTGTTCCGCACACTGGGTAGGCAGCGCGCCCAACCTGCCACCCTGGCAGTGGCAGTTCAAGGGTCGGTCGCGAGAGGTTGCTCACCTAGTGAACGCTGCGGACTGCATTGCAGTGTGTCTGCCACAACGTTCTCAGCGCTAATGCATGCCGCCCACATCTCGCTCACCATCGCGAGGCGTCCGCTAACCCATGGAGCCGGTTATGTGCTCTTGCTTTCGTCAAAATCATCGGAGTCTACAACGTTGTTAACGCCAACGCCAACGAACACCGGCGGCCTATAGCTTAAGGTCCGGGGTTGTGCTACAACGCTGCGGATGCGAACGCCGGCAGCGCACGTATATCTCATTACGGCCACGTAGCTTAAAGCGCGACTGAGGTGTCCACTGTCCCAGGCTGGTGCCCTGTTGTGCGCCTTTGCTTTAAAGATACCGCTCTTTTTCGGTTTCGGCGCAGCTGAGGTTTGGCGACGTCACGTGATTCTCCTTTTCTCAAGACCATATGAAACACACCGAACAAGCCACTGAAGGTGGTGGTAAAGGTTTCGCTTTAAAAGCAGGCCTTTGCTCGTAAACTTGTGTGAAGGCGCTGGTGAAGTCCACTAGGGCAGGGCTTTTTAATCTGCGCCTTCCATCTATACCTACGGGTGCTCGACCACGAGGGAATTCTGTCACGTTTAACTCTAAGCTTATGTTTGTAAAAGTAAGTTCACAAGCGAGCGATAAATGATGAATGTAAAGAATGTAAAGCTTCAATGCAAGTGGCGCATCTCCAGCTGTAACTACACAAACCAGGCCTGGAGCTTTATTTTATATTATATATTTTATTTTCACCATCCTGTTTCCCTTTCTTGCCACGCAAAAGGTCCGTACATGTTGTGCTGGCGTATGCTTGGCCGAAGCCCCTTGGGCTGTAGCTAAGGCAGTGTTGTAGCTGCCGCGGTACAACATCGCTTGGACTTTTTTCCGAGCCAACAGCAAGTCCGGACATCAAGGTGTGGGCTCTTGCCAGAAAAACAAGTCGGGGAGGGTTCCAGGTCTGGCTTCTTAGTTGAACACCGAGACTAGAGGAAAAAAGAGCATGGTACTCGTTTAGTCAAGATCTAATAATAGAATTTAACGTGTGAAAGCGTGGTACACAATGCCCTGAAATACGATAGTTACATATATGCAACAATTCCGGACAAGAGAGTTTTTGAGCGGGAAAGAGAGAAATGGTATCTGCATATCAGACTTGTATTTTTTTCCTAGTAAGGTTTTCGCTGTAAGCTCCCAGACGCGAGCGATGGAAAAACAGAAGCAAAGGAAGAATTGATCATTACCTTCAATATTTAAAATTTTGGTATCAAAATGTTGGATGTGAAACGGGGCTACGTAGTGTGCCTTACTCAGTGGAAATTTCCAATAGCTCTGTTTTACACGTGGTAGGTTATTTTACGTTAGACGGAGACTCATTTCATTCCTGCACGTAAAACAACCTAGTAAGGTGTTAAGTAAACAATTAAGCTATAGTGATCGCCAGCTCTAGAGGCGCAAAAAGAAGAGTGAAAATCCTTCGCATGCCTTGACTTTGTTCTGAACCTCCCAGAAACTGAGCGCAAAAACCAGACGCTCTCGTTACCGTTATCAGTATCGTTATTGCTCTCGTTACCGCAGCGTATTAAGTAACGATTACTCCACTCCGGTGATCCGTCCCTTGTACAAATATTTTTATTCCATGCCACACTACATGTGGTAAGGCATTTCACTAAGCCCTCGGACGGCTTCCCCACAACAGATTAAATTGGTAATAAAATTTCACACAACACTGATTCTACCGAAACGTTGCCAAGCTAACATACTAAGTCGCTCATGTTACGCGAGACGCAAGCAATTAATAATTAACCTAATTCATATGAACAGACGCGGAGTCAATGAGGTCACTGAACTTCTATATTCACACCCCACTGTGGGCCACGAGGTTCTTCGTATTGGAAGCCTTTGGAATATATCCGCCCATCTGTGGTTCTACAATGGGAGCCGAAATTAAAATATACAACCCGTCCAGCATTTCTCCTCCATCAGAATCGTGTAGCCACTGCTGAAGAACAGAACACCATCAAAGCAAACATAGCGTATGTGGCTAAACTGCAGTGCCGTGCCGTGAACTCGTAAACAAGCCTGCATGGCTTTAGCAGAGACATCCTCGTCTTGTAGGGGCAATTCGTTTCTACTATGACAACATCGGCCGCGATCGCGCATGCACGTTAAAGACAAACGTAATGCAATTGCTTGACCTTGGAGGTCTACGCCAAAGGCCAAAGAGAGAGACAGGTGCCTTTGATGGTCCAACCCTTGGACAGATGGCCACACTGGCCGCAAGTATCGATGAATTCTTCCGACTCTGGAGCCTTGCGCTCGAGACTCTGGCAGAAGGGGAGAGTAAGGAGAACACTCATTACCTTCCGGTGGCAGTCTATTAAAGAAATGGAATAATTAATTTTTAAGAAACCGAAGAAAGAGATTAGGAAGGTTATTTATTGATTGATTGATTGATTGATATATTGATTTATTGATTCGAAATGATTCGGAGAATGAAAAACAATGCGCGACGACTCAGTAATGAATGTCTGCAAAAGTATGCCAAGAATTCTAGAGTAGTCAATAGACGAAAAAGAACAGGACTCCTTTTTTAATATCTATCGTTATTCTCTGCGGGAAATAATACCTTGTACCGCCATGAAGATAAGTAAGCGAAAGGTGTCTGTCGTCCGACAGAACTTACAGCAATCACTATTGTCGTTCAAAGTAATCCAGGGTACGAACCTGTGTCGCACAACACAATGCACGAAAAAAAAGCTTTTCTCGCAATACAGAATTGTGTGGCGCGACAGAAAATTCTGTCGTGCGTTTTGAAATTGGGCCGCTGGCCAGTCAGCCGATATTTGTTCCAGATTCTTCATGTTTCTTTCTTCCTTGAACCTGCGTCCTGTGTACGCAGTTGTTCACGGGCTGTTTGGCCATGGTAAGAATTAAAATTTTGTCACCGCGACAATTATGTAACCAAACGAAAGCACAGGAAATGAGCTGGCTAAATTGACTGATGCTACTCAATTGTAGCTAATGGGATGTGTGCTGGATCTTCTACTCATCCCTTCAGTACCAGATTGCCGTGCTCAACAACGGGAGGAGTGCAGCAAATAGGAAGCATTGATTCATTCACATAAGCTAGATAAATATTCCTCACCCATTTCTCCGATATCAAAAAGTGCTTTGTCTTCCGCGTTAAATGCTGCTTCATATTTCAACGGCTGCACTTTCTTCGCGCAAAAGATAGTGAGAAAAATTGAAAACCAATATGTGCGACACCGAAAATACTGCAGAGGAGCCCAGGGACCTTGTGGAATCAATGACGTCATAATGATTTACCAACCTGTGACGTATCCGGCTGGGTGTTTCCCTGGTCCCGCAACCAGGTTATGCGGTCGCGTGCTCGGCTGGTGGCGTAGATGCTCTCCTGCCAGGCTTAACAGCGCTGCGAGAATAACAACGAGCTTATTTTCTACGTTCGAATAGATGGGGATGTTTGGGTTTACAAGCATTAAAATCTGCCCATTCAAATGAGAAAAAAATGACTGTCTTTTTGCGTAGTTTAAAAAACACGCGAATTCGGTCCCCTAGCAGTTTAGTTTTCCCTTCGGTTCCGGTGTCCAGATACAGTCTTCACTAATGGCAGTTTTTCTGATAACGATAACGGGTTATTGTTCGCATAGGCATAATTGCATTTTCTACTTGACATTCATAGATCTATGCTGGAAGTATACTCCTACCTTCGCACTGCCATCAGCGAACAAGTGGCTGAGGCCCTTCCACCGGTCCCTCCACCCGCACCAGCACAGCCGCCCGCACCTGTCGCTGCACCCCTGACCTACGCTGCCGCCGTCTCTCGGCCACGGCCGCCTAACTACCGTCCAACCTACGCTCCAATTCAAGCGTCTGTGCCTCAAGTTCCTCACGCTCCGATGCCTTTTTTGCGACCGCTTCGACAATTTGGCATTCACTGACGTACTAGTGATAATCGGCCTATTTGCTACTCTTGCGGACTGCCTGGTCATGTGGCCCGGCTTTGCCGTCGTCGCGCGCCAATCTCCCCAGATGCCGGTTACTGGCCTCCTCCCAGTGAATACTCATCGCCAGCCGAGCCGCCACAGAGTCGCCCGCTTTCACCTTGCCGCACTCCCTTCTCCACCCGGTGCTCACCTTTTCCTCGTTGCCGCTCCCTTTCTCCCCCGCGTCGGCGCCCGAATCTTTCGCAAGTTGAAAACTAGACGCCGCAGTTCTTGAGGCGAGAACTGCGCCACCAGCGAAATGTACAAGGCCTCAATTGTGTGCCGCCAACCTGATCGCCGTTTCGGTTCTGGCGCTTTTCGGCATGGGTGCTGTTGTTTCTGCCATGGCCGCCTCCTTTTTCCGCTCCTTACGATAAGGGACGACCCGACTTCCTTGATTCTCGCTGCGCACCGAAAGCGCGCAGGCTATTGCGCCGTTAGCGACATGCACGGCTCGAGTCGTTATTCAGGAAATCCTGTACGTGATTGAATTAATCATTTTGCCAACCGGTTGTCATGAAATTATCTTGGGTTGGGACTTGCTGTCCTGCCATAATTCAATTCAATTCAATTTATTCAACATCTTGAGTATGTTCGGTGCGTCGACAAAAAGCCAGAGAGAAGGCTTGAAAGGGGTCGACGCGCCCTACAACGACTTGACAGCAGCATCAGAAAACATTAATAACAGGATCCCTACGTGAATATAAAAATAAAATAAAACCTCAAGTAAGCACACAGGAGAGAAAATACATATAATAAGTACAAATCTCAGTTGCACAAAGTGCCGACGGGTACCCAAGTGTACATAAGTAGGTGCCTTATTCAATGAGCACGGCACACATAAGGCAGTCATCGATTGTGCTCGTGTTGAACTCGAGTTCTTTGCGTTCAGCGGTTCCACGTCTCCCGATGCCCCTTCTGCTGCTCCTGCCAAAGACGTCGTTGCAAAGACATTGAACTGCCTTCCCGTTCGTCTGTTTTGGTCCCCATCACATCTGACCTTGTTCGCGACCGCAACGTACTTTTTACACCATCACCCCTCTTTCTGTGCCGGAAGTACCTGACCCTACCTTACGCCGTCCTCACCCTGTCAGCTGGCCTTAGCACGTTGTTCGGGACCCATCTGTTTTCATATGCATCCGCTGTGCGTCGCGGCGAGTGCCTCGGTACTGCGCAGATTATTGATTTCATTCTCTATCGATATGGAACTGATGATTCGCCGTCCATCGACGTAGATGCCCTCAGCCCGCCGGTTCCTGCACTCGACACTTCGCCTCCAGACGTTTTCCTTCCCTCCATCGACGCCTCTCTTCCTGCAACTCAACCCACTCAACTTCTCGGGTTCCTTCATCAATTTCGTTCCTCCTTCGATTCACACCAACCCGCTTTGACCCGCAAGTCGACTGTCTCCCATCATATCGACGCCGGTAACTACGCCCCTCTGCGTCAGAGCCCATATCGTGTCTCCGCCAGTGAGCGCCAAGTTATTCAAGACCAAGTTGACACGACGCTTCAGAGCGGCGTGATTCAGCCCTCACACAGTCCCTGGGCCTCGCCCGTGGTCCTTGTGAAGACGAAAGATGGCTCTATTTCTGCGTTGATTACCGCCGCCTGAATAACATCACGCGAAAGGGTGTTTACCCTCTTCCGCACATTGATGATGCTCTGGACTGCCTTCAAGGAGCGGAACTCTTCTCTTCTCTCGACTTACGCTCTGGGTACGGGCAGGTCCCCATTGCAGCCGACGATCGCCCTAAAACCGCATTTGTGCCCCCTGATGGCCTGTATGAATTTAACCCCATGCCTTTTGGCCTCTGTAATGCCCCGGCTACTTTTGAGCGCATGATGGACAGCGTTCTGGGCGGCCTGAAATGGAAGTCATGCCTGTGTTATCTCGACAACATCGTGATCTTTTCGCCCGACTTGCGGCTCATCTGTCCCGGCTGAATCATGCCTTAACATGCGTTACGGACGCCGGCCTTCAACTGAACTTAAAAATTTTTAAGTGTCGATTTGCTGCTCGCGAGCTGACAATTTTAGGCGACGTTGTGTCAGAAGAGGGCGTGCGACCCGACACCGCCAAACTTCGTGCTGTGACTGCGTTTCCAAATCCTACTTGCTTTAAGGAACTGCGCAGCTCTGTTCCTCTTTTCGGCGTTTTATTCGCAACTTTTCGGCCATTGTTGCTTCTTTAACTCAGCTTCTCAACAGCAATGCGGATTTTTCGAGTTGGTCGCGTGCCTGCGACGACGCCTACAACACCTTGGGCAGACTCCTCACGGCACCACCCATCTTGCGTCACTACGACCCTCAAGCCCCAACCGAAGTACACACGGACGCCAGTGGCATTGGCGTCGGGGCGGTGCTCGCCCAACGCAAGTCTGGATTCGAGGAGTATGTGGTTGCTTACGCCAACCGCACCCTCACGAAAGCCGAATCCAACTACTCCGTGACGGAAAAGAGTGCTTGGCCTGTGTCTGGGCCGTTGGCGAAATTCGACCTTATCTCTATGGCTGTCCGTTTGACGTGGTCACCGAGCATCATGCCATATGTTGGCTTTCTTCGCTACAAGATCCCTCTGGTCGCCTGGCCCAATGGGCTCCAAGAATGGGCTCTGCGCCATCTAATCCACTGCGCCTTCGCTCACCACCTGTGACATGCCTTCTGAACAGCGTAAATATGAGTGGATTGCTTCTCTTCTTGACTTTCTCTCCGACCCATCTAAGCCTCCAGCATCCTGCCCCCTTCGTCGCCAAGGTTCACGTTTTCCAATTCCCGATTATCTATTCTATAAGTGCTACTGTAAGTCAGATGGAGAGAAATGGCCCCAAATCTGCACCAGTCTCCAATCTGACCCGCAATGCGGCCACGCGGGAGTATTCAAGACACTTTGATCTTAGCCAAAAGGCCGAGAAGCGATGTACACTCGCATCCGTCTATGGTACTAATGGAAGGCATGTATAACTTCATCGTAGAGTACAGCCGGCCAAATCTTAAGCTGGCGTGCGCGACGGCCACTTTTTCCGTGCTCCTGCAGCTCATGGCGGAGCAAACGTTCGAAAATATCAAATCTAAGCACAGGGTCACTAAGCCCGTGCCTAACATCGAGCTTTCTGCAAGTTTGCTTCGTCGCAAAGCGCAGGAGCGCAGGAAAAGCGGCCGTCGCGCAAGCCAGCTAAAGATTTGGCCGGCTGTGAACTCCTTAGTAACGGAGGACGCGTCTTGGCTGACGTTGTTAAAGCTCTACTCGCCGAGTGCAATAACATTCATCGGACTTGTACAGCCTACCGGAAACAAGTGGTCTAACGGAACGATTTAATCGCACTCTGGGCGGCATGCTGGCGATGTACGTTGCTGCCAACCACACGAACTGGGACCTCGTTCTACCCAATATTACGTACGCCTACAGCACTGCTACTCAGTCCACCACCTGTTTCTCCCAATTTTTTCGGCTCTACGGCCGACATCCATCCACTCGCATCGCCAAAGTTGTACAACTGTTTATGAAGGTGCCCAGCGCGCCGAAGACTCCCGCCAGATTGCACGGTCGCTCACGGCAGACACTCAGGTGCGCCAAAAACACCGCCATGACGACGGTTATCTCGATCCGGATTTCCCACCCGGTTCACTCGTCTGGCTGTGGATTCCTTCCACTGCTTCTGGCCTCTCAAAGAAACTTCATTCGAAATACCCTGGCCCCTACCGCGTCCTGGCGCGCACATCCTCTGCGAGCCCCTCACACCGTCTTCCGATCTCCGCCCACGTGGTCGCGAGACTACAAATGTCCAACGACTCAAGCCGTACCATATACGACCCAGTTGCGTTGTCGGCACAGTGAGTCGCCAGGATGGCTCCTTTTCTCCCCGGCGCCATTGTGAATAAGAAGATCATCATCCTAGCCTCACTGCCATCACAATACCACTGTGCTGAGCCGGGAACAAAAGAGCATTTCCTTCTCTTCTGTCGTCGCTACTCATCGATCCGGAGGCGACTATTAGAGGTCCCAATGCAAAATCTCAATTTGCGTCTCTCCTCTGCGGTTGTTCTGTCCCTTGGCGCTTCAATGCTTGGCCATACCAAGGGGAATGTTTGCTCTGCCGTTCAAAATTATCTCCTAGAATCAAAACGTCTGCCTTCATAGGCTTTCGTACTGCCCATACCATCATAAGCTTTCGTATTTGGGTAACTACTTTTTGCAATTCCTACTCTCTCTCTCTCTCACTCAATCTCTCTTTTTTTAATGATTCCCTTACCTCCTAATTTTCAGTTTGTTAGGTCGCCCTAACCTCCTGCAACCTCCTCTGCTACGAAAACAGAGTTACACAATTTTTGTTAGGTCATCCCACGCTTGCCATATGCAATCTTCTATTTAAATAGTCACCGCCTGGTTATGGCCAATCCCCCTTGTGGGTAAGGGCCATTTTGTGAGGGGAACAACAACAACCATCGCTCAGAGTGAGCGCCTGCTGACCTGAATATAGGAGAGACAGTTGCTGCCGTGGTTTCGCCGCCGTCTGAGCGTCAACCTAAGCTCCAGTTACAAACTGTCGATGATAAAGATCTATTGGTGGACTTTTTCTGATACTGCTCTCCGTACGGGTAGAGCAGTGTTGGTTTAATTCGGAGTGGTGTTCAATATCTATTCTAATACATCAGTCTGCAGTTAAGTTCAATGTAAATGTTATTGCTCTGATTTTTATTTCTGCTGTGGGCTGGCGGCCGTGTTATGTGTGCCAACATTGCTCATTCTTGCTGCATCTGAGCAGATGCGTTATAGTTATGCGTGGCAGCGCGTGTGTCAATGCGCGACCACAGGCTGTTGGAGAGCTGCTGTATTTACTCGTGCCATGAATGTACTTTCTGCCCTGAATTATTCCTGAAAATTTCAGCAATGCGTGAGTTACGCGGGATAGAACAGCCCGAAAGCATTTGAAGCGGTAAATGTGGGAGAAAGGGCAGGTTGGGAGAATAAGCACTTCATCCGGTGTGACTAACGTTCTCAATAAAGCGGAATGCAGTATTCAGCGCGCATTCCATGTATGAAAGCTTACGGTTACCTCAATCCCGCACCCATAACTGACGTAGCGGCCCGCAATGCTCTCAAAATGTGCGCAGCTACCGTTCGCTCTAGCATAGCTCACACCTTTTCGCATTTGGCACATGGTGTAGTTGTTCGGCAATGAAAAACCGGGAACCCACAGGCATTCGCAGTATTATAACCAGACTTGCGTACCAACAAAATCAGGTGCAATAATGACGCGAAGAAAGCAATTGTACGTTTCGAGAGCACAAGTTCAACCTGCGCTCATTACGCGACCCTGTTCACTATGCGAGTAGATGTGTTAGTTTGATTCGCTTTTTTTTAATTTCGGCACAAATTCGCACAGTCCGCATCCCCTTTTCTTACAGTAGTCAACTAGTCGGCTAGTTTTAAGAATGATAAATAACCGCCGCTGTCTTCGGCCATTTTGGAGGTACTAGTGTAGCTGAAGGAAAAAAAATCAGCCTATGCAGGCAGCCAATTTGCGCTTAGCTTACTGCCCAATACCATCACGCCCTGAATCGCAATCAACACTGGTTAAAAATGCCACTCATGGAGCACTTACTCTGGCGTACTTTGCAAATTGGGCATGCAAGCCGCCCTAGTTCAGGAAATAGAAGGCGACCACATGAGTCTCGATATAGCCTGTCACATCCAAAGGACCAATGCTGCCGGACGAAAACAAGAACTTCAGTGCACAGACATCGCGCGAAAAGTTCCAAGAATATCTACACATTCTCGTCACGACCATGCATTTCCTTGTCGTAATTCATTCCCTTCCTTCTAGCGCTGTTTCGTTAACGTGCGCTGTTTCACAGCAGAGGGTTTAGTTCCAAAGACAATCGCTGATTTCATTTTCGTCCACATAGAAAGCTCCTTGGAGCGTGTGCTCATGTATCTATTGCGGTAAAACAATGACACAAGGCTCAGGCAAATTGTTTTGAAATAATTTGGGAAATGACTTCCTCTCTATAGTGCAGACAGGCGGGTGTCATACTTAACCCCCATCGGAGCTCCAACCTAAGAAGTGAAACTATAACTTCTGGGCTCTAACATCCCGAAGCGACGTATGTGCTTTGAGGGACGTCGTACTGAGGGCTCCAGATTTATTCTCACCATCTGCCTTTCCTCAACGTGGGCTGATTGTTCGCGAGACAATCGCGGATGGCATTTTGTAGCGATAGCTACATTACGGTAGCATTTCGGGCCTTCAGCGTGGCCAGCTGCACCTATGGCGTCACTCTAGGTTTTACCAGAACTAAACCACCGCCAATTTTTTTTTTCTCCCCGCCTGTCAAAGCTTACTTTCCTTTCTTACAGTCTAGAGACGGTAGAGGCCCACTTGAAGCGGCGCCCACTGTGTGTGTGCACATACCTGGCGAGTCATCCGTGTCCGAGGCTGACGGGAGACAGCAGCGCTCCCCTGCAGTGGATGATACGACATGGTCAATAAGTGGTGCTGTAGCCAAACATGTTAGAAAACAAACGTGGAACGCATTCTTCAATACGCAGTTTTATAGTGCTTATGATATTAGACAGTTCCTGAAATACCAACAGTGTTGTTGCTGTATTGCTGGCCACAAGAAGGCAAGGTATCGATTTAGCCTAGACTTGTAGAGGGAACGGAATAAATTGGTGATGGGGAAGCCCATCAACGAGGGGGGGGGGGGTAAGATGGAATGTTGAAGAATTCAGGATCTATAGCTGCAGCAAAGATATTTGGCTTTAACCGAGGACGACGTCCTTAACGTTCAAGCAATGAAGGATCAATCCCGGGACTTTGAAAGGAGCAACTGAACGCCAAAGCCACTAAGCAACTGCGGCTGCTCGAACGGCTGCTCTACCGCTACCCAAGGAGAACAGGTAATTGGCCCAATATTGGCAATATACTGGTAAATATCGGTCCTGTAAAGGACCTTAGAAAACCATCCAATTTTAATGTTGAGCCGATTATATTTGCTGTTTGGGTAACACTAGCACCAATGGTTCTTCCACGATTGAAGGATTGAAGGAACGAGCGGAGTGGGTGAGGGAAAAACGCGAGTTAATGGCATCCTAGTCGAAATCAGGGCAAATAAATGGGCTAGGGCAGGGAATATGTAATGCAAAGACAAGAGAACCCCTGGTCGTTAAGGGGAACGGAGTGGATTCGAACGCATCCCTACCCCCTATCCCAAACACCACCCGAGAGCACTGGGAGGCGACCCTGTCCGGCTGCTGCACCCTCGAGGTCCGGGCTGCGGCAACCGCCGATGGGGTGTCTGACTAGGCATCCCACCTAATGGTTGTGACCCTTCAGGTCACGACCCCCAACACCTCTCTCTATCATTAATAAATGTTTTCACCACCACCACCACCATGCGGGCTACTGTCCTGCGCATGCATGAGAATACAAGGATATTTGCGAAAAGGGGTAAGAGCAAAACTAAGAACCGCCATTCCCGTTGGACCTGTATCGCAATGGATTAGTGTAGTGTTTTTGAACGCGTAAGACAGCGGTTCCAATTCAATTTTTATAGATACGTTTTCTTGTCTTATTTTAACCAACAGATAGCTCATCAATCATTTATCATTTATGCTTGGCGGTGCATGTACCCACTTAGATTGCATTGAGATGTTTTTGAACCATAATGATCGTTTGAACCTCTCACTCGAAGACAAATTTCTTCCTCTCCTTTTTGTGCTATTTGGCCAACAATTAACTGCGCGAAAATGATTAAATATTGCCCTCGGGATGCGGGTTACCATTTAGGTTGTATTCTAATGTGTTTGGATCCAAAATCCGCCGTTAGAAAAACGTTGAAATTAGCCCGGAGGCTGAGCCGGAAGTTTGGCATTAAACTCCGATGGTGCTCAGGCGAAGAACATAAGATCGCGCGTAAGGAAACGCCAAGAAAGCACACAAGGTTTTCGCATATAGCGCACCCTTTAGAAGAGCACCCCAGCCCTAATCCGCTACGCGGCCACACATGGAACTCACACCTCGGCCCAACGTGACACGTATGGCTCAAGCCCTTCAAGACGACACTCTAGCAGCTGGCGGATTGCCGACAGTCTCGTGGGCACACCGACATTGCATTTGTGATTTCGTTTTAACCGCACAGAATTTGCCCTGGCCACAAAGTAATGGACAGTTGACAGCCGAGGCATGAAACGATGGCAGTGACGCCGTCGGTTACGATGACTTCGACGCATTAAAAGGCCTGCCAAAGTCAGAGCAATGTTTTGAGCGGCAGCACTTTTGATGTTTAAAGGCAAAAAATAAAAATCAATGCAATGTGAAACGAAAAATGTATAGAAATCAGTTAAATGCTCATTAAATTGGTGCACAGTGCTCTCATGTATCGCAGATAGAAGCTGTGCATTTCCGGCAGCATGCGCACTGCCTGGGGCGGGCCACAGTAGTGATTTATAATTTCTACGCGTAAGCAAGATAGCAGATTGTCAGCGATTCTCAAACGCCGGCTAAAATCTCTTCTTCATTAAAGAGCTTTCCCCCTCTCTTTACTGCAGGTAGCAACTTTCTCTACTATTTCTTTTCCCCACAGGTGGCCTTGGATTCAGGGCATCTTTTTGAGAATTGCGGTGTCCTCGAGTGCCAATTAAAGAGACCTTCGATTTTAACGGTCACCCAGCTGAGGTCTCCCATGGGCAGCAGATTTGCTCAGTGAACGATTGATGCTTGATCGATAAAAACACTCTGTGATAAAGGCACTCGCTGATAAAGATGGATAAAGACTCTGTGATCAAAAACTTACATCCGGGCAACTCATTTTGCATGAACTTGGAGAACGGTATCAATGTTTACGTGTATATAGGAGACAGGTGCTATTGGATAGTGTAAAATATTCCCTGACTTGCCCTCTACTGCACCCAGCTTCCTCATTGACGACAGTGTGCACTAAAATCTTCTGCTATCAGATATGGTCTAAAGAGTGAGTTTTAGATGTGATTCGAGATAAACTGCGCATTCTGTGAGGGTCTTTCAGTTAAGAAGTATGGAATATGCCGCCGGCATTCAATGTGTTCATTGCCGCATAGGCAACGTTATAGATGCCGATGACATTTGAGGAAAGGAACGGTTGTTTACTGTTTAACGTCCCAAAGTGACTCAGGCTTCGAGGGACGCAGGAAGTGAGAGGCAGTGCATAACTGGCTGCCTGGATCATTGGACAGCTCAGTCGCGCTCTCAGGCAGTGGTGCCCGCCTGCGAATCCAGTTCCGCAGAATAATTTGCGTTTAGCAATGCTGAACCACCAACACTTTCCAGGTTGGGCAAACCTCGCACGACTGGTTTTAGTCCTCGCTTCCTCTGTGTCATTAAAATGCGGTATTCAATATAAAGCAGACAACTTTAGTTCGTCCTTAATGTCCAAAACAACAAGTCGGCAGATCATAATTTGACTCAAAATCATCGCTATTTTCGCGACCATTGAGGAAAGAATTTAGCAAAGGTAACAAAGGAATCTGTCTCGATAAATCACGTTGAAATTTGAACACTTACTCGACGGCAGCTTTATTGTGGGCTCAGGCACGCACCCTCAGTTCAGGACGAAAAAGCCGACCAAAGCATCACTGTTCCCTGATGCCACATCCAAATAGCCAATGCTGCAAGAGAAAAAAAAAACAGTACAAGCAATTTGCTGCTTCATGTTTAAACGGCTGCATTTCCTTCGCGCAAAAGATACCAAGCAGAATTGAAAACCAATAAACCCGACACCGGCAGTGCTACAGGCTAGCCCAGGTACCTTGTGGAATCAATGACGTCATTTTGTTTGAGCAACCTGTCACGTATCCGGCTGGGTGTTGCCTTGCTGGTACCGCCACCAGAGGTTGAAGGCGCATGCTCGGCTGGTGGTGTAGATGCTCTCCTGCCAATCTTGGCAGCGCTGCGAGAATAGGAACTAGTTTTTTTCTACGTTTGAATAAATGAGGATGTTTGGGCCTACACGCCTGACTGTTTGTTTTGGTTGGATGACTTAATCTTCAACCTGCTCCCCTCCGTGGACAATAATCGTCACATTACTGCAGGCCGACCTCTCCACCTCTCGTTCCATTAAATTACTTTATCTCGCTCATAGTTGTGCTGCTTTCGAGCTCTACATTGAAAGATTTATACGGTCACATTTGGAAGCACACATAGCTTGCAAAATCGCACCCAGGATATGGTTTTTTCTATTCCTTTCCCATGATAACGGATCTGCTTTGCCGGCTTCTATTGTCTGCACTGGTCAAGAGACTAGAGTCTGGATCACTTTAGAGACGTACTGCGGATATGTATAAGGTGCGGTACGAAAATAAACACTACCCAACTCCGATTCTAAACGACCGACTGAAGCGCATCGGACAGCGCAGGCAGTGCACAGCTCTCACTCACCAAGGCGTCTCCTCTTCCTACTTTGTTCGCTGCAGCGTTGTTAGAGGCCAGCACATGATGAAACAGAGTACTTGTCCCTCACTACTTGCACTGCGGTGCTCATGTCTGGCATGGTGCAGGACACGTAGGCGTTGGCGAACTGCGTCCCAGTCACCCCTGAAGGAGGAGTAGAGGAATAAAGTTTTTGGCCGGAGATGTGTCGAAGGCACTTATATGAATCCTACTTACACACAAATACCATCACGCAACGAATAGCAGTCAAACGGGTTCCGCAGGACCGCTGTCAACACATACACCCTTACACCCTTCTGCAATCTGCCCATCGGCCACGCTTACAGGGAAGTTCAGCACATGAAAGCCGACCAATGCAGCCTCCAGAATGGCGGGAACATCGAGATCGTCGATGCAGCCTGCGTAGACAGACGATGTGGCCATCTCACTGCATATGTACAGCGTATCGCATTACATGGTGAGCAAGGGACCACTGTCCGGGATCTCATTGAGCGCGAAGGAGCGGATCAGCCATCATCTTCGATCTGGGCCCTGCTTTTCTACCCCAGCATCTGCTGCCGCTCAGTGCCCAGTGTCCCTCATTGCGCATTGACCCGGTGCAGAGCGCAGCACCACCCTCACAAAAACTTCTTTACACTTCTTTACACAAGGCACAGTTCTTGGCCCCTTGATCTTTCTAATATAAATTAACGATTTGCCTTCCAATGTAACATCTAGCATCCGCCTTTTCGCGGATGATTCCGTACTCTACCACCCCATAACTAACGCCGAGGATGCTTACATCCTCCAAAATGATCTGGATAACATACAGCAGTGGTGCACTAAGTGGCTAATGTTCCCTAAATACTACAAAGACTGTGCAAATTTCTTTTCACTGCCGCCGAAATTATACTCCGCCTACTTATAAAATTAACAATACTGCCATTATTTCCGCTAACTGTTTTAAGTATCTTGGTATTAACCTCGCTAGTGACTTATCATGGTCTTGCCACATTAACCACATATTAGTCATCTAATCGAGCAATTGGATATCTCCGGCGTAACCTGCGCATGACACCTTCTTCCTTAAAATTACTACCTTATAAAACATTTGCGCGACCTAAACTTGAATACGCTTGCGCAATATTTGACCCCCATCAGTCTAACCTTACCTCAGCGCTTGAATCTGTTCAGAATCGGGCCACTCGCTTTATCCTTTCAAACTACTGGCGATACTCTAGCATATCCGCCTTGAAGTTCCAACTAAAACTTCCTTCTCTCGCTTCCCGTCGCCGAATTTCACGTCTCTGCCTTTATCACAGGTTTTTCCATTGTTCACCCCGTGACAGCAAGCTCATTCTACCAGCACGTCGAACACCCCACACAGGCCATCCAAACAGCGTCATCTCGTATCGTGCCCGCACTACTACTTTTCAGAAATCATTTTTTGTTCACACAGCTCTCGACTGGAATGACCTTCCATCCGACTTAGCACTAATCCCTGATCCAGCCCATTTCAAGACTGCCATCGAGGAAGCCATGTCATCTTCTTGATTCCCATGTAACATTCATTGTTAACCGCTGTTCTTGAGCCCACTCCTCATGTAATGTCCCGTCAGGGACCCTTGAGGTTCAAATAAATAAAAAAATAAACAATAAAAAGACTGTCCATAGACTTTTCTCTTTAAAGCTTATACACTTCTGTCCTTAAAGACTGTCTATAGACAAACCCTGGAGAAAAACACAAATCCTATAGACAATCTATAAACAATCTATAGATTTATGGCCATACACTTTTAGTTGACTTTTGTCTATAGAAAGTCTATAGACTAAGAAGTCTACAGACTTTTTTTAGAGGTCCGGTTGCTGGAAACGTGTTACGCAGCACGAAGGCATTGCCACAGTTATTTGCAGTGCAGCTGGAAATGTACTGAGAGAATTTACAAAGTATGACAGAGTAGGGTTGGCCACGTACCTGCTAATGTGAGGCTGACGGCAGACAGTCGCAGCCCCTGAAGTGGGAAAGACAGGCTCTGCAAAGATGCGCGGTGATGTAGAGTTCAAAAATACACTGCAACAAATTATTTATAAACTGTCACTGGTTCTGATCTATTGGTGGACTCTTTGCTTTTACTGCTTTGCGCACCGCTACAGTAGTGTTGGTTTAATGTTAGCGCAATGTCTGGAGTTAAGTTCACTCTAAAAGTTATTGCTTTCATTTTTAGTTCTGCTGTGGGCTGGCGGCCATGTTATGTATGCCTACATTGCTCGTTTGTGCTGCATCTGAGTAGATGCGTTATAGTTATGCGTGGCAGCGCGTGTCTCAATGCGCAACCACAAGCTGTTGGAGACCTGTTGTATTTACTCCCTCCATGAATGTACTTTCTTCCCTGAATTATTCCTGAAAACTTGGGGAATGCGTGAATTACGCGGGATAGAACAGCCCGAAATCATTTGAAGCGGTAAAAATGGGAGAAATGTTAGGCTTGAAGATTAAGCACTTCATCCATTATGAATAACGTTCTGAATAAGGCGAAATGCACTTTGCAGCATGGGTTCCGTGTACGAGAGCATACTCTTACCTCAATCGCACACCCATAACTGACGTAGGGGCCCGCAATGCTTTATGTGCAACGCTTAACTTCACTCAAGCATTGCTCACTCAGCGTTGCTCACAATTCTGCACAGGGTGTAGCGTTTTGACATCGAAAAATGGAAACCTACAGGCATTCACCCATTATTGTAAGCATACTGGCAGCGGCACTTCGCAAATAAATTTACAAACTATGGCAGAGTCATCCACGGTGAGGATAAGGCAGAGAGTCA
The DNA here is from genome assembly GCA_030143305.2 of Amblyomma americanum. Classification (NCBI taxonomy): domain Eukaryota; kingdom Metazoa; phylum Arthropoda; class Arachnida; order Ixodida; family Ixodidae; genus Amblyomma; species Amblyomma americanum. Next base: position 284,255 of record JARKHS020025823.1, read on the forward strand.
CAGCTCCTGCAGTCGGCATCACAGGGTCAGCGAAGATGCGCAGTGCTGTGCTCGAAAAAACACCGTAACAAATTCTTGTACATACTCTCGATGATACTGATCTATACTTATCGTACTCGTATTGCAGTATTGCTTTCACTTTGGAGTAACGTTCGCTTCATGAAAATACTGAAACCAATCTATGAGGAGAGTTTTCCTTTAGTAGCAAGGAAGAACGGAAGAAAAATCCGAAAACCATGGGTTAACGCAGAACTTTCCGCGAGGATTAGAAAAAAGAATAACTTGTACCACCAATTTGTCAAAAGCAAAGACAAAAAAATACTACTAGAATTTAAAGCTTTCCGTAATCATCTAGAGAAAGATATAAAAAAAGCCAGACGTGAATATTTAGACAATGTATTTATGCCTGCAGCAGGACAAATGGATGCAGTTTGGCGTAGACTGAACTCGATGCTAAATTACAAGATAGGAACTGAAAAAGTGTGTAAGATAAAAAGACATGATGCTGAGTTAACAGGAGAAACCCTCGCGAACGCATTCAACCAACATTTTGTTCAAGGTAACACCGCCATTTGCTCCAATGACCTAGCAAACTTTCCGCGTAATGATAACTCGGTGTTTCTGACTCCAGTAAGTGAAACAGAAATTGCAAGCATAATTCTGAATTTAAGAAATAGTGCCAAAGACGTAGATGGAATTCAGGTAAAACCAATCAAACACGTTGCACATTTTCTTGCTCCATGCTTAATGCATGTACTTAATTTATGCTTTCAGCAGGCCATATTTCCGCCCCAAATGCAGGTCGCTCGAGTAAGCGTGCTATATAAGAAAGGTGACAAAAATGATATGGGAAATTATCGGCCCATATCAATTCTCCCGGTCTTTTCCAAAGTCCCTCTTGACGCAGAAAGAACACATTTTAAGCGGTTTGGAGAAAGGTAAGCTAGTCTTGGGCCTTTACGTTGACTTCTCGAAAGCATTCGACACTATCAGCCACGCAATACTTATTAGGAAGTTAGAACATTATGGCATTCGCGGAAAGGCCGGTGTTCTTATGGAATCCTACCTTAAACATCGTACCCAAATTGTAGCCATTGGTGATTCTTTATCAGATGCACTTCATGTTTCCCAGGGTGTGCCGCAAGGCAGCATCCTGGGCCCCTTTTTGTTCAATTTGTACGTGAACGATGTTTACGGTATCGCTCCATCCGCTACTTTTGTGAATTATGCAGATGATACAAGCGTGTTTTTCACAGGAGAATCAAGTGATCAGCTAATAGCTGCAGCAAATGTAGCGCTTGCTAAGCTTGATGAATGGACCCAAAAAATAGCTTGAAGATTAATGCTGATAAAACTAAAGCAGTTTTGTATCATACTAGGAACAAAAACATAGACACACAAAACACAATTACACTACGGTCAACTCCTGTAGAGATTGTGTCTAGTTTTAAAACTCTGGGTGTCATTTTTCAAAACACAATGTCATGGGATGCCCACATAGATTATATTACAAAAAAACTATCACAAATAGTAGGCATTGTTTCGCGAAATCGCCATGTATTCCCTCGCCACATTCTGATGCTGATTTATAATGGTCTTTTCTCCCCTAGACTTAATTATTGTCACTTGGTGTGGGCATCGACTACTAAATCTAATATAGACAGAGTGCTCATTCTCCGAAAAAAGTTTTTAAGAGCTGTCGAAAACGTACCAATGCACTACCACACACATGAATTATTTAAAAAATACAATGTAATTCCAGTAACAAAATCCTATGACTACCGGCTTTGCAAGTTGTTCAAACAAGAAACTAAATGTAACAATTGTACTACTAAGAACATAGCTCAGCTAGAAAAGAATGTAGATTCATACCAGACGCGTCATTTTGAACCATGGAAGGTTAACACAAGTAGAACTACATGCGGTCTACAAATGCTGCAAAACAAGTTACCCCGATTACTAAACAGTTTGCAAGCTAAAAATATCCAACTCGACAATATTACTTTCAAGGCACTGCGCGATCTTTTCAAAACGAAGTAAAACGAGATTTTGTGTCTATAATATTTCCCCATCAATGTATTAAAAATGTGAGCACGTGTTACACTGAAATGTGGTAACAGTATATATGTTTTAGCGTTTTTCTTGTAATATGTTGTGTTTTTTCACTTTTTTTTTCTTTACATGTTGTGATAAAATATGCTGTGTATAAACTGTTTTTACGACATTCCGCAAACTGCCAATGAAAGGGGGCCTGTGGCCCTGTCAAGCTGGCTTCTGGCAGCTTTTTCTGCAGGCTTCCTGCGTCATGTAATGTGATGTGAATAAACTTCTTCTTCTTCTTCTTCTTTAGAGCGATAGTTCTACTCAATGCGAAAGTCATACCGGTGTACGTATATGACATTGAAGTGACTCTCGGACTCAGCGATTTCATAGTGAAGGCTTTAGGTCAGATGCCGAAGCATGTTTAGACTATGGCCAATGCGATGGTATCTCTAAATTACACCCAGGTCGTTTCCAAAAGATAGTCCATCCCGCCTGCAAAACTTGGGCAGCCTTGCCCCCCCCCCCCCCCCCCCCCCCCACACACACACACACACACCTCCGAATTATTAACTTCATTCGATATGTACCAAAGTGGATGTTCCGGCCCGGGCCACTCCAAGATTATGCCCTTCGCCCCCTCTAATCATGACCTTCTATTTGGACAAAAATCTATGTCCAGGCTAATTAGAATGTGCTCGCGACATGGTAGTCTTTAAATATGGCCCAGAAATTTGAACATGACCGATATGGACAAAACCGATGTCAAACCACGACTGAGCGCGCCCGACACGATGGCGAGCTGCACATTTAGCCTCGGCGATTGACAAAATGTTACCGCTCGACCATTGGGTTCTACCATGGTTATACCCTATAACTTTCTCGCCTAAAACAATAAACATAAACATAAATGCTAATTTCAGTGTCAAAGATTGTTCTGCGTAGTATGCAAAGCCACCGTATTTACTCGCTCTATGAACGCACTTTCTTACCCGAAAGATTCATCAAAATTGGTGGGGTGTGTTAATTACTCCCAAAAGAACCAGAAAAAAATTGAAGCCGAAAAAACGGGAGAAAGACTGGTAGGAATAACACTCCATCCTCCACGACTAACCTGATGAATAAAGCTAAGCGCTCCATTCAGCACAGTTTCCGTGTGTGAAATTATACTCTGTTCTTGCATTTATCCCGCAGCCATAGGCTTTGTAGCGTACGGTGAGGTATAAAAATCATAATATTTGACAGATGGTGTGTTGTTCGGTGTCCAGACGTGGGCACCTACTGGCCTTCACTTATCAGCACACTTCATGCCTACAGAACAAGGTGCAATCATGACGCGACGAAAAAATTAAAATATAAGTTGCGACGGTAACCCGCCGCGGTGGCTCAGTGGTTGGGGCGCTCGGCTACTGATCCGGAGTTCCCGGGTTCGAACCCGACCGCGGCGGCTGCGTTTTTATGGAGGCAAAACGCTAAGGCGCCCGTGTGCTGTGCGCTGTCAGTGCACGTTAAAGATCCCCAGGTAGTCGAAGTTATTCGGGAGCCCTCCACTACGGCACCTCTTCCTTTCTTCTTTTACTCCCTCTTGTATCCCTTCCCTTACGGCGCGGTTCAGGTGTCCAACGATATATGAGAGAGACTGCGCCACTTCCTTTCCCCAAAAACCAATTATTGTTATTATTACGTTTCGACATTAGAAGTACAGGCCGCGCGCATTACGCCAGCTTATTGATTAGGCCAGTAAACACCATGCCTGCTTCCCTTTTAATGTTCCTTGCACGAATTCGCACCCCCCCCCCCCAACCACTCTACTATTAATTAATCAGTGGGCGACTTCGGCGCATGATAAATAACCGCCGCTATGTTCGCCCTTGTTGAAGGTAGTGTAGTCGAATGTCAATAAATCTCCCTTTACAAGTCTGCAGTTGCGGAATAACTTATTGATGAGCCCCACCCCACCCTGAATCGCAATTAAAGCTGGTAAAAATGCCACTCTTCGTGGCCTTACCCGTGAACGGGTTACAGGCACCCAAGCTGCCCTAGTTCAGGAGAAAGAAGCCGACCGCTGAAGCCTCAGTCTGCAGGCCACCACATCCAAATCACCGATGCTGCCAAGGAAAAACCAGAAATAAGTAGTGTACAGGCATCACTTGAAAGGTGCGAAGAATATCTATGCATTCTCACCGCAGTCATACATTGCCCAATAGCATTTTCACACTCCCTCCATTTAGCGCTGCTTCATTAAAGTGCGCTGACTTCGCCCACCACACGGTTTAAGTTTCCGACATAATCACTGCTGTCATCTTTGTCCACATAGCAAGCTCCTTGAAACGTGTCCTTATATAAGGATGCGGTCAAGCAATGAGGAAAGATTTGTTCTAGATGCACAGAATTTGTACTAGCCATGGTGCAAGAGACACTTGTCAGCAGTGGCAGGAAAAACTATGGCAGCGGCGCTGTCGGGAGACGAATCCTTCGCATCATTGCCAGTTCCGCCACAATCATGTTTTCGAATGCGTTGCTTGGACGGTTGAAAAGGAAGAAAATAACCAATACATGCTGTGTGAAAAGAAAAATGAAGACAAATAAGCTGTGAATGCTTGTTAAAACCTGTGTACAGTACTCACGGATTGAAATAGGACATTCGGAGCGCGTGGCCGTCGCTTCATGGAGTGCCGCCCGTAGACGCTCATGAAACCAAGGTGGTGCATTGTGGTATGGCGCGAGAGGGAGAACATCTACAAAGCAGAATTGTTCCTTCCAGTAGCCAATGAGCCGGCCTGTGGTTTACCACATGCCGCGTGGCACTGCAAGGTTAGCGCTCCGAATGTCCTATTTCAATCCGTGAGTACTGTACATTGCACTCGAAGCAATCGAAGATAGAAGCCCAGTTTTTTAACGGGGAGTACCTCCAAAGGGTAAGCCCTATCCTTCCCATGCATTCCAGGGGATGTTCCTACATATTATTGTTATAAATTTAGTGGCTACCAAAACGAAAAAAGAAACACATAATTTTGATTCAGTATATTCACACCTGTGCAGTAAAAAAGAGGCAAACATTGCTGCTTTCGATCGATAGTCTCGTTTAGTGGTAGCATTGTAACAAAAATCTTGTTTTGAGGTGAGTGGAAAATAAAAATGAACTTTATGATAAGTGTATGGAGGTGATCATTCCTACTAGGGTTATCTAGTACAATTCTGTCTGTCGATCAATCATCAATCGGTTGATGATTGATGACTGCGTTGTAATCGATAACCCTAGCTACTGTGATAAAGGCACTCGGTGATAAATATCGATAAAGGCACTCTGTTAAAAAGTTATATCCTGGCAACTCATTTTGCATGAACTTGGACAACGGTATCAATGTTTACGTGTATATAGGAGTGCAGATGTTATTGAACAAAAACATATATCCGGGAATCGCATTCAGCATGAACATTATCTGTGTTTACATGCATATAGGAGGCAGATGTTATTGGATAAAGTAAAATATTTCATGACTCCGCCTCTACTGTCTACGGCTTCCTTATTGACGAGAGTGCGCACTGAAATCTCCTGTTATCAGATACGGTCTAAAGTGTAAGTTTTAAATGTGATGCGAGATAAACAGAGCATACTGTGATGGTATTGGAGCTAAGAAGTATGGAACAGGCCGCCGACGTTCAATGGGTTCATTGGCGTTGGCAACGTTATAGACGGCGATAATTTTGAGGAAAGGAAAGGTGCCTAACCAGCTCCCTGGATCATTGGACAGCTGAGTCGCGCTCTCAGGCAGTGGTGCCCGCCTGCGAATCTAGCTTTCGCCGAATATTTAGCACTTAGCAATGCTAAACCACCAACACTTTCCAAGTTGAGCAACGCTCGCTGAGACTGGTTTTAGTCCTCGCATCCTCTGTGTCATTAAAATGCGGTATTCAATCCAGATAAGACAACTTGAGTTTGTCCTTAGTGTCCAAAACAACAAGTCTGCAGACCATAAGTTGATGGAAAATCGTCGCTGTTTTCTCGACCATTGGGGAAAGAATTTAGCAAACGTAATACAGGATTCTGCTTGGGTAAATCACACTGAAATTTGAACGCTTACCCCGCTGCGACTGGGGAGAGTGCTCAGGCACGCACCCCTAGTTCGGGATGAAGAAGCCGACCAAAGCGCCACTGTTGCGGGATGCCGCATCCAAATAGCCGATGCTGTGAAAGAAAAAAAGAGTATAACTTCAACACGTGCGATAGGACCACTGAATATCTCGAAAGGACTATACAGTCAGTAATTCCAGGCTTCATAGTTCCTTCAATCATCGTACCCGAAAAGGGAAGGCGCTGCCTTTTTATTTATTCTGGGAAGAACTGTGGGATTAATTCACTAAATTTTTGTTAGTATAGAGAAGCATTTGAGTGTTTGCGTATCGCGTCAATTCATGGCTACTCCCCTATTTGGCGATAGCGTACACAACTCGTTCGATCGAAAAGCCGTTGGCGTATTAGTAGTCGGCAGTGCGAGTCGGAAATAATCGGGCGCTCGGTAAAAATGAATTGTATAATGGTATATAATTATATAACGGTATGCCCAAGTTTGTTCCAGGTTACTAGTGCTTGAAAATTTGTCTATAAAGTGTTCGTTTTTGCGAGTTTTAGGACTCTAGAAATAAACCGCATAAATGTATAACGCTTTGTTCAGCCCTATGTTCTTTTTAACGACACACATAATTGGGAAATAAAATTTCAGAAAAGGAAAAACTTGAGCCACAAGTTTTCAAGCTTAAAGACTGAGGCAGTGAATGTGGGCCTAAAAATTCGTAACTTCGCCGTGCGCACTACTATGAAGACCCGGTAATATGGAGGACGTTATAAGGTTATCGCAATCTCAATTTTCATGAACGAGAATGATTGACCCATCAGTCTATTATATTAGTCTAACAGTTCATGGTTCTACAATGGGAATCAAAAACGCTCGCTGCAGTGTAATTTAGGCACAGTCGAGATAGAGCAGACACGACTGAGGTGGTGAACGCCATCAAAACGAGCAGCAGAGCTGGAATACCAGGTTAAAGGGCTTAACAAAGGCCGTCTTGCTTGTAACTGCGAGCACTAGTAAAGAAAGCTCTCAAACCAACTGACGATATTCATAGCCTCAATGAAGTTTCTAGATCCATGATTATACTCACACATCGAACAGTACCACAACTAATGGGGCATTTTGCTTATACTCTAGAGCTTTGGTCGCAGTAAGGCAAGGGAATTAGAGACGTACGCGTACTGTGACTCCTTGAACCTGGATGTGTTACGAAGGCCACGCGGAGACTGGGGTGCAATTGTTGGTGCATGCCTTGGACGGCCTTGGGCAGATGGCAGTTCTGAGGGCGGGGGCCATCAAGCCCTCTTTCCGGCGCCGAGACTCTGTGTGGAAAAGAGAGAGAAAGAAGGATTTTCATTTATCTTCTCACGGACACAGAGACTCTGACTTAAGTGCAACCGCCACCTGACGCTTTGTGGGTCCCAGCACCTTTGCGTGACGTTCGCCGGTCGTGAACGGTAGTTACTGATTTCCTGTTTGCCGGACAACTGGACCGTTTCGATCGTACCATTTTGGCAGAATTTCGGGCACTAATCTTCTGGGCGCGCAGCGCGGGGCTGCATTAGCAGGGCACACCGACAAGATTCCTATGAGACCGCGCGCACAAGCAGCGTTCTCTTCCTGGGCACGCTAACACGAAGGAAATTAGACGGCCTATATGGTCTATTTCCCAGTCTAATCCTATTTTCAGTCTAGACCCATCTAGGAACGGGGGGACGCATGGCACAACATTGATCTGAGGAAAAAAAAGAGACAGGAACGCTGGCTTTTAGCTTTTAGCGGTAGCTTTTAGCCATCGTTCGTGTTTTTTTTGTTCTTCCTCATAGCGTAGAGGGGTGGTGGTGTCCACCTATAAAATGAACCGGTTATGCGCCTTTCCTTTCCTCAAAGCCCAGGGAGGATCAGACCACAAATATGAATAGACTGTCAACTAAAAATGGTAGGGGCTCGTTATGAAATACAAATGCAGGAAGCCGACAGTCAGCGAAAAGTTAGAAAAGCATAGAGCTCTTGCTAAACTTTTTTCTTCGCAAAATTCGAGAGGCCATAGCTGCGAACCAAGAATACATAACTCAGCTGACCGCCTATTGCGTCGCCAAGTATAGGTTCACCTTGGCTTCCAACATTAAGGTTACCTTTCCTCAGGCTTCTCCGTGCGATCAAAGTGCACGAGCTGTTCTAAAACAAAACATATATACTTAAATATCCAAACGCCTAACCTTCGTAGAGGTTTGCCAGCCTCAGAGATTCGTACTGTTTTTCATCTACTTCGTCATCGCGCTTGTGCTTGCGAGATTGGCCTGTGGCTGCTATACCTGCATTTCAATTCCTCCTATTTTCTACTAGACTGGTTCTTTTGTGATATAGGAGCCTGTATTCCATCGATACAGGCCAGTTTCAGTTTCTCCTCAGTGGCCCATTAACTCTGTTAATTGAAATGCAATCATTTCAGATTTGAAATATAATTGATTTAAGAGCTGAGACAGACATTCCACTGGTGAGATCCGAAACCATGACCACCGGATCGCGCGTCCGGCGCTCTACCAACTGAGCTACAGCAGCGGCTATTCATTCTTGTGCTTTTGGGGGTATATATATATGTTCCCTGTAACCTAACCTTGAGAGTTCATCAGTGCCAACCTAGTCCCGTCCATAGCGGTTGACGTAATGAGTCCTGCGATAACCCGATTGTCACGTGACACGTGATCGACCGGTAAGGGAGGAAGCTGTGCCAGAACCGCCTCATGCTACTCATGGCATCAAGACTTCTAGAAGCGATGCTCGCGTTACGCTATTAGCACACAAAGTTAGGGTAAAGATTGGCTCATTATCACATAAAACGGCAGGAAGCCAACAGTCAGCGAAACGAAGGAAAGCAAAAGAGAATGTTAGCTTTGTTAATATTTGCATTTATTAATAAAGAAAAATAACAGAAAAAAGAGAACATCCCCCTATGTTGCCTTCCTGCATTAGACTGGAAACTAGACAGCATAATTTGCTTCATCCAAGCAGGCCCAGGTCTCATCATCCAGCCTAGGCCTTAAGATCACAGGGCTAGAAGACAGCAGCGACACTGTTCTGACTCAGCAGTGCATCAGAATTTGGTGAGTGCTGCGATATTCGGCGTTCCAACACCCCCACCTAGCTTATAGTAATCGGAACGTCCTCATCTGGAACCTTAACTTAAAGCGTTAAGGCAGAATCCGTGGTGTGTAAGACACAATCAGGCGTCCATCCAATGCTATTACATGCAGTGTGAACTGAAAGAATTCGTGATCTCGGACGGTTAAAGAACTAGCAACTGCAGTCGACTTAGAGAGAATGCGCAACGAATTCCACGGCTGCGGAAATAGTAAATTGAATTGCAGGAGCACAGTGAATTGCAGGACCATGCGAATTCGAACAGAGAAAAACTAACGACAGACTGAGTGCTTCACGTTTATAAAAGTTGCCTAACGCTAGCAGCGTAGACAATAAATTTAAACCGACAGTGTGTACAGATGTGATAAAATATCGAACCCTGCTTTTCGTTTCTGCGACTACGAAGGATTTGAATGCATATTGCATGTAATTTCAGTGCAAGTCTGCATGATTTGCTTGTTTTACGAATATCGCGGCGCGACGCTTTGTTCTAGTTTACCTATCTCAACAAAAAAAAATCAAGCACAGGAAGCCTGAAATAATTCATTCGCTCCCAGTGGCCCACGATTATTGACTTTGTGATAACGCTGAGCGTTCTGTCTCCAGCATTCAGTTATGGTTATAATGGAACAGACGTGACCAAATAAGTAACAGGAGAGGGACACACCAGTGACGTATCCGGGCGGGTGTTGCTCTGGTACCGCATCCAAAGAGAGGCCGGTGCTTTCTCTGCTGGTCAGGTGCTCTCCTGCGCCATCAGTGCAAATATAAGGAAGAACTTGCTTTCTCCGTTAAAAGAAAGGGTAATTCAGAGGTCTGCACGGCATAAAAACTTCACAAAAAGCAATACACTACAACATGGTGAATTCAATCTTGAAATTTATCAATTGGCCGCCAAAACCTTGCTCATAAAGTTAGCATCGTGAAAAATTTATGCGCCGAAAATCTGGGCGATGGTAGTCATGTGCTTTTGCGAGAAAACTACGCAGCAGCGAAGCATTTTCATTATTCCATCAAATACTCTAGTGCCTAATGACCAAGGGATTTGAGACATGCAGGACCCTGGGTCCCTGCACACCCCACTTCACTATACGTTCGCGAGTTCATGGAGTTCCATGCCATAGGCGGCCCAGTTAGTGGCGATCTTTTGCCTGGCCGGGTCCGTCGAGAACAGTCTTTCATTCCATCCCGGTGGTCAAGAGCTGGTTGGCATGGCTCCGAAATCGAAACTATGTGGCCAGATTAGTTTTTGTCATTGCAACGAGGGTGGTCGTCAGGCATGCTGCTGAGCGCATACCAGCAGAGCACAAGGAACCATCTTCTTTGTATAGCCAGGTCTAAATGATATCTGGACGATCGCCAGTCCAGCATGCACTACCTCAACTCGGTGGTGCTGTTGGCGCCAGTTGATGCGAGCCCTACAGTGTGATATTTAACAAATGTCTGACACCATACGCATGGCTCGAAACCCCGCGGCAGTTCCAATTGTCTGGGTTTTTAAATTAATAGGGGCCGAACAATGAAGTTTTACTGCACTGGAGTTCCGAATGCGTGACACAAAACGGGTAAGTTGCGCCGCATCGAAAAAAAATGCCATCCCGTCTTCTCTGCGAATGAATATAACGCTAGTTATTACTCGAAGTGGCTAAGGGGCCTGATTTTTTCTGTGGATGCATTTGTGTGCGTTGGGTTTTATGATTCATAAGGAGCTGAGGCTATTACGCGCCAAATAGGGTGGCAACATCTCACGGTTGTGCTGGCACATAACTTGTTCTTAAAGAAAAATACTACTTTCTGATGACATTTCCTTCTTTTAAGCATGTAACTAATATTGCATTCTCTCCTAAGAGCAGATTGGGGTGGTTCGTGACCGACAGAAAAAGGGATACCCAGGGGCCGCTGCGTCGACTTTTTTTGTTGCGTGTGCTGGTGCGCTGCAACAAGTGTAATGAAGAAAAACAGACTACTTTCACAGACTAATTCACCAAGAACACTGGCGTTCAAACATGTTCTGTGCATCTCCTAAGCCCATTTACAAACTTTGGGAATGCCCAGCATCAACCTTCTTCCCTTATCTCCATCCTTCTTTCCAAAAATACAAAAGGAAAATAAACGCGCAGGAACCTTATGCCGAAAGAAAACGCACGCGGAACAGAAAAAGAGAAGGCCGGAAGTCATCCACGTACCTGTTCACATGAGGCTGACGGCAGACAGTCACAGCCCTGCAGCGGACAAATGATCAGCAAAGATGCACAATAATGTACTGTTCAGTGATTACAAACTAAAAAAAGTTTTGCTGATAACATTGTTAATACTGATCTTTTGCTGCACTACTTACCGATACTGCTACTCCTGCTGGTGTAGTACTGTTCCTGTAGTTGGAATCTTATGACATTTCTTTTTATTTGTAGTTTAAGTGCAATTCCAATTACACAAACACTTTCTGTATCTGTACTCCTGCATTTTTTTCACTGTCACTGGTATTCCTCCCTTACTTTGCACCTGTATTACCGGGTAACAGTTGCTGTGTGTCACCGCTGTGTTTTTTGTACAACGTGTTCTTGGAGGTATATGGAGCTAGTCGACCTCAATTTGTTGTTTTAGCGAATCCTCAGCAACTTTCTCGTTTCACCGCTATAATAGTTACAAACGGAGGAAAACATGACTGATATATATATATATATATATATATATAATATATATATATATATATATATATATTATATTATATATATATATATATATATATATATATATATATACTATATATATATATATATTGCGAACTTCTTTAAGCTTTCTATTTAATAAATTTCTCCTTGCTCATCACAAAAGTGTGGAGCTTATAAGTGTCTACCTTTTTGAACGTTGTCTTTGTCTCTGATATACAAGGAAGTGTATTAAAGTTGAGGTGTGGGCTACTTGGTTGATCATCTTTGATGAAACAAAGCAAAGGACAAGGATGTAGACAGAAGGATATATCGGATAGAAGTATGCATCTGGTTACAAGACGATATCTGTCGTCGGGTTACAAGGTGACATGACAGGGATTTAGTAAACATAAGGGTTAAATATTTAGAGCACAATTCCGCATACCGAGCAGGAAAAGTGTTTGCAATGGTGTCAGTTCCGGGAGATTTTTCGTATCTAGACTGAGCATCAGGGATAGAACATCTTCTGAAATATGGATGTCTTGTAAAGGTGGCGTCTCAAATGACGAAAAAGATGGAGCGATTCCACCATCGCTAGTGAACACAGAGCTAAAGTGGCGGTTTTATGCTCATGCTATTTCTTCTCTGTCGGTTACGTTTATGTCTTTTATGGAAATGCTGAAAGAATGTTTGGCCTTCGGTGCGATGTGACGCCAAAATTTTACGGGAGATGAAAAAGAAATCTTTTTAAGGACACACTCTGATAATAATTTTTGGCTTTGGTGATTTTGATTTTTTCAGCTGCACGCGCAATCTGTGCATCTTATGTGCGCCATTTCCAGTGAAGTAAAGCTTGTAATGTTTCCTGGCTTTATTCAGCTTGCGTCCCAAGCGGATAAATTTTTGTTGTCCAGAGAGTAGAATTGTTCAGTACTTTTAGCTTGCTGGGTACGAAATTTTGTATTCATTTTAACACTATTTGTCTAAAAAATGCCAGAGGTTATCCACAGAGTGTTCAGGAGATTCGTATAGAGAACAAAGCTCAGAAACTCCTTGATCCAAAGCATCTAAAATGTCAACGTCACTGGCACGAGAAAAAAACCAAAACATTTCCTTTTTCGTTTCGAGGTTTCGTGGTGAAATTCGGTCACATATTTAGGGACAACATTCTATGGTCAGAAATGCCCTCAAGAACTTGGACGTGTGTGTTGCGGCGCATAATTTTGTGATTAACAAGATAGAGGTCAAGAATTGAGCTGCTTTTGCGTTGGATTAGAGCGGAATCTTTCACCAGTTGGGTTAAGTTGTGCAGTAAAATAAGGTCGACAAGTTACACTCAGGCTACCCCAAGCGAATCTCGAAATTCGTGAGCCCGCTTTACTAGTGACATATTGAAGTCTCCGGCAAGTAAAAATTTGCGAGTGCGGTTTCAATATTGGGACAAGAACTGGTTTAGTTGGTCGAAAAACATGTCATCAACGTCCGGGGGCCAGTAGAACCCTGCTATAATTATGTTTATTTCATCGAGGAACACCTTTATAATCAATTCCCAGAATGTCCATAGCCTTGATATGCGTAATGACTCCAAAGACAAGATAGCCACTCCACCACGATGACACCTGAGCCGCGCCATAAGGGAAGGGATAAAGGAGGGACTCCGGAAGAAAGAGGTGACTAAGCGCGCGGCGCACCCACTCCTCCTCCCAGGTTGCCATGGTAATGGCGCATGCGCACAACTGGTCTCCCCCATGTACCATGGTAACGGCGCGTGCGCACAACTGGTCTCCCCCGTGTAGCATGGTAACGGCGCATGCGCACAACTGGTCTCCCCCATGTACCATGGTAACGGCGCGTGCGCACAACTTTCCTCTCCCATGTACCGCGAAATGCTCGACAGGTAGCCTATTGTAGCTCTCGCTACATAAACTCACTGGACGATTACTACTATGTAACGCGAGATTCAACGAAAGCTGCTCAGCCGTTTAGTAGCGTGACCACTGGTGTAGTGGTCATAGAGCCACCCGTAGACGCAAGTATGACTGTTCATGAGCAATACCACTGCTACCGAGACCGCCTTCGTTTTGTGCATCTTTGTTTTTCAGGTGTTTTCACGGGAACTCCCTTTTTAGCTCTGATAAACACCGAGGCCAACGAGATAAGTCATTAGTGGATAAGCGCAGCAGCTTCCTATAGTTGCCTATGCAGCAACAGCAACAGTGCATGAGGGCTCGGAAATACTAAACACTCCAAATATTTTAAAATCCCACGCACAAATGCTTCTACCATGCGCACAAATGTTTCTACAATCGAGATTTAAGACAATTACTGTGTGATTTCCTTTCCTCAAAAACCAAATTCTAACTTTATTTTTGTTGAAAGCAAAGGCGACTATTATATAACCCGCCGCTGTGGCTCAGTTGTCAGGGCGCTCGGCAACTGAGCTGCAGTATTCGGGTTCGATCCCGACCGCGGCGGCCGGGTTTCGATGGATGGTGGTGGTGAAAAGCATTTATTTATCAATATGTACCGAGAAGTGCTCGGGGCGAGGCCCTAGTGGGTCTCGCCCCTTACAGAAGGCGGAGCCCCTGATTTCGGGACCCCGTTGGTCCTGACCGCTGGAGGCGAAACGCAAAGGCGCCCGTGTGCTGTCAATGTCAGTGCACGATAAATATCCCCTGGTGGTCGAAATTATCCTAGAGCCCTCCACTATGGCACCTCTCTCTCATTTTTCACTCCCCCTTCCTCTCTTTCCTTACCGCTTGGTTCGGGTGTCCACCGTGATATCTGAGGCATATCGGTGGTTCGGGTGTCCACCGTGATATCTGAGGCATATCGAATAGGTCGTTTCCTTTCCTCAAAAACCAATTTTCAGTTTTCAATTTTTTCGACTATTTTGAAGGTTTCATGATTGTTTTTGTTTTTTAGTTCTGTCTCTCCTCTTCTCATTCATTCCTTTGTAGCGTGCTGGCGGTCATCGTCCGCAATCTTCGCAAGCATCTCAAAGGACGAACGACCCCATTCGACTTCTCTACCCGACTTTGCGATCTAGCCTGATGCACCGGCTGACATCCAATGAAGAACAGGTGTCAACAGCGCGTGGGAACCTTCGGCTGACCAGATAACATCTTCCGCCCTCGATGTGAACCTGACAGCATCCTCCTCTCTCCCAGTCTCAACATGTGACGGGGCGTGTCCCTATGTTCCGTGGTGTGTCTGAGCGCGTGAATATAAGTTTCAGGCCACTCCCACCCCGGCGAGGGCGCCCTCAACCTCGGGTATTTAGGGACGAAGAACAGTATAAAACTCAAAAGCGAGTGCAGTGAAAATCATCCTCCATTCTGATCTGTACGCTTGTAAAAATATAAACCTACCGGACAGTTTCCTTCTTAACGGAGTCTGATAACGTCCTTCGGAGCCGGGACCTGCGGTGCTGAAAGTGTGAACCTACTTAAGGGACCCTCAATCTCTAACAATGCACAATGTCAGCCATCAAGCCAGCCGTCTTAGAAAGCTCCTAAAAGACATTAAATCAGCCTTGAACCTACTAGTATGGTAAACATGAATTCATATACAGTCGATGACCGAAAATTCGGAGCCCTGATGTATTGAACATGCTTGATTATTCGGACTTTTTGACGGAACTGCAACATGGCCCATAGAGCCAATGTATAAGAGCGCCTCAAGTTTCGGACGCATCACAATTGACTGCTCCAGACTTTTTTTGCACTCGACGCCAATACCGAAGCCGCCATATAATGTGTACAGTGCAACCTCATTCATTCAAGCTGCACGGAAGATAAAAAACTTGATCAAACAAAACAAAATTCAAGCTAAACGGGAGCCTCTAAAATGACGGGGCTGATACCGCGAGTCGGTACATTGCGCCCGTGTGGTTACAAGTTCGGACGGTTCTAGGACTTCATCCACCGCACAAACTTGAACAGTAGTCAAAGTTCACGGAATTCGTCTACACCCAGTCTTTCGTCCCGAATACGGGAAGAGGTAGCAGAGAGGTACGTGGGAGGCGTACGGCTTCACGGAGACGAGCGCAGAAGAAAAATGTGCATTTCAAAGCAAGGTAAGCATAGCCATGGCAAAGCACACCGCAACCCCGACTTTATATCATAAAACCGTCAACTGGTGTTTTAATGACAGAGAAGATAAGATACCTCTCATTATACGCAAGCCACTGCTGAGTGCATACCTCCGGTTACGATACAGATTTTAGCTTTAGTCGCCAGGCCTAATTACGAAGGCCAACGGCGACAGAACACTTGCTTCGGCAGTTTTATGTTCTTATTGTTTCGCCATCTACCCCTTCTCATTCCAGGCCCTTCGTACTTCGGGCGTAGCGCAGTTCCCGCTGCAGCGGGTTCGCTTTCATGTCTAGACTTTGCCCCAACCCGTGCGTTCGCTGGTGACATGCCAGAAGCAGTACAGCCATCGTACGCCAAGCTTGTTAAAGCAGCTGCCGTCCATCGTCTGTGTACTCGACACGCCGAGGGATGTAGTTATGAGGAGCTTCAGAATGTACAACTGCTGAACCTCTCGTATGGCGCATCGGCAATAAAGTAGTAATTATTTCAGTGAAAATGATTTTTCGGACTCCCCGATTTTTCAACGTTCTTGCAGTTCCAAGAGATTCAGAAAAATCGGTCGTCTACTGTAAGTTACTGTTGATGATTGCTTTGGCTTAATCTCCCCCTTTTTTCATGCTCAACAACGAGGTGAGGCAAGCGTGATTCTCAACCATGCAAAACTGCGGTTATACTGCACCTTCGTTCAAAATGCTGTTCTGCAAAAGGTCTTTCTCGGCAGCCTTCATGTCATCTTCAATGCTGTTGTTGTTGTTGTTGTTGACCTCACACAATGGCACATACCCACAAGGGGGATTGGCCATAACCAGGCGGTGGCTATTTAAATGACCAGTTGCATGTGGCAAGCATGGGATGACCTACCAAAATTTGGATTGCACAGTTTTCGTAGCCGAGGAGGTTGCAGGAGGTTAGGGGGGCATACAAACTAAAATTTAGGCAAAGAAGGGGTAGGGATTACTATAAGTGGTTGTAAAAACCGAAATACAGAAGCTGATAATGGGAGGGGCAGGACGAAAGATCATGAAGGTAGACGTTTTGATTCCAGTAGATAATTTTGAACGGCAGAGCAAACATTCCCATTGGTATGGCCAAGCATAGAAGCGCCAAGAGACAGAACAACCACAGAAGACAGGCGCAAACTGAGATTCTGTATTGGAACTTCTAATAGTCGCCTCCTAATCGATGAGTAACGACGGCAAAAAAGAAGAAAGTGCTCTATTGTTTCCGGCTCCGCACAATACGGACACAATGGGGAGATCGCCAGACCAGGCCTGTCTAGGTAAAAATTTAGTTGCGGTACTCGGCAGCGAAGCCTCGTGAAGGAAACTTCAAGATTGCGCGATCGCCAGACTGAGCTTCTCCATGGGAACAGTAGGTGCTGGAAGTCGTCCAAGGAAGTAAGCGCTGATGCACCCAGTTCGTTCATTACAGTGTACCGTCGGAAGCGTGCCGCCGTGATGTAAGCAGTTTTTGGAAGCGGGTCAACAATCGGTCCACTCAGGGCTGTCTTCGCTAAAGCATCAGCTGATTCATTTTCTCATCCTCTTCCTCATCTTCACCCGAGTTGTTGCTATCTCGTTCCGAGGAACTATCAGTCTTCCTCTCCCACCTCTTGCGGCTCCAGTTTCAACTCCTGCTGCTTGTTCACGTAAGCCTGGATCACCTGCATAGCATCCAACACACAGCAAAATTCCCCAATCAACTAATTCAATAAACATACGCAAACTCAAGCCATGTGCCATACATGGTCGATCACGTTTGATGAAAGAAAGCAAGGGCAAGGACGTAGACAGAAGGATATACCGGATAAAAGTATGCATCCGGTTACTAGGCGATAGCTGCCTTCGGGTTACAAGGTGATTCAAAGCGTAACAAACAATTTTGTCAAGGGGTGAGCAAAAACTTCACTGCTTCAATCTCGGTGGACGCATCTGCTGCGCCTTGGAGGTTGGGGTAAGAGGGTGTGATAAGAAGCGGAGGGATGAAAAAAGGTGTACGAGAGGGCTCTGGATTAATTACACGCAGTGATCTAATGTACTCCGCTGACTCTCTTGCTGGCCTTCAGGTACTGAGAGAATAAATGTGTTTGATGAAAGTTTACAGGTAGCTTCACCTGTGCTCAGAATATTTCATGCAGGACGTAGCAAGACCGGATACTCTTTGCCTACCGTGCTCTCAACATAACTCAGTGTGCCAGTCTACTTGATCCATACAGTCTGCAACATACACAACAGAGAGCAGACGGTGGAGTTTGCTCCAGCCATCACGCACAAACAACGGAAATGGTTATGTTTTGTGACTGACCGTAGTAAGACAAGAGATATTGATCACTTCGGGGCAAAAAAAAGTATTTTTCACCGTAGATATTGTATCACGCTCCTAGAAAAACCTGTTTCTGATCGCTTATTTATTATTTCTGATCGAGATGCATAAAATTTCTTGACAAAATTTGAAAATAGTTGGGAACTGCAAATAACAAACGTATTATATTTTTTGAACTAACACAGGAGAGATCCCGGAATCATGACCTATTTAGAAGGAGCACATGTTTGTAAATGTTACTAGTTTGTGGTTATGGGTGTTTAACGTCCCAAAACGCATTAGGCTGTGAGAGGCCGCAGTGAAGGGCTCCAGAAATTTCGACCACCTGGGGTTCTTTAACGTGCCTCTACAATTTCGCCTCCATTGAAATTAAGATTAGTGGCAAAGCATAAGTGCAAGAAAATACCACGACAAAAAGTATACTGCATTTGCTAGTGGATTAAAAACGCACGCGATTTCCAACGTGAAGGATCAAAATATGCCTGAAGAAAAAACCGCTTCCGGGTAGAGCGCACTCTCAGATCCAGTTGAGAGTTTTAAATTCACACAACTGTGTACAAAGCACCTCAGGATGCTGAGAGGTGACTGCGATACCTCATTCACACCACAGTTTCACACTCTGGAATCACCGGGACGCAAAACGTAGCCTCATGTAGCGTCACCACATTAAACTCGCCGTAGCAAACCTCCGAAGATAGCGCATACTGGCACCTAAATACGGAACATCTCAAGAGCACTGCAGTAAATGCCTAGGGCTGTTTCAGGTGAAAAGTTCATTGCATAGGAATAAAGAACACCAGCCTGTAACCACAACGTGTTTGATCCTCTGTCCTACCATGTCATCTCATTCCTGCTTACCTCTAGCACCGCTGTCCATGCGGAAGTTTAGATTCTAACTTTTCGCCCAGCTATTTCAGTCAATTTCTCTTGAAGTCGTATCCCTTCAGGAACTAACATAGATGAATACCCCTCTCACTTGCAGTAAATACAAGCCAATTTCAACGCAGCCAAATGTCATCTGTTTAAAATTGCAATTGCCTGATGATTATGAAAAGATGTGCACCATTGCTCCAGAATGGAAGTGGAATATCTGCGCTCACTTCCAGCTGCCAGTTGCTCTCATGCGAAATTTCTACGCTTGATTTGTTTACTAAACAGAAAAGCTACGTTCTAGGGAAAAGACCAGGCCTAGCACCAACCGAGCATTCAATATGCGATCTAATGTGTGTTTTTTTTTTTTCAGGAGTGTTTGACACCAAAAAAAAGGTGCCCAGAAATGTTGCAATCCGTTTGGTTAAACATATAAGGGCGCCATTATCGCAGACTCTCCTAACGTAAACAACGTTGTGTTTGGGGCGAAAAGTGTGAAAGGTGCTGGACACAATAACCCCTGAATCCATGAAAAACCCATTTCAACATCGATGTGGACCAAATTAAGAGCACTTAAGTGCAATCCAAGTGGACAACGGGGCCCGAATTCACGAGTGACCACTTCCGTACACAGCAGTAAAATCCCTGCTCTGCCTTTTTTTGGTCACAAGCTAATTACCTATGGGCTACATTAAAATTGTTTACTTGGTGTATGCCCCACAAAAAAAAAAACAGCTATAGCTTTCTTTACTGTCACTTGGCTTAATGCCTAGTGGTTGTTGCCAGTTGCTGCTCGCATGTTGCCATGGCCAGTTACGCCAAGGCACCTTGGCTGCTAAAGTCTTAATCGTTGAGAGCTTAAGTCTATATATATCGTAGGCTGAGGCGCTTAGAAATTTGGGCGCACCTATCAACTTCTTCGGTCGGGTCGCGGAAAAGGGCACACTTCTTGGAGAATGTTTGAGGCGTACGAACATCTTGTTATTTATTGTCAGAGAAGTTTCATCCCACCTTCTTTTCCTTCCGTCATTTAGGAATCTTTTTTCATTGATTTTACTGCTTGAAAACATGTTGACGTGTGCGGGCGGAGGCTTTTTTATTTATTTACAGATACTGCAGGCCCTTCTCGGGCCCATGCAGGAGTGGTTACAAGGAGGGAATATAAAACAAAGGGAATACGTAAAGTACAAGGGTACAAAAATAACATTTCATCGCTATAGTGGCACAGGGTACTAATGACGTCAAAACCAGGAGAAGAAACTAGCGGGTTGAAAAGGAAACACATGTAATTGCAAAGAAAATACAAATGGAAATTGGGCGACATAGGTTCATCACGGTGGTACTGACAGTGATTCAACTCTGTTAACATGCTCTATGAATGATTCGATTGAGTTGCAGTTTACAGCAGCCGGTGGTAGTTTATTCCAGCAAAAAATAGCCGATGGGAATAAAGAATATTTATGAGCATTAATGTGGCTTATGGGTTGATGAAGTGCTTTTTCATGGTTATTTCTTGAAGAGTGACGGAATGGTTCCTGGAGGTATGTTTCTCTTGAGATGTTCAAATGACCGTAATAAAGTAAGTACAGAAATTTAAGCCTTGATGTTATTCTGCGCTGTGCTAAGGTGTGAAGATCTGCTTTGTGAAGTAGGTTAGATACGCTAGAATGTCTAGAAAATTTTGAGTATATGAAGCGTACTGCTAGGTTTTGAATACGTTCCAGCTTGCCTATCAAATATTTTTGGTGTGGGCTCCAAATAAGATCCGCGTATTCTAAGGTCGGTCTTACGAGTGTTTTATACGCATTAAGTTTCACGTTAGGAGGTGCGTTGCGTAATCTTCTTCTAAGGAAATACAGCTTACCTTGGGCCTTATGATATATGTTTTTAATGTGCTGTTCCCAGCATAGATTGCTGGATAGTGTCACTCCTAGGTATTTAATGTTATTAGTTCTCTCGACAGGAACATTAGTTATAGTGTATAAAAAATCTAGTGGCTTTTTTTTCTTACAGAAAGTTATGCTCTTTGTTTTGGTGGCATTAAGTCTCATTCCCCACCTAGTGCACCAAGACTGAATAGACGATAGAGATTCATTTAGTTTAATTTGATCATTAATGGTGTCTATTTCCTTATATACCACGCAGTCGTCCGCAAAGAGCCGAATTTGTACCTCAGGGTCAACGCATAGATAAATATCATTGATATATATTAAAAACAATAAGGGGGCGAGGACTGAACCCTGTGGTACACCTGAGTAGACATCCAAATTATCAGATTCGGAACTTTTCAGTTTGACGCACTGTTTACGATTTTTCAAAAAGCACTCAACCCATGAAATGATAGTGTTTTCGATCCCTATAGCCTGCAGTTTTGTTATTAAATCTAGGTGAGGAACTAAATCAAATGCCTTAGAGAAGTCTAAAAAAATGGCGTCTAACTGACTCCTTACATTAAGGGCGCTTGCGATATCGTGCGTTATCTCTGCCAACTGTGTGGTTGTTGATAATTTCGACCTAAAGCCATGTTGCCTACTGTAGAGGAGGTTGTTAACCTCTAAGTGGTTAATAATTGCTTTGTAAATAATATGTTCGAGTATTTTACAAGTAGAGCTTGTTAGCGAGACCGGTCTGTAGTTTAGTTCATTTTTGGGACCGCCTTTATGAATTGGAACTACTTTAGCCCTGAGCCAGTCATCCGGGACTGTTAGGGTTTGCAACGACAGAGTGAAAATTCGGAACAAATATTTGGAAACCCAGAAGGCGTATCTGTTCAGGAAATTATTTGAGATGTCATCAGGCCCCGGAGATTTCTTTACGTCTAGATTGCGCAGCAGGCAGAAAATGCCGTCTTCACTAATGTTTATTTCTGACATGGGATGAGTGATGGAGTAAGAATCAAGGGAAGCACCTAAAACCGAGCGTGAAAAAACAGACTGAAAGAACGAGTTAAATTTGGCAGCAATAGCGGCAGTGTTGGTTATAGTTTCACTGGACGTTTTTATTTCAGAAACTGTGGATTGCTCGCATGCTAAGTAGCGCCAAAACTTTGCCGGGTCATGCTTCATAAATGACGGTAACGTCTCCGAGAAGAAACGTGTTTTCGCAGCTCGAATTTTACCTTTGAGTGTACTGACAAGGCATGCAAGGTTGCTTGATAGGCAACGCTTGCGCCGCCGCTTAATCTTTCTTTTCAGATGGATAATTTCTCGCGTTATCCACGGATATTCTCGGTTCACACGTTTTTTCCTCAAAGGAATGTACTGCTTTTCGCAGAAGTGAACAGTTTTTTTGAAATAGGACCACATTTCACATACGTCATTGAGTGCTTCAAATGCTGGGTAACAAGATTCCAGGCGAGCAAAAACAGAAGTGTCATCTGCCCGCTCGTAATCTTTAACAAAAGTGACAGATGGTTTCACAGTCTTAGTTGAAACATGCAACGGACATGCTAGGATTAACATCTTATGATCTGAGATTCCATGAGCTACATTTACGGAACAATCTTGAAGTGAATTGCTAACAAGCATAAGGTCGAGTAGAGAAGAGCAACACCCGACAGTACGAGTATCAGAAGTTACTAATTGTTTTAATGAAAAACTAAAGGTACTTAGTAACAACATTTCAGCGCTTTTCACTTCCTTGTTGTCGTGTGACATGTCTGACCAATTGATTCCAGGCAAGTTAAAGTCTCCTGTAAGGATTATTTTGGATCGTGAGTTGGTACATTGCATGAGGTAGTCGTGCATTACTTCGAGATACTCGGGGGGAGCATTGGGTGGTCGGTACACGCCTCCGAGGAGTATGCGTTTGCCCGCGTATTCTATATTACACCATATGCTTTCATAACCATCAATGTCCTCCAGGCGGGAAAATTTAATGTTGTTTTTTATTGCTATCGCGACTCCTCCACCTCTTGCGCCTCGGTCTTTGCGGATAAGTTTGTACGAAGGCGGGATTATGTCCCAGTCGCGCACTTCAGCGTGCAACCACGTTTCGCTGATGACCAGAATATGTGGCTGATAAGACAGTATTATGCCTTCAAGAAGACTGAGTTTGTTAAGTATACTTCGAGCGTTGAGGGATACGACTCTGAGAACTTTATGGCTTGTTTGTCATTTTTTGCTTCGGGCTTTCTTTTTCTCAGGTGCAGAGGCGTCTGAGCTAGTTGCCTCCATTCTGCAGACATTTGGTTTGTCAAGTGCAGAAGCACCTAAGCGAGGTGCCTCCATTCTACAATTCTGTTGTGAATTCCAAATGTACACCTTTCCGTCTACTTTCAGCTTATCGAATACCAGTGACACTTTCGCTCCATTCGCTTTTTCTTCCGCTGCAGAACGCCAAAGGTTTGCTCGTATGTCTCTCACTCTCTTCGAAAAGTCCTCACTTATAGAGAAGTCTGATCCTTTCAGTTTAAAACAACTAGACAGAATCTTAGCTTTTTCAGAAAAGTCAAAAAATCTCAACATGATCGGTCGGCAGCGTTTGCTGTTGGAGTTTCCGATTCGATGTATTCTTTCTATTGAGGATACTTCTACTTCAAGGATGGCTTTAAAAATTCCTTGCTTGACTTTACCCTCGAGTACTTTTGCGTCTTCCTCCGGCTCCTCTTTGACCCCGTATATGAGAAGGTTACATCTTTTGTCTAAACTTCAGCCGGAATATTGACCCCCTTCCTTCCCCAACCCTTTCTGCCGTCTTATCGTCTCTTACGCATTTCAGAGCCATTACTTCCGCCTCCACTGCGCCGAATCACGACATCCAAAGCGCCCATGCTACCTGCGAATGGTATGCGCAACACGTATCGTACACCGCTACATAATCGCAACTCCAGAACTGAATGGAACAGAATGATTCTAGTATCACGTGGTATTGCTTTGGGCTGGACACGCAGCTGGCTTAACCAATATAGTTAGGAGGTGCGAGGAGGAGGAGGAGAAATTTTAAATCCGAAGTATGGTACATTGGTCTGCGCAGGGAAAATGGTCGGAATAAAGGGTCTAATAATGGCTGCCTAAATGCTGCATATCATAACGGCTTCAAAGGGAAAGTCCCACAGGTATCGGGTCACACAAAGGGCATCGGCCTTCGCCTGTGGCGTTGTCTAATCTTCTAACAAAGCGACTGCGCGGGCTCTGAACAATTAGTTTGAAGGCCGCAGATGTAAAATCTTTTACGTGGACCACATTCAGAGCTATAGAGGGCCTATAGACTGTCTTAAAAACTTGCATTGAATATAGACGGTTCTCTATGGTTTGTCTAGAGAGAGTCTACAGTTTTATACAACGATTTTTTAATGAAATTTTTGTTAGGGTTCTTAACCTGGCTGTCACATCACTAACTACACGCGCGTACTTGGCAAATTCTCGACACATGCGTAATGCGGCCGCCGCAGCAACAGCTCCATCCTGGGTGGCGGGCGTAGTATGTATTGGTGCACTTAGAACAGGTGGATAACCTCTCCCACCCTCCAAGGCAACGCTATCTTCCATTGCCTTTACTTTTACAACAAAAAGTTACCTTCAAAAATATAAACGTACGTTTGTTGTTTCAATCAGAATCAGTTTACAAGGGTAAAAGTAAAATATAAGCTGGACAAATTTATACAGAAGGAAATTATGTTACGATCACCTCCTGTAACAAATGAGGGGCACAGAGAGTTCCCACCGTATATGCACCAGCATTATAGTAAACTGTGGCCAGCTGTTCGGGAAAGACGAGACAAGGCAGAGATTCTCGGCCTCCAAGTACGTGCGCAAGACCATCGGCAGTAATTCTCACCTGCGGCCCGGTCGCCGAGGCTGCTCGCCAACACCGACCACACCCACGTGGTGACAGTGGTCCAGGCACTTATGACTGCAGGTGGCGTCTGCCGCCACCGTCTGGAAGACGAAGTAACGAGCGTTAGCTGTTTTATAAGTGACGTCACCAATCAATCACCAATTGGGTTGCTATAGATTTCCTAAGCGGCCGCCACCTTGGGTTTATCGGTGACGTCATCAATTGACGCCCATCGCGGATATATTAGCGACATCACCATTCAGTCCCAAATTCTACATACTAATGACGCCACCAATGAACCGCCAATTCGGTTCCTATATCGATTTGCTATGGAGGCCGCCATCTTGAATTCCTCGGACTTCACGTCGAAGGGAGGTGGTAGCAGACTCCAAGAAACCGAGAAGAAGAGCTAACACTCTGAAAATAGGCGCCGAATATTCCCTATGGTATCTCATGAGCGAACTCGCCAGGTGCGCCAGAGACAACCACGTACCTGTTAGGATGAGGCTGACGGCAGGCAGTCGCATTATCTGCAATGGACACGGTCTTGTATAGTTAAAACTTCTTGCAGACACTGTTTCTGACACTGGACTACTGTTGGAATCCTTGAGAACATTATCTGCAGCTTTAGCGATGCAGTCCTGTTAGCGTCTCACGTTTATGCAAGTTTCTCAAGCACAAGTTCATTCTGTATGCTCTTTGCATTCGTTTTACTTTTTTTTCGGTAAGAAAAGTACGCTGCCTGTTTCGTTCCTTTATTGACTATATTTTTGCGGTTACTGTATCGCCGCCGGGCTTCAGTCACGGCGTGTCACCACTTAAACTCACAACTATTACCTTGTTTTCACTTTCATTCAAATAACTGCAGGGAAGAATGCTGGTCGTGGTACACTTACTCTGCAGTTGCGTGCAACAGGGGCACGCAAGGATCCGTAGTTCAGGAAGAGTAAGTCGACTGCCGGAGGCTCAAGTATGGTTGCCGCATCCAAGCAGCCGATGCTGCCGGAGAAAATAAGAATTTCGCTGTGTTAGCATCGCCATAAATGTTAACGTCCAAACAAACACTTATTAATGTCATATGCGTTTTCTTGGCACTCCGTTTACTGCATCTGCATAATGTTTGTGTGGCTGAAGCCAAATGCCTTTGTGGTGGAGACCTTCAGGTTAAACGCGTTTATGGTACAGGCCCTTAGGCCACAGATTGCTTTTGCACTGACAGCGCGCGAGAACCTCAAGGATTCATCTCTTGAATGCTCTCAAAAAGGCGGGAGTCAGCGCAAGGGGTCCTTATTAGCACTGGTAAAATTTCCAGCAGCACACAAAAGCCCACAATTGTGCGAACATGGCGATCCTCTCCTGTGTGCGCCGGAAATCCCAAATTTCTTTTTTATTTCGCATTTAACGGCGCACAGCCGAATGTACGAAACAGGGGCAATATATTTCCACATTATTCTAGAAAAAAAAATTGCTATATTCAGAACTTTTAAAAAATAATCCGCGAAAATTTACGCTCCCTGCGTCTCGCGCAGATACAGCCATAGCTGAAAGCGCCACCGATGTTTTGCAGGTCATATTGAGAGCGACTGCAAAATCGCAAGGCCGTCAGCAATGCTCCCCACCTTGCGTCTTGTTCCTTCGATGTTGACGATGTTGAAGCCCTCCGGTGGCACCCACATGACGACTGCACTTCAGACGCACTGGCTTCCGACTGCGTTTTGTCTTGACTCCGGGTCGTCTCAGTTCACGAGATGCCGCTGCTTGCTTCGGAAAAAGACGACGCGTCATTGTTAATGAAACCTTGATGCAGGTACCAAAAAAATATCGAATAAAAAAAAACTTGTAGCTCAAATCCACTCTGTGAAGGTGGTTGGACAGCGAAGCTGTGAAACGACAGCCCATTCCGACATCACTTGAAAATTCACATGCGTGGCGAGACGAGTGAAATGTGCTTATGAACTGAATGAACTCAGCTTCTCTGGTGGCATATCCTGGGTCTTGCCTAGCCTGACGCGTACACTCGGGCGTGTTGTGCGAGAGCTGAGGGGTTTTGCCTGCGACGCTGTTGACCAAGACTGTTTTATTTTTTTCGCCGAGCATTACATTCACGCTGTTCTTCTGGCATCTTTACTTTCCGCGGTCTACCCACGGTGGCCTGGAATGAACTGAACGAGTTGCTGGACCAGTCTCCTTGTTATATATGAAAGCGTGGTGACGTCACTGCGCGATATCTATGCTGTTGGGTACTTTTCCACTCGAAGTAGCTTACGCGATCATAATCTTTACTGTGAAACACATGCGCGGAGAAGGAACGTCCTTCGCAGTGTTTGTAGGCGCCTTTGTCATACATTATGCGGGTTTTGCACTTCACACGAAGGCTTCGAATGACGTCTACCACTTTCGAAGCAGCTCTGCAAATCTAATGTTTACCTGAACACGTCGGACCGTGTTCCCATTGTTCACACGCGCCTTATCATCCATCATGTGGTTTCGATGCTTGCTTTGTGGTTTTTCTTATTGAAAACAAGATCTGAGCTCTACGCTGTATGCCTGTTATCATTCAACTATTAGCCAGACATTATTTGCTTACGATAACGACAGGAAAAGTTCCTTGGACTGTAGAGGCATACAGCTTCACTGTAAGAACTATTGTTAGAATCGTTATCAAAAAACTGCTTTCTAGACCACTGGAGAGATTTTTGCGTCTAGAACACAGTCGTTCTTAACCCTTTGCGGGGCATCCATATCTTTTGCAAAATTGATGAAACATTGTATGTAGCACGAGCAGATGAGGCGGACAGAAACTGCTCTCAACAAATTTCACGATTTCAGTACAAACAGTCAAGCCGAAAAAAGTAGCACATATTTGTCCCGTTGACACCAAATGGCGATAAAGAAAATGAGACGTATCTGTCGCATTCACCTGCATGAATCTCCTCAGAGTTTCTTCTAACCACTTCGTGAACCTGTTCTCAACTGTTCGCCTGTTGTTGAACTCGTTCGCACTGCTTCTCCAGTCTTGGAACACTAATGGTCTCTACATCTTTATTCGATTTTCACACTGTTGTGTTCTTTGCCGATGAGCTGAACTTCACCAGAGACGCCAACTATTTTTGGCCATTTTTTTATCCCCGTACCCTTCCCTTTCCTCCAGAAAAAAAAAACTTACCGCATTCAGCCAGCAGCATGCACATAGGAGTCTGAGCGGCTCAAGACGTCGTAGCCGACGAGATGTCGTCCCTCCGGAGGACGTCGCCACATCGAAAGCGCTGATGCTGCCTGAAAAGACCACGCATTATTTCCAAAAATGTGTACTCAACGAAACTATATCAACTCTCTGCTAATTAGGCCGCAATACTATACCAAGATAATTGTATTTTATTGTTGTATTGCGCCTTAAGATCAACACAGTTTCCTGAAGACTATAAGCAGAGTTCTTGTGTTTCAACTCCTTTGAGTGCCTATACAGCATGCCCACATTGGGGCAGCATGGAAGAAACTCGTGAAGAAAACAGACCAATTATTTACACTTTGCTGAGTGCATTATTGAGCCTGCGTTAAGACCGAAACTTCGTGCGAAGCCTGCAAATATATTATCAGTGAAGGACCTATGTGTTTTGTCATTAACTTCGCACATAGATACACTGAGAATATCATTGGGCACCATACAATGTGCTCGTTACAATCCCGAGGGTACGGATTCGTCCGTCCCAATCAAATTCACATAAAAACTGACCCGAATGAGCAGCTGAAAGCTCACTGGTAGGGTTGAAGACGTAGACTGCGCATCAGCAGAAGCCAATCACACCGACTGCGGGAAGTGGAGCCGATGAAAGAAGGCGAGCTCCTGCATCAGCAGCATCCTGCAACAGTATAGACGAGAAGGAAAGGCACACCAATGAAACTATTCGACCCGGAGTTGCACCCTATGCGGCCGTATCCCGGTGTACACTTGAACTGCTCTCCTCTTTAAACAGGGGAGACGGAACACGATGCTCAAATCTCTCAGCACGCCTCATGGATTGAGAATAGTAGTATTCGATTGGTTAACTAGTCGTTCCGAATGACCGACTGGCAGCTGCACAAAACCGGATTGCCCGCTAGGATTAGAGGGACTCGAACGGCGTAGCACCGAATTCGTGCCCATGGCTGTTAAAGTTCTTGCGTGTCCAACCGAAACTGGTTCTCTTTGGTTTTTTCACTTCTGTTATCATGCCTATCATGCTATAATGCCTGAGTAGATAAAAAAGTGCTAAAAATTATCACTGGTTTAGCTCGGCTTTGCGAGGATATACGTAGCCTGCGTGAGCTACGCTGAGGCGCTGAACGTCAATTGTCGCTAAGCGGCAATTTCGCTCTCCCTCTT
This sequence comes from Amblyomma americanum, assembly GCA_030143305.2. Classification (NCBI taxonomy): domain Eukaryota; kingdom Metazoa; phylum Arthropoda; class Arachnida; order Ixodida; family Ixodidae; genus Amblyomma; species Amblyomma americanum. The sequence goes on from JARKHS020025823.1 coordinate 313,590, forward strand.
CATGGCTATGCCACACTGGCAAATGCCCCGCTGTATGCATACCCCTACTGATACCTTTGCTCATGCGCACAAAATGAGAAGCGCTGTCAAGCGGCTCCGGTGCAGCGTCAGACTTGACTCCTGCGACACGGAGGCGCACAGCTGGGCACGCGCCGGCGCCAGTGCGTCTGCCGCGGCTATGACGTCACTCCGGCGCGCCAGTTGTGCGTCGTGTGACGCCACTGCTCGTCGCGCATGCGAAGCACGGCTGTCCAGGAGCCACGAGAAACTGCTCAACCCCGGCCAGTGTAGCTCACGCTACAAAAAGTTGCAATTTATCGTAGCCGTGGACATGGCATGATGCCCGATGAGACAAGATCTACGAAGGCTTGCCTTGGTCGCTAAAAAACCTGAATACGGCCGCGTACAACGATCAGAAGCTGGCCGAGGGCATCGCTAAGAAAGTAGAGATATGAGCGCTAGGAGGAACTAATGAGCGAAAACATCAAGATCAGGGTGCTCCCCCCGGCTGATGAAATGAACAGAACGATTGGCATCTCGCAAAGCTTGGAAATCGATGTACGATGCCGAGCGGGGCGCCTAGTTCGGAGACGCGGGGACGCCCGGCGGCCATTCCAGTAGCAATGGGACCTAGCGAATTCTCATTGGAAATCGCCGGCTACCATGTTATTCATACACTTGACAACTAAGTAGAATGCTAATTCAAGCACAAAAAACGTCGGTGTAAAGCGATCACTCAATGCTTTTCAATAAATATTTTGTAAAAATTGCATTTGTAGTTCACCCAATGTAAGATGGATACACATTACAGATGGAGTTGTAAACCGAGAAATGCTCTTCCGAGGCTGTTATCTCACTGCTGCAATTGCTCATTCGAACACACCGCCAGCGCTCCGCGACACACCATGCAGCGCAAGTGGTTGTGCCATTTGGTGTACTTCATGTAGCAGGTTAAAGTGTGGAGAACTTCAATGCGACCTTATCGACTGGGTGGACAATGGGACCATGCACTGTGAAGAAACCGTTCGCAGATCATAGAGGGGTTTTTTTTTTTTCAAGCGATATTTATATCCTTACGGCATAAAGGTTATGAAATGTGAGATGAGTAAGATGCCTAAATAAATGAAAAAAGGAGGGCTGATCTAATGAACTAAAGTAGTGAACGATGATAGGGATCCTAAAGGGTTGAATCTCATTTTCTCATGAAACACGAAAAATTGGTTCAGGCTTGTTTCACGAGCCAATGGAAGTCTTGAAATCAGATATTACTTATCTATTACGCATAAAAAGCCTGCCGCTTTCTACAGTACATATGGTGCTACAACCTCTTGCTATAACAGGCAGACCTTTGTCCGCAGACCATAGAAAGCGCCACCGCTGCGTTGCAGGTCATACTGAGCGATACTGTAAATGCATAATCCAGTTAGGAATGCTACTCACATCACACTTACTTTCGGCGAGGAAGCAGGTCTCGACGCCTCCGTTGTGTTCATTCTGGCTCTTAATTCAACGCAGGAAGCCGCTGCTCCTAAAAAGAAATAAGCAGTACGTCGGTGTTAAACAACTTCATAGATATAGAAAAGAAGAATCAAATCAAGAAAATGCACTTGGCTTCCTGAGAGATGTTTACAGCGAGAGTAGGGTCCTTCACGTTCATTTAGGCAGTGACTATGTAGTGGCGAGCTTCGCTCAACCGAGATGAGAAGGAAACAGAAGCAACGTTTAGTTATATAGAAGAGGGGGCAGGAGAGAACGAAAAAATTACGGAGGATACATACGACATTTCGAGAATGAAGGCACGCTGCCCACTCTAGAAAACACTTTTTTTTCTTGGAGTGGGAGTCGCCGTTCCGGAGTGCCTGGATGTGACTTGCCAGGCATGTGAGAGATAAAAGTATATATACTGATATTCTGCGCTACGAAGCTGGAGTTCGCGCCGACGTGCCGTCTCTATGCCATATATTTGACAGGAGGGAAATAGATCTTTTTTTTTCCTGTTGAAAGGAGCTAAAAAAAAGAAGCTCCGCGGGCAACGTGGCCGCAACCCTCGCTACTGTTACGGCCACACCCAGGTTTGTGTGTTTTTCTTTCCTCACAAGGTTGGACAGCCGGAAAAACCGGACTTCCCAGGACCTCCGTGATGCTCTGAATCGGTTCGTCAGTTTAACGAAGCGATCGCTCAGAGCAGTGCTGACGCTGGTTAGACCGTACGAGCTTTGCTTTTCTTGAGGGCGAGACGCCTTTGCAGCCTGAGTGTTCGATGCCAAGGCGCTTCCCATCGTTATTTAACTGCAGTGAAGCTGGGTTATTGTTAATGAGTTTTGCGTCAGCTGCAGACGCGTTTCGTGTTGCACTTTCTCACATATCGCCGCATGCATTTTCATTAATTCATCAAGTGACACGACCCTTCGTGGCACGTAACCACCTAGACAGCTTCCGCCGGCTCAAGATATCCCCGGAGGTAGTTTTCTGCCCCGTCACTAGATGGCAGCACCTGTAATAACAAATATTGCAACTTCGTTTGGTTTGCTCGCTCGTTGTGCCCCGGTGTGAGGAAATTACTGTGCCATTTCGTTCCCTCAAAAGCCAGCAACTAATATTCCTTGGGAAGTCATCATACCCCGGCTGGTTCCCGGAGCCCTGCGGTCGTTACACGGTCGTCTGTCGCTCCCAAGCACAGACCACAGTCCGAATGGATGACGCTCCTCTCAGGGGGCGCCACCGTGAGTCTCCCCTCGGTTGCCAGCCGTATCTCCGGCGCCAACCTGCCGGTAGCTCTGTGGTGCATACGGTAGGTTCCGTGGCCCGCAGGAACGACTACACTTGGTCCGCAAGGTCACACACTCCCGGTGTTTCACTGAATTCCAAGACCCTGTCGGAATTCCTGTACTGAATCCGCTTACCACATATGCGGCCATTATAGCATATCTGCGCCTCAGTAGGCAGACGTCCGTTTCCAGAGCCTGCCAAGGGCCTGGATAGAACATTAGAACAAAACCTCAGAAGACTGCAAACGGGTTCATTTCTAAGCCCAGCACTTCTAAAACAAACAGACCCAAGTTTTTCGGGGTACCGTAAGTTTTGTGAGATGTGGGCAGACGCACATCATATGTTATCGGCCTGCCAGAAAATTCCGGAAATAAAATGAGTAAATCAGCCAACCAGAGAGGACTGGGAGGCGACCTTGTCCGACTGCTTGGACCTGGAGTGCCAGAGGGCTCTGGCTCAGAGAGCGCCGGCAGCGGCTACCGCCAAATGTGTCCCGGAATGAGCACTACCACCCAGGCAAGGGAGCGGTGAAACAACCCTCCACTCTCCTCTAAAATCCGCCTCAGTGCATAGAATAAAGTTTTACCACCGCCACCACCCGTGACACACCCGTAGCTGCCGTCTCTCCTTGGCCGTGTTGCCCACTGCTTGCGCCCTTCGCCATCTTCCAGGCGCCTGCTGCCCGCCCCAAATCCCGGCACGCCGTTCGGGGCTGTCTCTCATCCGTCGTCGCCTGAGCCGCGCGAGCCACACACACAAACGCATACAAGCGGACATGCTGTTTCAAGGTTACTTTACCGTTTTAGAGAAAGTTGCATTTCTATTGTTTACATGCTTAATTAAGGTTAGGTCAAGGTTATTCCAATGTTCATTTTACGTTTCAGCAACTTTAGCAAAGCCAAATCGTAGGAACATGAACATTTAATATATTACCGTGGGCCGAAACAAAAATTGCTGATGGCCTAGCTCTGTTAGGCCAGTATATGCGTAGCGAAAGCGCGGAGACTTCTGCATCGGGAGAGTGGATTCATTAGATCCGCCTTTATCCATGCATGGTTGCATCTTAAGCCGTCGTGGCTGAGTGGTAGCGTCTCCGCCTCAAACGCCAAAGGCTCTGGTTCGATGCCCTGCCTCGACGCCGGTTTTATTTTTTATTCATTGAGTTTGTGGGTGATTTGAGTGGCTCCCATTGATGCCGCCACCAAGTACGTTGGTTAGCGGTTAAGCGTAGGCGCGTTTAAGGCGGGCGTTTATACTGCGACGTTCTCGGCGCGCGGGAGCGAGCCGGTTGTCGTCGGATACATCAGGTCGGCGCTCCGACGCTAAGCAGCGTCATGCGACCGCCGTAGCGCATGCGCAGAACGTCCTTCGTTCGGCACGCCACCTGCCGTTAAATTTAAAAAATAGTCCTTCTCCCCAGCAAGCTCCGCTGAGACGTTTCGGATTGCCCGACCGGACGAAGTGTTTTCGCACAGTCTGCTTCGTCAATGTTGCTTAGGATGGCCTGGTCGTACCTCGCACGACGGAAATCTGCGCTGGCGCTGCTTGTGCATCGTCTCCGGCGTAAGCGCCAGCGCTCAATGTACATACGTCAAATTTTTGACAATCGCCTTTCCGTGCGGCGAGTACCACCACCTAGTGCAAGAGCTGCGGAACTCCGACCCGGAATACCACTTCAAGTACTTCAGGTAAATAAATTTGTACTTGTGGTGCGCGTTTCGCTGACCAAACTTGTGGGAGTAGTGCAACGAGCACTAAGCGACAGCGACATTACATGTTGAGCTAATCTTACACTATGAATTTGAAGTAGTGAGTTAATTGTTGCTAATGCAAAACGTAAAGTAATCGTTGAATGCATCATTTATTCACCATTTGTTGAAATTCTTCGTGCAGAATGACCAAAAGGTAATTTGACAAGCTGCTGCAGTTGGTCTACCACAGAATTCTCCATCCACCAACCCACAGGAGGCCTATCTACCCTGCACAGAGACTGGCAGTCACCTTGCGGCAAATAATTTACGTTCTTTTATTCATCAGAAAATACAAAACATCACATTTCGCTGTCTTCGGAGACTATTTCCTTCCCATTCCTTATGTACCACGTAAAAAATTTAAATCTGTAATATCTTTAATTACGAAGAGACGCTGAATGGAAGATGGAGCTCTTGATTTGCCCTTGAATGTTTACTGAGCCACCAGCCCTCGTGTTTGCTCGCGGTTGTATACTGCATCACTGGTGCCCTACATGGTTGCTAGTAGCCATCCCAAATAATTTTATCTTACTTTGAGGCCATTAGTGCATTATTATGTGCGCTTTATCGAACGCAACAATTATAACTGCAGCACGCAAAGCGTCGTCATATTACCGTTAAAGTCTCGGTGTTGTTTTCTGTTAGCAGGTTCCTCGCTACAGGCGTATCGATGCAGGACGCAGCTATGAGCTATCGAATGCATGCGTCCACAGTGTCGGGCGTCCTCAAAGAGACGTTGCCAGCCTTATCCGACTGCCTTCAGCATCAGAGTGGAAATTCATCACGGATAATTTTTCCTCAAAATGGAGTTTTAACATCAGTGTGGGGAGCATCGACGGCAAACATTTTGTCATAACTTTCCCAGAGAATAGTGGCTCCGATTTTTACAACTACAAAGGATTTTATTCTTTATTAATGTTGGCAGCAGCAGATGCCGACTACCGATTTATTATGGTACACGTTGGGGCGCAGGGCCGACTGTCTGGCGGTTCCTGTTTTCGGAGACAGCACCGTAAAAACTCGCATAAATGGTGGCATGCTGAATGTTCCAACAGGTGCACCAAGGTGGCCCCTTTGTTTCGTGGGGGACGCTGCCTTTCCCTTGAGAACGTATCTCATAAGGCCTTATCCTGGTCGTGGCCTAAACGCAAAAAAGAAGGCGTTTAATTACCGGCTATCAAGGGCTCGTCGCTGTGTAGAACATGCCTTCGGCATTTTTGTTTCCCTGGTGGCAGTGTTTTTGGGACATGAAGTGGGGACCTTTATTTACTTAATAACATGGTGAGAGCAGCAGTCTCCCTGCATAACTTCCTTTTCCTTGATGCCGCCTACTGCCGTCGTGACTATGGTGACAGCGCAGTGGCGATACCATAGAGGACGGAAGCTGGAGACAGCATTGTGCACACAAATACACCAAGGTCGTGCACCGCCAAGCGCAATGCTCCTGCTGCCATGGCAATCAGGGACGAGTTGGCAGAGTATTTTATGTCTGCAGAGGGTTCCTTCTCTTGGCAGATGAAACTAATTGCCCGGAGCTAATGTGTATACGCTATCTTCGAACGACATGCAAGAGTAATCATATTTTGCTGTTTTTTTGTATCTGCAGATAGGACTGATTGCATGTATTTAAAAGGACCGTTTGCAGAAATATGTCAGTCAGGTTTTTCGCAAGGCGTGTTTTCCAACGTAAAGATCTCGTTCCCATACCACACTCTCGCATTCTTTGCGGAAGCAAAAAGAGTCAAGTTCCCCTGGTGTGTAAACTCAGGAATGTCGCCAGTCTGCTTCAAGGTGGGTTCGAGAGAGCTGTCAAAATAACACAGTGGTAAAGCACACAAAAGGGGATCGCTTGTAGCCTTCCGTTGCACTGCAGTAGAGGCTAGGCAGGAAATAGAAAGGAATGGGACCTTGTTTCTGTGCCAGCAGCAGCGAGCTCCCTGATACTAAACATTCAAAAAATTTTGTGCTGAACAACACTGGCACTCCAACTTACCCCCCCCCCCCCCCCTACCCTTCACCCCTAGCCAGAACAAAGAATAACCCACTCCCTCCCCTGAGAGCTGTGGCAAAAGACGGTCTCCCTTCAATTCCTGCCTAAACTCTGCTGAGGGCAGAGTGCGCACATCCCGAGTTTTCATCCGCTCGAAAAATGTGTGTGTATCGTCTGGGTTCGAAACCTGTTGGTTGGAATACAAGCCTCGCAGAGAAGACGAATTACAGGTTTCCGCAAATGGTCGATTCCGTTTTAACCGACGAAGATTATGTTTGCCAAGAATATGGTGCGTGGTCCTTTCGTTCATCGCACAATGGAACCAGTGGGTGACGACAAAGTTTTTGGAGCTAAACTTGCACTTGTGTTTCTGTCTCATGGTCCAGCTTTTAACTTCGACATTTTTGCTTTTGTTCTGACTCTACGACTTCTTTCTGCAAGGGTAACTCTTACACGAACATTAGTGTGCTAATTAGTGCTCCATGAGGTGCACGTTCTAAGAGGCCAAGAAAAACTCCAGGTCATGTTTGACTGCGCAAGGGGCCTTATACATTTTGCCGAAGAAAACCCGAAATGCTTATGAAGAAAATAATATTCGCCGCAAAAAAAATAAAAGGTAGCGTTTTGAAATAAATGCCTAAAAAGTGGGCCCAATTTTCAAAACTAAAAGCCGAAAAGCCCTACCCATACATACAACTAACCAGCTCTTCTATATTTTTTTAGTTTTGTCTGCTGCTGTACTTCCAGGGAACTACACGTGTATGTGTGATGGAAAGTATTGTGTGAACACAAAGTGATCAAGGTGTTTTTGCTTTATTTTTATCTTTTATTTGGTTCTTAGAACATGTCTAAGGGGGGGGGGGCCGAAGCTAAAGGCGTAACAACGCCTGACGGGGGCCTCGGGCCCCCAATACAAATTCATCACACAAAAAATGAATTACTACAGTTCGGCAAGCAGCATTGCATATTGTGAGCCAAACAAATTTTGGGTCATCAGAAAAGGAAAGTAAACAAACAAAATCACATGAAAAACACATATGCAAATGCACATTCACTGATGAGAACTTATGTTGTACAAAATGAACATTTTTTTAGAAAACAAAAACAAAACAAAAAAGCAGACAAACAACGGAAGTGGCAACGCTATTGCGCCAGGAACGAAAAATAAAACAAAAAAAACGTCACATTTGACAGAAAAGAACAAAGGAACGCACAGAATATATATTATTGTCTTGCGTTTCTTCTTGATAGAAAACAACACGCACACGAAATCACACACTGTCTTCACAAAGCAAAGAAAATACTGCCAGAAACGAAAACATTTTTGCATTCTTTTTTGAAAACAGCAAATCTTTTGTTGAGATCACACTGATATTTGTTCTGTTCAACATCTTAATTGTTTGGAAGTTTAATGTTCGTCGCCCGTAGTTTGTTCTTATAGCTGGCAGCCTAAGTGCAGGATTTCGGATTGAATAGCGAGATGAATTACCTTGGGACGTAGGATAAAGTTTGTGTTTATGAATCCATAGTAGTAACTTGAAATAGTATACCTGGTCGGCCCGGAGCATAGCATATTTTATGAAAAGCGGTTGTGTGGGTAAGTTTCTGATGTTTCCGTGGATGTTTTCGAACATTCTTAACATTCTTTTTTGCAGGACGAATAACCTGTTGTAATTAGATAATGTCGTTGTACCGCACGTTAAGATGCCATAACATAACCTGGAGTAGAATAAAGAGTGATACAATTTCATTTTTAGCCACGTCGGTAATAGATTCTGTATTCTACATATGCTACCCACCACTCGGGAGAGATCATTGGAGAGCTTAAGGGTATGACATGTCCACGAAAGATCCTCAGAGAACCAAATTCCCAGAAATTTTTGTTCACTTACTTGGCTGAGCAGGGTGTTTTCAAACTTTATATTCATTGCGTATGAGTCCTTTTTATTGATTGGCTTAAAAATGACATATTTAGTTTTACTAGTATTTAGTCCTAGCCGATTCATTCGCAACCATGTAGAGAGATTAGAAAGGTAAGTGTTGACTGCTTTCTCCAGGGATTCATTTGTCAGGGCCTTGAAAAAAGCATTTGTATCGTCGGCATACATTATTAATTTGGGAGAACCGGGTATTCTTGTTATATCATTAATGTATACCAGGAATAGCAGTGGCCCTAAAATGGATCCATGGGGAACGCCATGCAGTACTGTCATTCTGCTAGATAACATGCGGTTTACAGATACGCATTGACTTGCCACGTGCAAAATGAAGAATAAAGAGAGTGCGAAGGCTTGATCTTTACTGGTACCTATTACAACCGCGTCTTCGGTTTCGTAAAATAAAGTTGTTAAGAATAGTGAGGCCATATGTGCGCCCGGATGAGCTGAGCTCTATCGCGGTATGGGCTCCGTGCGCTGGTAGGGTGGCGCCAGCAGCGACCCCATCGCCAGCGCCGCCTCGCGGCACCGGACGCTCAGTCACGGCCGGTCTCTCGAAGGAAGAGCCCGCGCTCTCCTCGAGACTGGCCGTGGTGGCCCTTCGCCTTCCTCCATGCCGGTACGTTCGCGACAGCCCGGCCGCATAGCAGACGAGCACTGACCGCGATGCCATTCGAAGTCAACGCCTGCTACGTTTAGTTTCAATTGCTTTCAGGTTGTGCTGATCACCGATGCCGAGCAGCCATGATTGTGTTGCAGTCCCGATGGCACTGCAATATTTGGCAGCGCATTGAGATTAATTAAGTACCTTTACAGTTTGAGAAACAAGGCTCTGATTGACTCAGATAATGAAATCAGCTATGTAATTTACGCCCACTGTGACTATGTGAATGGTTGGCTAGAATTGCGAAGAGCGCAAACTTACTGCACATATCAGATATGATAATGCTCTACATCCTGCAGGATCGTCACTGCTTTACTTTGTGTATTCCCCTCAGAGAAGCATAGCTCTAAGCATACAAAAATACGATGGGTTTCTTGCTAACTATCTTCCACAGTTAGAGGACTTTCATTTCAGGGATTTCGTGACGGCACCAATTACATGAATTATTTCGGTCGTATTTTTCTTTTGGTAAATACTTAACTCTAGAAAGGCCCCGGCGGTGGCTCAGTGGTTATGGTGCTCAGCTGCTGACCTAAATGGCTCGGGTTCGATCCTGGTTGCGGCGGTCGCATTTCGATAAAGGCATAATTCTAGAGGCCCGCGTCCTGCGCGATGTCAGTGCACGTTAAAAAAAACCAAGTGGTTCAAATTATTTGGAACCTCCTACTATTGCGCCTCTTATAGTCTGAGTTGCATTGGGACGATAAACTTCATTAAAATCTAAATATTAATTCCAGAAATTAAGGGTTTAGCGATGTTGTGAAATCCAAGAAATATATATAGGGAAATTTGAACCACTCTCTATTTTTCTTTTCCCTCGTCCAGAACAGGATTTGAGATCTCAGAAATGCAACAAATAAGGATACAAAATTTTAAACCACTGTAGGAAATAAAATGATTCAAATAAATACACAAAACCTTAGGTGAAACAATGTGAAAACAACATAAGTATACTCAGAAGTACGATGTCGCTCCCACAGCATACACACAAGCACAAAAAAAAGCTAGAAACAAAATTGACTCGCTGAACCACAGATGAGCATAAACAAACGAAGACTCAAACTACAGATGCTAGCTCCAAGAACTTCACCGTAGACCATTTCCTGTGACTGACTGAGCGCATTCCTTCCCTCTACATAAAGACCTAAAGCAACTCCTACCAATGATGGCACGTTCAAAACACCCTAGTCAGAGTCAACCCTTTCCCAGTTCAGACTCATCAGTTTAATTCCACAGTGTACTCATTTCCAGCAGATCCTCTGTGCGTGAGCGAGCATGCACGATGTCCAAAGAGAGTGTTAAAATATTGTTACGGGGAAATACTATTTACATTTAATTACAAGTGTTGGGGGTTAGAATAAAGAGTTCCTAGCAGGGAGCACCAACACGAACAGGGAGCTGCATTAACCTCCTCTTCTTCGTTCGTCCTTTCACGCGAGAGGCCACTTCGTCTTCCACTGCCATTTCATCGTAACAATATATTCGGTACCTTTTGCTGCAGTGTTTTTATAGCTGTTGTGACATTGCTAAACAGAGCAGTAGGTCGAGCACCCATAATTATCCAAGTTTGTTTTCGCCTTCGAACGAAGCACCTCACCGCTCGCCTCGCTCACTGCAAACTGAACCAGAGAGCTGCGTCGGCTGCATCCGCCTTTCGCCACCGCTGTTAACCAGGTGGCGCCACTCGCGCGCGCCAAACTGCAGCCTTTAGTGCCCATGCTTGCGGGCGTGTTTGTCGGTGTGCGGTCTAGCGCTTCCTTTCTTCTTTCACTCCCTCCTTTATCCCTTCCCTTACCGCGCGGTTCAGGTGTCCAACGATATATGAGACAGATACTGCACTATTTCCTTTCCACAAAAACCAATATGTTGGGGATCCACGGTTAGAAAACAATTATGCAGACAGGTAGCAGTTCCGCGTCAGCATGCTTTGCTGGCTGCCGATGGAGGGCGCCAGTGAATGTTCGCGCGTAAGGTGCCTCGAAGCCAGCGGCACTGTCATCGAGGCACCTTATTCGCGCGAGGGAAGACGAAGAGGACACAGCCACCATAGCCACGACGAAGGCACCGGCGTAGACAGGCCGCAAGAACCTACTCTTCCTATCAGTAGGTGAGTGATGGCTCAGTTTTGCCACCATCATGTTTGCGGTGGTGACTGCCTAATATCTCAAATTGTAGCTGCACTCAGAATTGCGTCCACCCGCTACAGCACATTCTAAGGCTGCTCAATCGTTCCGTTGAAAAACGACGATGAACGGTGCTCGAATTATTCTAGCTTTTGGTGAGATGGACAATCCTTCTTTAATTGCGGTCCTGGCGACCGGAGGGACTGATGTCGAAAGACGAGGCTCCGTTGATGACGATGCTTTCGGCCGTCGTCTGGTGCCACTGGATCTTAACGCGATAGCGTTGGGCAGCTCGGGCCGCAGAAAATCCGGCGTCGTTGGCAGTGAGCGAAAAATCCCCAGAGTTTTGTAGGAGGTAGGTGGGCCAGCTAGGTCACCAGACCTTGTGGCCTTGTCTCAACCTGCCCAACGAGAGGTTGCCCTGGGTCGCACATGTCCCACCGGTGGCAGCGCCTGCTATCGCAGGGCAGTGTCACATCGCTTCACCGCTGTACCACTGCGGCAGGGCTGGTACGGGGACTCCCAGGAATCTGTGAATGTTAAGTAAGGAATGACCAATTCTGCATATGTGGGCTAAAACCCACGAGCTATAGCGTCATATCCTGAAAGGGTGGTTCATATTCAAGCGAATGAGCGATTGAGCGGCGCGTCGCAGCAATAATATCGAACTGTTTGGAACCTCGCCGCCGTGACGACTAATAATATTAATTGGTTTTTGCGGAAAAGAAATGGCGCAGTATCTGTCTCATATATCGCGGACACCTGAACCGCGCCATAAGGGAGGGCATAAAGGAAGGAGTGAAATAAGAAAAGAAAGAGGTGACGTAGTGGAGGGCTTCTGAATAATTTCGACCACCTGGGGATCTTTAACGTGCACTGACATCGCACAGATCACGGGCGCCTTAGCGTTTTGCCTCCATAAAAATGCAGCAGCCGCGGTCGGTGAGAACCTGGGAACTCCGGATCAGTAGCCGAGCGCCGTAAGCACTGAGCCACCTCGGCGGGCGCCGTGACGACTCAAAACCAGGTTTTTGCATCGCGGCTGCAGGATTCGCTAGCGTTTTCGCTTGCATCGTGAAACAGGCTTAAAGTGAAGCTTAAGTGTTCCCTCCAATTTTAAAATAAAATTAAGTTCCATTTAGCCTTTTTAAAACCTCCCATGTTACGCCAGATCAACCGTGTGCCTCGGCACTCCGAGGAAAATATTTGTGTTACCTGGAAATCAAACGAGCGGCCCCCCTCCGGCCGAACGAACATATCTGCCTCTATATACTAGATCTACGGTTACCAGCTACCTCTCGGACACCCCCACCCCATGACGCCTCTGGGTTGGCTGTGAGACGTTCGTCGCTTTTTGGTGAGAAAATTGTTCTAAGTGGGTTGGCCTTAATACGCGAGGCATGCCTTTACAAAAAAAATAGCTAAACTGAAAACTTCAGTCATAGCAATCCGGGCAACGGGCCACGAACACCTTGGCTCCTGCCTCTCTGTCGATGTTATCCATGCATTGCAATCGTGTTCCTGCAGTTTTCGACGTGCATTATGTCTAGAGTAGTGTGATACGCAACGCGTGCTGCTAGCGCTACTCATTCTAGTGCGCGTATACAAGGAGCCACCAATTCCTATTTCAAGTTATTCTTAAAGCGTCTCTTTCACCCGCAGGCAGAAATGGCGGACCCTGAATGGCGCGCCGAGGAAGCAGCGTCGCCACCCGATCCTGACCCTGAGCAAGCAGTTCCGAAGTCGTTAGCCAAGCTGGAAAACGCCAAGGGTTGCTTCTCTGGAGCGGACATAGACTACCGCTGTCCCTGCAAAGCTACGCAGTACAACACGTGCCAGATCTCCCGGAAATTGCCCTTATGGAACGAGTTCTTGATTCACATACGCCTCCAACTGAGCTTTTTACGAGGAAGAAGTGGAAATCTCTGCCTGACTCTCATCCCTGGCGACCACCTCAGCCTGCATGAGCTAGAGCAACCTCAAACGCACCGAGCTTCCACGCTTCTCTACTGGCTGCTCAGGAATCACCACTGCGTGACCTCCGTACAAGTGCACCCGCTCGCGTTGAGCATTCACGCTCACATATTTGCCAATGCCCTGCATTCCAACACATCCGTGAAAGTACTGAAACTGCACTTTTCCCACTACTGCATGCCGGAGAGCGTCTGCACAGCCATCCCCACGATCAAAAATTTGGAGGAGTTGGAGTTCAAGTCCAACGGCATGTGTCCACCAAACATGGCGCCAGTACTGTCAAGGCTCGTCCGCACGTACAACATCCCTAGTGAGCCTGAATACGTCTGAAGCACTGTTAGATAACCACGAAGGCGAAGTGGCCTTCTTCACAGCCCTCGCAGCGAACTCGACTCTGAGAGAACTGTCTGTACGTTACCGGCCTAGAACCGACGCATACCGGCGGGCTTTGTGCCATTACTTGGAGACCACCGCCACTCTAACGACGTTGAAGATTGTGGCAGTCCTTGGAATGGATACTCATAGCTGGCTCAGCTCTGTTCTCGAGGGAATCGTGGCGAACAAAACCCTGTCATCCTTAACCCTTAAATATTTTAGAATTGATCGGGAGTTCGCGCAGTACTTAGCGAATATCATTTTAGGAAACAAAGTACTGCGCATTCTTCATATTGACTCATTTTCGGGGATAATCGCAGTCTCAACCTCCCAACGTCTGTGACTGCTGCCTCGAGGCTGTCATAGGAAACGAAGTACTCGAAGAACTCAGCCTTCCTGTCCAATTCTGGCAGCCTGAACGCTGGGAGTTGCTTTTCAAGGAACTGCCTCGTAAAGTCATGCTGCAAAAGGTGACCGTTCTGTCTTACATGTGGGACAGAGAGTCGCTTCGGCACGTCTGCAAGGTGCTGAGCGGAAGCGCCGCTGAAGAGAAAGTTCATCTGGGAACTTACTACCATGACGGTAACATGAGTGGATGGGAATGCAGAGGCTTTTCAGAAGTCTGGTTTTTCAACCGCAACCTTCGCAGCTTCGAGCGCAGCACCCTACAGCGCCTGACTTCTCTCAGCCATATTAGGACCGTATGCTTTACCCTATGCGGAGATGACTTCTCGCTCTCTCCGATCATCGCCGATTACATTCGCGAAACGTTAACACTGCGCGTGCTTAAACTCTTCGCTTCACCTAATGACAGCGACCCCAATGTCTCGAATACCTGGTGGAGCGTCATTCTCGAGTCGCTGTCTGCAAACAGAAGCATAAGTGAACTGATTGTCACCGTAACTAACGTGAACCTTGAAGACGTGGAGGGCTTGGCGGACGCAGTGATGTTGAGTGCACATATAAGAAGACTCGACATGTGTCTTCGGATTCCCACTGGACCAAGCGCCTTTGTTCGGAGGCTGTCGGCGAATATTGATGCCAACTACACGATCACTGGGGTCGTTCTCCGTGCCGGAGTGAGGCCTACAAAGGACTGGTTTTCAGTGTTGAATGCGGTGCGGCGCAACTCTGACCTCGTGACCCGAGCTACCTTATTTGCGACGGCTACCATATGTGACAAGTAAGTCTACCTGCACTGTTGGGCATGCTCTTGCTTACGCGCTCAAATGGCAGGCGCTTGATTTACATCATTTAGAGAAACAATACCCTATATGTCGTAGCAACAGTCCTCATAGAAGCCTTAGCTGCTGTAGATAATGCCATAAATGACGATGCAGTCTGGCGGCGACCGACGCGTTAAGCAGAAACGCGCCACCGCAGTGCACCAATGTAATATTTACATAATTGTAAAGCAAGAGACATGAAATAAACGATTATTTAAGGTGCCATGGGTACCGTTTACGTCTGGGAAAATCGCACAAGCAAAACAATGAAAACACTTGTGCTCGTGGTTGCGATTGAATCTGAGCACATCAGTGTTCGATGTTGCCATCGACACTCATTCTGCACTTGAACTACTACTCTCCAGCGAAGTCATTTTGAGGGGCTACAGCTGGTAGTGCTTAGTTGTGTCTTGCAGTGGAGGTAAAATTTTAAGTTAAAAAGAAAAGTTTGAAAGCATTGCAAACTTTGTCTTATAATATGAATTCTTGACATGTTAACTTTTTTCACTGCCCAATACCACATTCTCGCATGTTATATACTTCCAGAAAGATCGATAAACAGCGAGCACTTTAGAAGATGACATGGGGGCAGGGGAGGGGGTTAGGTGGGTGCTACATTTATTAGTGAACAAGAAACGCATGCCACATAGCTTTGGGGTTTGGGGAAGATATGGTGTGGCTTCCAGCGAGGTAACCGATTTTAGGCAGGGATGTGTTCTCAAATGAGCTCAGGAGCAAGTACTGGGCCAGACATTAGTGCTATTGAAATCAGTGATGAGGGCGGTGGAGACTCACTGTAAGGAAACAAAATGTCTCGCTATAGGCAGCGATTAATCTCTGGCATCTGTTGAAAGTTTCGTTCCTGCGTAGCCATTTTCGAAGCTCATGCTCTGCTCCCGCGACTAGCATGCAACAACCTTCAGCTCGATACATGTGCAGTCTTTGCCAAAACTACACAGGCCAAGGGGTCTGCTTCTGAGCCCTGCAGTAAGGCTGCTCTTGCATACATAGGGACCCTAATATCACGAAGGCGGAAGGAACTTAAGTCCCAAACCCTCCCAAGCTTGGGACTGTAAAATGTGCTAAAGAGCCCCGCTATATGACTTGGGATGAGACCCCTTGGGCTGCATATTTTTGACGGAAACGGTACTTTCGACATATTCATGCTCAACGTAATGGCGTAAACCACCTGCTTTGCAGGTTCAACGCCATTGCTCTGGAGGTGGTGTCACAGCACCCTGCCCTTGTTCGAGAATTTGCGGAAGTCTTGTCGACAAGTGAAGCCGAGGGCGTCATCTATGATTCGAAATGCGCTTCTCGTCATCCAAGGCATCCACGACTTCATGCGAGTGGCTGGCGTTGTCAAAGAGCGAGTCGTGTGCCAGCCGCGTGCCGACGGCAGTATGCAGCTGGACGAGCTGGACTCGGACAGCTGGCGGCACGTGAGACAATACCTCTTGCTGCAGGACATCAAGGACTCGGACTGACTTCGGCTGAAACCTTAATCTCGATATTTCCTTGAACATTGTAGTTTCGAAGCTGTCGGAGAGTGAGTTGGTACGTGGGACCCATGTGGAGACATCACCTGCGCGTTTCAAGTCCGCTGTAAACAACATAGCGAGATGTTTGGCTTTCCTTCGAAATGCTATCATGTCGGCAATGAAGGCTATGATAACGGATAACTATTACGCTTCCGTGCGACACAGCGTCTTCGCGATTTTGCAAGCCCGGCTTTGCTTCACACAAAATGGGCTGCAACTTCACACTGGCCGCGAGTAGAATGCTGCCTTGACAGTGACTGTGCCTACGATAGGTCTTTCGGCCTTCATCAACAGTTTATAAAAATTATACCCTAAATTACTGTCTTGCTACAAAACGACAGTTCCTCTCAGCGATAATCGCAGGTTCTACAGGAGCGCTTGAAGGTTGCTGTGGATGATTTATACTTCAGATTATTGCGCGAAGCGTTCGACTACTACACCGACATACAATTCTATTTTCAGTTAAAATTCTTTCCTGGAAATAAAGTACTTATAAGTTATCCTTTTGAGTAACACATTAAAACTCAAGGTCGCTTAAGATCCATCGGGTACGCTGCCTTCGCTGAGTTTTGAAAATAATCTGCGTGTCCTATGTAGCTTTTGTTACAATCAGTGCAATGACTCGGCCCTTCTGCAGGCAAGTACTTGTCACAGGAACTAATTTTCTTTGTGCAGCGATCTTTTGTAGCGGAAAGGGCACATAACGACTAAAAAGCAACGGAAAATATATGGCTCAACTCAAGAATGTTGCATATGGCGGAAGAACGACTTTTTCTCAACCTCAACAAAGTGAAGTTCGAAACTGAAGAGGCATTGTTGGCACCCATCGTACCGTAGATGGCGCGACTGCTAGTGACAGTTGGCTCCCGGAGCCGCGAGTAGCCACGTAAGAAGCATCCGTGTGCGCCAATCCATGGGTATTGAAGGGGGGACTATGATGAGGGAAGAGGAAGTATATGTACGGAGGTTAGAAGTGTCCGGAGGGGAGATAATAGGGAAAAGGGCGTATATCCCATGTGGACATTAAAACTCCCGTGGACGTCTTGCGGACGTTCAGGACGTCCGCAGGACATCCAAGAGATTTTCAGTGCCAATTGGGTAGATGGGGGGAATAGTAGCCTGATTGAGAAGCCAACGCCCGTGAGCCGTGCCGGAAAGGCGAGCCACTTGTCGGTTGCAATAAAGAGAAAGGAGAGTTCCATGACGATGGAAGAGACCCGTTGCGTAAAGTTTATCTGTGGAAGTGGTTATGGGGAGGCGGGGTGTGTTCACCTGAGTCTGGATGAAGGAGACATAGGCTACGAAGTAAAAAAAAAATGTTAAGAGCCAGCGCGTGCGTTCGTCCTTGTGTCTCCCTCCCGTGCTCGTCTCTTTTGCGCTACATCTTTTTTCAAGTATGTTTCACCAAATCGCACAGCAACAAGTTTTATTGAGCGCGTGAGCCAGTCGACTGGCTTTATACACACTGCTTTTTTCTGCTTACAGCTCTCAACTAAAACCGAGTTCTGCATCTTGCACGTGCAGGAAACCAGAGAAGATTTTCCTGTCTGGAGTTGGCCATTCTTTCTTATTACGCAGGGTTGTAGATTGTTATCCTTTTATTGTTTGTGTCGCTGACATTAAATTTGTTCCTGTTTCATAGAAATATGATTTCTTGTTGTATTAAATTCCTCCTTCCTGGTCCCAAATGGGACCAATAGCGCCATACATAAATGAATTAAGGACAGCGCTTCATAGACATAGTCGCTTCAAGCAGAAAATTAAAAAAAAATGATCTCGAGAGGGGTTTATTTCGAAAATAACTCACAGTTTACCGTACCTTCCTCACTGCTGGGCAAACTCGTCAACCCAAATTCCTTACAGTTGCTATTTTGCAACTTGGATTGTTAGATGAAGTAGTTTTCCCAGGGCAGTTCACGGCTTAAACAGCACTCAGGTGGAATAGGTAAAACCACCGTGATGGCTGTCTGCAGAAGCTGACATGCCGCGGAGAAATGTAAATGTGAGAAAGGCAATATTCAGTCGACATGCCTGTCACCTAATTCTACAAAGCTGCTTAATGACGTCAGCGGTGTCTGCTTAACGAACTTCCGAACCCCGGTGTCACGAGAGAAAATGCCCTCACCGAGCATTCAGCCCTACATATACCATATTTGTCAAAAGTATACGCCCCAAAGGTGTCTGCTTCTGAGCCCTGCAGCGCGGCTTCTCTTGCGTACTCAGAGACCCGAATCTCACGAAGGCGGGGGGAACTAAAGTCCTCGACCCTCCCAAGCTTAGGACTGTCAGATGCGCTTAAGAGTACCACTTCAAGGGCTTAGAAGCAAACCCCTTGGGCTGTATATTTTTCACAAAGACTGTACATACGGAGAAATCGTAGACGCATTAGTGGATGAATCCCTTTTCAAGAAATTCCTAAAAGCGTGTCGTCACGAGAAATAAATCAATTCTCTAACTAATGAATCAGGCCACAGCTTATTTGTTAATCGGAAGTAATACTCTGTACTTTAGCATTTTGGAGCGAACTTGCTCTACAACGCAGCACTACAACTCCCAAAAGTCGTGTTTGGTGCGCGTTTGACCTCGAGCCGGCGCAGCGGTGTCGTGGCAAGTGACCTCATACCACGTGACTCGCTGTGGAGAGGCGCCGCAGCTGCGCTCGCTCGGAGCCTCGCCGCTGCTGAACCACGTGACACGCGGGAGTATAACAGCTGCTTAGATGGCGCTCGGTCGCCCAGTCTCGCCACGGATGAGGCGCGCGCCGGACAGATTCCGGAGCCAAACCGAACGTAACCATGCTTAACAGAGCTTTCGCTCGTATCACGACGTTTAACATGCGCTAACCCTCTGCTAGTTTTTTACTGACCAGTTAAGTGACGGTTGTCATCTGCCAAGGATACCTTTCTGGTGTACCCAGGTGTCCGATTATTCATGCATTTAAGAAAGTGAAGATTGTTATATGCGCAGTATGCAACGGGGCTACCTCCTGTCTGTGTTTTTTTCGCGTCATCTTTTATACATTTCTAAAGAGAACGGTCTCAGTGTGCGAGAGGACACTGCGAATCATCTGCTCCTTTGTATGGTTAACTGCCACACCGTGTGTCATGTATGGAAGCGTTTTAGCTTTCGCTCGGCTGTGGGCGGTGGTGCTTATGTACATGGCGGGAGCAGTAGTGCTGTAGAGGTTTTAATAATACCATTCGAAATAGCGGGAACGTTTTACTCAGTGGGAGAGTGGTTGTTGCAAAGGTGTTGACTCTTTAGGATCGCATCGACAAATTTAGCAGCCACTCTTTCTTATTGCGTTGTTACATGATTATTCCATTATGGATAGCCGCCTCTAGTGCCTTTTTCATGAACCTAGATTAGGATAGCGAGGCCAAGAAACACGATGCTCTGCGTGTCAGCTAGCCATTACAAAAATGATCTATAGACAGTCTATGGACATCTCGTGTTCATATACATATACGTGTATATACTCTACAGGTACGGCCACTGGCCAAGATCTCGACTACTCTCCATACATGTCTCCCAAACACCCTAAAGTTGGTTGAAACATAAAAGGATGAGATGGCAGCCTAGCAAATGTTATCCAAGCGTACCATCAGCGTAATGAGGAGGAATGTTTCGTCAATGCGTGGCTAAAAATCTGTGAAAACTTTTTAAAACAATTTATAACTCTCAGATGGCATAATGTGACACAAGGCAGGAGAGGGAATTTTAAGGAGTTTAAACAGGAAAAAAACCTGGAAAGAACAGGAAGAGTGTTCTTCAGCGGCTAGTTGACTGCAGATAAAATAAAAACCTTTTACAGTGACAACATATCTTACGGTATTATTTCGCCAGTTTGGCAAAAAGATTTGTCGCAAGTTATTCAGCGCTCCGGTTTAGTGTTGCAATTCAGACGCTCATTCTTTCTAAAAAAATAATGTGAAATCATTCTTATTGCTAACTGGTATTCAGGATCTTACAATCTAAAAATATCTGTGGCATTAAACAACGTAAGAGCGGATGATCTTGTTATGGCCATACCTCCAGTGCTCCCGGTAGGATTTTTGTCTTCTGCAGAAAAATACAAAAGGAAGTCATGTGTACATTACTGGACAGGCATTGCATGCTTGCCGTTGAAAATTTTTCACGAAAGCTCATTACGTCAGCTTTAATGTTTTTTCACGTTAAATAAATATATCCATGTATCATATATAAATAATACTTCACCGTACAGACGTCTGAGTGCAGTTTAGAAGCGAACTGATTCATGCTGCCTCTCAAAATTCTTGAGTTGTGCTCTGGGCTTCGCAGCATTCCTGAGAAAGGTTTCGCCGCTCAGTGTAAACAACGAAAAACGCAAGAGGCATTTGGTTACAAGTCGCCGAAACGCTCTCAGATGTAACACTACTTTGCGCGCAGTCCTTTATATTCCAATGCAACGAATGAATATCTCTCTAACTGTGTGTTGTTCCTTGGTACGTGAAGGAACACTAATAGGCATGGCCCCTTTCGAAACATGTCTTTAACACACTGACTCTGTTTACACAGAAACAAAGCGTGTAGCGGTGTGGATGAATGAAACTCATAGTATTCTGTACAGAGAAAAGGACTGATTTTTACTATCTGGTAAGTAAGCCATTTCTCAACTCGACTGTAGGAAAACTAGATTTATCAGATGGATAATCATATAAACACTTTATTGGAAGTTCACCTTCAATTTTCTCATCACAATTAAATATAGACACAGACAACACGCTACAAAAAGTAAAGTTTAAGATTTAATCAGCATCCTAGTGTGTCCATCTCTAAAAATATTCCACAAAATTTACCACGTCGACGCCAGTAAGCCTGCGTCAGTGTGAAACCCAATTGTTTTTAATTAACCGTGTTTTGTGGTACATGCTAGCCATCCATATATATTTTTTTGTTTCTTGGCCTTCGCTTTCTCACCCTCGCCTCATGGCCGTTCTGAGCATGCACATGTGTTTGATCCATAAAAGCGACTGCGGTGATTCAGTAAACCCTCCGCAGCTAATGCAACTCTTCGTTGTCTCCTTCCACCGTCCGATGTTCTTTAGAGATTATCGACGCGAGAGCGTTAAGGCTGCCGTTCAGCAGATAATCTGGGCAAGCTAGGTCACGTCACATTGTGGCGTCATCACAACCTGCCCACTGGACAGTGAGAAAACTTCCCACTGTGGCAGGTGGCCGTTAAATTAATGACGGGGCGCGAGATGTTGCTCGAGGAGAGCAACTTGGGTCGCACAAGCCCCACAGGTGGCAGCACCTGCCGTCGCAGGGCAGTGGCGCGTCGCTTAACCGCTGCAGCCCTGCGTCAGTAGGGGTATGGTGACTCCCAGGGACGTGTGAATGTAAAGTCGAGAATGGCCAATTCCGTATATATGGGCGTTAAGGCTACCGCGTCATAACCTCAAGGCAGAGCTAAGTATCGCCTCCAATTTTGGGGCAGGCTGGCGTAAGAGTTCGATTGAATTAAAACGACGAAGCTGCGATTTGTCGCTGTTTTTGCACGCCTCATGAGATGTCAATGTTATCTAAACACGTCTCTGACGTCAAAGCCACCACGTGACTTTTGAAATCGGTGCAAAGACAACTTGAGGAAAAAAACTGACATGAATTATTCAGCAGGCAGAAAAAAAAAACACGCAAAATTTTTTTTCTATCTCTCCTTTCATATCTTGGTACGTAAAGGCACATGATAGCATCCTGTGACTGCTGCATAGGTTTTCTTTGCAGGTATCGCAAAGATATTGCCGCGAATATTCGCAGTGTTTGTTCGTTTTTCAAATCTGCCGCGACACCACTTTATCGCTTTGTTTGCGACGCAAGACGCGACTAGATTTATCTCGATTGATCGCAGCCAGGCAAAGCTGATTCTACGTTGTTCCGGAATGTTCTAGTAACTTTGCGCCCTTTATCTCGAATGTTCGCTATCAGCTTTAAATTGAGCACGGCCGACAGCGGCGGGCATTCTGTTCGACGACCGCCGAGCACGCTTGTCGCTTCGCCGCCGCCGAGTGATTCAGTCCATTTTGGGTGCAAGTCAGCCCAATAAACAGTTCTTTTACAAGACCCTTTCGTCCGTCTTCATCGCTGCTTCGACTGCCGTCACCACTACGTGACATCTGGTGGAGGTGCTGGGTAGCCTTCCATGTTCCGGACGCCCCCTTCAAGTCGTGAACCCAGCCCTAAGCGCTTCACACCCGAGGACGAACCAGCAGCTCAGCGAGCCAGCCGACGTCTCCAGGGAGAGGAGCCTGAGTTTGGGAAACTGCCGGACCGCACCAGACAGCGAAAAGACGCTGCTACGAGCACCGCAACCTCGCCGAAGATGTCGACACCGATCATACTGCAGCAGCCGCGGGTGCCGCCAACTTTCAGTGGATCCCTAGTCGAAGACCCTGAAGAATGGTTGGACCAATTTGAGCGCGTGGCGTCATTCAACAAGTGGGATGATGCGGCTAAGATTGGACACGTTTTTTTCTCATTGGATGGCTCCGCACGCACGTGGTACGAAAACTACGAGTCGTCCCTTACGACATGGGAGCTATTCAAGAGAGAACTATTGAAGGTATTCACCAGTGTCGTGAGGAAAGAAAGAGCCGAACGACTCCTCGAGTCCAGGATCCAGCTTCCGAATGAGCCCGTCCGCAGTTACGTCGAGGAGATGAAGCGCCTATTTCGCCGCGCCGATCCCGGGATGACCGAGGAAAAGAAAGTTCAGTTTTTAATGCGCGGCGTAAAAGAACAACTCTTTGCAAGCCTCGTCCGCCAGCCGCCAAAAACAGTCGAGGAGTTTATGCAAGAAGCCTGCACGATTGAGAAGACCCTCGACGTTCGAGCTCGGCAGTACAATCGCCCTTCCTCTGCCTGTGCAATCCGTTCGGACACGCCGGCCACCACCAGCGACAGCTTGCGGGAACTTATCCGCGAAATCGTCCGAGAGGAGCTACGCCGATTACTGCCATCTTCCCCACAGCCACAAGAAGCGACTCTGATGGATGTGGTACGGGAAGAAGTGCAACAGGCACTTGGCACCCCGACGGCCACAGAACCCCAGGCCATGACCTACGCCGCTGCAGTAAGTACTGCTCAGCCCCAGCGACAACCCCCCCGTCCTCCCCGAGATGAGCCAATCGTTCCACAACGCCGCCTCCCAGCCCCCGCCCGCCCAGCCTATGACCGACGCTCAAGCCCCAGGAAATGCGACGCCTGGAGGACTTCCGACAACCGGCCGTTGTGCTTCCATTGCGGTGAGGCCGGCCATATTCTTCGTCACTGCCCGTACCGACGTATCGGTCTTCGAGGATTTGCCGTTAACGCCCCACGACCACGCTTCGGACAACGTCCGCACGAAATCGACGAGTACCTGCGTCGAGAAGAGTACACGCCGAACCGCTTTTCGCGCTCACCATCGCCGTCAACCTCGCGCTTTGCGTCGCCACGCCGCAGCTACGCAGCCGCGGTACGAGGAAGGTCTCCCAGCCCCCGTAGGGGAAACTAAAGGCAGCAACCTCTGGAGGTGAGGTTGCTCACGAGCTAAACGCCGAAGATCCTCCACCGACCACGTCCCATGAAGACGATGCACCCGCGACGCCGCATGAAGAACCGACACTCGCTGCACCGACGCCGCACACAATGAGAACCTCGACCACGACGCAAGCTACCTTGAAATCGACGCCGCCACCCAGAGGAGCTTCGACCACACGCCCAACCCGTGACTCGCATACGCGACGAAGCCGTGACCCGACGCCGAGAGCGACATGCAATGCAAGAGCCAGGACCTCCGACCTAGAAGTGACTATCGACGGCCGGAAAGTCACCGCTCTAGTCGACACAGGAGCCGATTACTCGGTGATGAATGGAACATTCGCTGCGCAGCTCAGAAAAGTCACAACGGCTTGGGACGGCCCACAAATTCGCACCGCTGGGGGCCACCTCATTACGCCATCAGGACGATGCACAGCGCGAGTGACTGTCAAAGGACATACCTATCCTGCGACCTTTGTTGTGCTACCGCAATGCTCCCGCGAAGTGATCTTGGGTATGGATTTCCTTAATGAGCATCAGGCGATCATCGACCTGCGATCCAAGCTGATCACGCTTTCGACGGACGAAGCCATCGCTTCGATGAAAACTCGGGAAAATCACGTTGCCCTAAGTGTCCTGGAGGAAGAAGTGAGCGTCCCACCCCGTTCAAGCGTTATCGTGACCGTAGGCGCCACGAAAGCCATAAACACTGAAGCTATCATCGAGGGGAACATGCAGTTGCTACTAGACCGAGGAATCAGCATCGCAAGAGGCATCGCACATTTCCGCAAATGGCCAGGCCGAAGTACTGCTGACTAACTTCAGCGAAGAATACCGGCATATTAACAGAGGAACGACGATTGCTTTCTACGACGAAATATCTGACGTACGAGACTCCTTCGCCCTCTCCGACCCCTCCGCAGAAGATCCGCCTGACCAAGAGAACTCGCCCACTTTCGACATCAACCCAGCCCTGCACCGGAACAGACAAGACCAGATCCGCAATCTGCTTCAAAACTACAGTGAGTGCTTTTCGACATCGCCGAAGGTGCGACAGACGCCAATTGCCAAGCATCGCATTATAACGGATCAACACGTCCGACCTCTCCGTCAAAGCCCCTATCGTGTGTCTCCGCGAGAACGACAAGCCATCCGGGACCAAGTCGAAGAAATGCTTCGCGACGACGTCATCCAGCCTTCAAACAGCCCATGGGCGGCACCGGTTGTTCTAGTGAGAAAGAAAGACGGCGCACTTCGATTCTGCGTGGATTACCGCCGCTTGAACAACATAACAAAGAAGGACGTCTACCCCCTCCCCCGCATCGACGACACACTGGACCGCCTCTGCAACGCCAAATATTTCTCATCGATGGACCTCAAGAGCGGCTACTGGCAAATTGAGGTCGACGAAAGAGATCGCGAGAAGACAGCATTCATAACTCCGGATGGGCTGTTTGAGTTCAAGGTGATGCCATTTGGTCTCTGTTCCGCACCAGCGACGTTTCAGCGAGTAATGGATACAGTGCTGGCAGGCCTGAAGTGGCAAATTTGTCTGGTATATTTAGATGACGTCGTTGTCTTCGCCTCGAACTTTGAAGAGCACCTCAAAAGACTTCGAACAGTACTAGACGCAATCAAGTCGTCTGGCCTAACCTTGAAAGCAGAGAAATGCCACTTTGCCTACGAAGAGCTGCTGTTTCTAGGCCACATCGTTAGCAAGGAAGGAGTACGCCCAGACCCGCAGAAAACAGCTGCTATTGAACAGTTTCAACCGCCGGCCGATAAGAAAGCAGTGCGCAGATTTCTCGGACTATGCGCATATTACCGACGATTTGTGAAAAACTTTTCGCGCATCGCCGAGCCCCTGACCCAACTGACGAAGGCAGACGTGCCGTTTAAATGGGAAGCGCCGCAAGCAGAAGCCTTCAAGGAACTTCAGCGTCGTTTACAGTCCCCACCGATCCTTGCGCATTTTGATGAAAACGCCGATACTGAAGTTCATACCGACGCAAGCAGCGTGGGACTAGGCGCCGTTCTCGTTCAAAAAAGTGACGGGCTGGAGAAGGTCATCGCATACGCTAGCCGTTCCCTTTCCAAGGCCGAGGCTAACTATTCGACCACTGAGAAGGAGTGCCTTGCCATCATCTGGGCTACGTCGAAATTCCGCCCCTACCTCTACGGACGGCCGTTCAAGGTGGTCAGCGACCACCACGCGCTCTGCTGGCTTGCCAATTTGAAGGATCCCTCTGGCCGACTCGCTCGATGGAGTCTGCGTCTCCAGGAGTTTGACGTCACCGTCGTTTACAAGTCCGGACGCAAGCACACTGACGCCGATTGCCTCTCACGAGCCCCTGTAGATGCACCGCCGCTGGACGACGATGAGGACGCCTTCCTGGGACCCATCAGCGCAAGCTCTTTTGCTCAGCAGCAACGCTCGGACCCCAAACTAAAAGGCCTCATCGAGTACCTGGAAGGCAAGGTTTCTTCACCCCCTGCTTCATTCAAGCGAGGACTGTCTTCCTTCTGTTTGCAGAATGAGGTCCTTGTGAAGAAGAACTTTACAGCGAACAAAACAGCCTACCTCCTTGTTGTACCTACTTGTCTCCGCGAAGAAGTTCTACAGGCTTCACACGACGAGCCGACAGCTGGACATCTCGGGTTTACTCGCACCCTCCGCCGCATTCAAGACAAGTATTACTGGCCCCGACTGTCTGCCGATGTCGCACACTATGTGAAAACATGCCGAGATTGTCAGCGACGAAAGACTCCTCCCACACGACCAGCAGGATTTCTGAACCCCATTGAACCTCCCTCAAGGCCCTTTCAGCAGATTGGCATGGACTTGCTTGGCCCTTTTCCAACGTCAACATCTGGAAATAAGTGGATCATCATAGCGACCGACTACCTGACCCGCTACGCCGAGGCGAAAGCCCTACCGAACGGAACAGCAGCAGAAGTGGCCAAATTTTTCGTGGAGTGCATTCTTCTTCGACACGGTGCCCCCGATGTGCTCATCACGGACAGAGGAACAGCATTTACGGCGGAACTCACGCAAGCCATCCTGCGCTACAGCCAAACCAGCCACCGGAGGACAACTGCATACCATCCGCAGACCAACGGACTGACCGAGCGCCTGAACAAAACCATCGCCGATATGCTCGCTATGTATGTCGATGCCGAACACAAAACCTGGGATGTCATCCTGCCTTACGTCGTCTTCGCCTACAACACCGCAGTGCAGGAGACCACCCAGATGACGCCTTTTAGGCTCGTCCATGGCAGGGATGCCACGACCACGCTAGACGCCATGCTGCCCAACGTTACAGAAGAAGAGAACGTCGACGTTGCCGCCTACCTTCAACGCGCAGAAGAAGCTCGAAGGCTTGCCCGATTACGGATCAAAGATCAGCAGCGGTCCGACGCCAGACGCTACAACCTACGAAGACGCAACGCGGAATACAAGCCAGGAGACCAAGTCTGGGTGTGGACGCCCATTCGCCGCCGTGGATTGAGTGAAAAGCTTTTGCGCCGCTATTTCGGCCCGTACAAGGTTCTTCGTCGGCTGGGTGAACTGGATTATGAAGTCATCCCTGACGCAATGACTGCATCCCAGCGACGCCGCGTACGACCAGAAGTTGTCCATGTAGTCCGTCTGAAGCCGTATTATGCGCGCTAAAGGCCGCTGCGTTTCCATGCTCTATTTTCGCAAGATCCGTTTTTTCCCTTACTAGTCGCATTATTTGTTTTAATGCATCGGGTCGATGCTTCTTTGAGAGGGGAGTAATGCCGCGAATATTTGCAGTGTTTGTTCGTTTTTCAAATCTGCCGCGACACCACTTTATCGCTTTGTTTGCGACGCAAGACGCGACTAGATTTATCTCGATTGATCGCAGCCAGGCAAAGCTGATTCTACGTTGTTCCGGAATGTTCTAGTAACTTTGCGCCCTTTATCTCGAATGTTCGCTATCAGCTTTAAATTGAGCACGGCCGACAGCGGCGGGCATTCTGTTCGACGACCGCCGAGCACGCTTGTCGCTTCGCCGCCGCCGAGTGATTCAGTCCATTTTGGGTGCAAGTCAGCCCAATAAACAGTCCTTTTACAAGACCCTTTCGTCCGTCTTCATCGCTGCTTCGACTGCCGTCACCACTACGTGACTGTTTTTGCACGCCTCATGAGATGTCAATGTTATCTAAACACGTCTCTGACGTCAAAGCCACCACGTGACTTTTGAAATCGGTGCAAAGACAACTTGAGGAAAAAAACTTACATGAATTATTCAGCAGGCACAGACTAAATCCCAGTAGCGATCATGCCTCTCTCTCTCATGCACCATTTCAAAGAAAAAAAAACACGCAAAATTTTTTTTCTATCTCTCCTTTCATATCGTGGTACGTAAAGGCACATGATAGCATCCTGTGGCTGCTGCATAGGTTTTCTTTGCAGGTATCGCAAAGATATGATTCCACGGCGGGGGCATACAAAGGTGGAAAAAACAGGTCACAGTATAAACATACAAACACAAATGGCTTTGAAGGTTTCGTTGAAATGGTGTACTTCCTTGAAAACGAAGGTTATTTGTCCTTAGCTTCCAGCGAACTGCGTAGTTTATGAGGAGCCCGATGTGAATTTTAGGTGCATTAAAGTACACTGATTCTAGCATCAGTAGGAATAGAGTGGGAGAGAGAGGGTTTATTGATAGGAAAAGGCAGAGAGGTTGGCCTGAAAAATAAATATCTGGCCTGCTACTCTGCTCTGGGGGGACGGGAAGAGGAGATAAAAGAAGGTCACGATGGGGGGCGATGATGATGGGAGGAGGCAGATGAAAAACTACTTTAAAAAACAAGGCACACTTTCTGACATCACAAACGCGAGACAAGGTCCGTGTCGCTCAAAAAACGTGAGAGTGCTCGCGTTGCCTTTACAGTTCTAAAACTATCTGGCCAAGCGCCGAGGATCAAATCCTCGGAGAGGAGCGATGTGTCCATAGGCTTCAGAGCAGATGCGAGTATGAGTCTTTCGCGTGCATACGCTGGACACCACTAAAACATGTTCTATAGTCTCTAGCACGCCACATGTGGTACATTCCGGGGAGACCGCTTGTCCTATTAAGTGCAAGTATTTGCGCGTGAATGCCACGTTTAAACGTAGTCTACGGATAACGCATGCAATAGGGCGAGGTATTCCGCGAGGAGCTGAAAAGGTCATCGTCGGATCTAGCCGTTTAAGGCGGATGTGGCGGGTGTCTGGCAGGGCCCAGTACCTATAGCCGTCGCCCTCCTCATCAATTCCGAAAGGCGACAAGTTGTGTCCACTATAGAGAACGGTACAGCTGTACGCAGGCCACTGCTGAAGGCGCTCCTTGCTTCAGCGTCGGCGGTCTTATTTCCATCGAGTCCGCAGTGTCCGGGGATCCACTGAAACACTATACGGTGGCCGTTTCCCTGAGCAAATGATACGAGACTAATGATATTGCCACCTAGTGTTGCCAGGTGGCGCAAGCTGTCCGCGAAGACGATGAGGTTGCGATCGTGCTATCGCGGATCGGCCGCCATTACCGTCTCCTCTTGCCGACTCCAGCTGTTGAAGCGTCTCTCCGTGAGAACTCCGTGACAATTTGGTGGAGCCTGCTGGGTACGAGTATCCCATGCAAGAAACCCCTCCAGGGAGCCGTGCCGCCAGCCCTGCGCCGATTGACACCCCGGTACACCGCTTCAGCCGGAGGCTGCAGGGACTTTCACCGGAGCTTGGACCACTCGCGACAGTCATGATACCAGCCACCGGTATTCTCACGCAAGCTGCCGGTGCTACACCTGCCCACTATACCTTGCAGACCCCGCGGGTTCCCAAGGCCTTCCACGGGGACCTTTTCGAAGACGTGGAGGACTGGTTCCTTCACTTCGAGCGTGTGGCTGCTTATAACCAGTGGGACGACGCCGCGAAACTAAGAAACGTCTACTTTAGCCTAGAGGATGGCGCCCGCACGTGGTTTGAGAACCGTGAGGAAGTTCTAACTTCCTGGCGAGAGTTTCGCCGTCGCCTGCTGGAGGCCTACACCAGCGCGGATCGCCGCGAAAGAGCGGAGCGGGCAATCCAGTCCCGCGTCCAGCTACCGAACGAAAGCGTACAAATGTACGTCGAGGACATGACGCGGCTCTTCAGGAGAGCTGATCCTGCCATGCCTGAAGAGAAGAAACTTCGGCACTTAATGAGAGGCGTCAAAGAGCAGCTGTTCGCAGGCCTCGTGCGCAGCCCACCATCTACAGTTGCTGCATTTCTTTCGGAAGCCACAACGATGGAGAAGGTCCTGCAACAGCGTTGCGCCAGTTACGACCGGCCCGTGCATGCTGCTGCAGTCACATCATCGTTTGCCACCATCGGACAGCATCCTGATGATTTGCGGGAACTTATTCGCACAATCGTGCGTGAGGAGCTTCACAAATTTTGTAGCCCGTCGCAGCCTGCGCTCGGTTCCATCTCCGCTCTTGTACGAGAGGAGGTGCAACAGGCGTTCCGGGGCCCTGTTCCTGTGGTCGACGTACCACCTCTGCCTGGGGACTACCACCGTCCGACGTACGCCGAAGTTGCAAGGCGTCCGGCTCCCGCTTCGCCGCCACCAATTCACGCCACGCCTCAAGCCCCGCGGCCCTCTGTGCAACCGGTGCAGTACTTCGAGGATCGTCGAGCACCCCTCCGAAAGGCCGACGTTTGGCGTACACCTAACCGACGACCGCTCTGTTTTCACTGCGGAGAGCCAGGTCATCTTTATCGAAATTGTTATTACCGACGCATCGGCATCCAAGGCTTCCGCACCGACTCACCGAGACCCCGTCAAGGTGAACGACCCCCTGAAATTGAAGAATTCCTTGCGGACCAGCGCAATCCATCCCGAGCGCAGCGGCAGTCGCGCTCACCCTCACCGAGGCGCTCTTCCCCGACACCTCCCGGCTTCTCGCGAGCGGCACCGGGCCGATCGCCAAGTCCTCGTCGGGAAAACTGAAACCCGCGACCTTCGGGGGCGAGGTCGCTGGGGGGCGCTGTGCTGAAGACCTCCCGTCGTCGCCGCTACAATCCGACAAAAACCCGCCGACGCCATCACCAGAGTTAAAAAACCGCGTTTCTTTAGAAATACCCGTTCTTATCGATGGTCGCAGAGTAAGCGCATTAGTTGATACCGGGGCCGATTATTCGATCTTAAGTGGACAACTGGCGACCATTCTGAAAAAAGTGATTACCCCTTGGCCTGGCGCGCACCTTCGAACTGCCGGCGGTCATCTGGTTACGCCCAAGGGTATGTGCACTGCTCGCGTTCAGATCAGCAAGTCCACGTTCGTCGTCAGCTGCATCGTCCTGGGCGAGTGTTCTCGGGACCTAATCCTCGGCATCGACTTTCTGCGGGAGTATGGAGCAATTATCGATCTGCGCAACCGAATCGTCATGTTTTCCACAGAGCAAGCCGCCGAACTCGACAACTCCTGCCAACGCAGTGCCGCACTTCGCGTTTTCGCCGACAGCGTCACACTTCCGCCCCGTAGCAGTGTTTTGATTGAAGTCGCCTGTGCTGAGTTGCACGACGCTGAAGCAGTCGCCGAGGCTAATCATTCGCTCCTCCTGACTCAAGGCATCTGCGCCGCTCGAAGCTTACTAACAATTCGCGCTGGCCGGTCTGCGATCCTTGTTACAAATTTTTCTCCAGAGCACCGGCACCTTTTCTCTGGAACTGCGATCGCTACCGCTGAAGCGGTTGTGGATGTTCCGGTCTGCTTTGCGTTCGCGGCAGCGGCCCCTGACGACCAATCATCGCGCGCCACTGACGACCAATCTGTTCCGAATGTCGACATCAACTGCAACCTCCCCGAAGGAAAGCGCCTGGCCTTAGAGCACTTGCTATTGGAGTATAAACAGTGTTTCGCTTCTTCGTCGAAAGTTCGTCAAACGCCCCTAACGCAACACCGGATCATTACGTATGACGACGCTCGCCCTATCCGCCAGCAGCCTTATCGTGTTTCCGCCAAAGAACGGGAAGTAATCCAAAAGCAAGTTCAGGAGATGATTGACGACGGTGTAGTTCAACCTTCCCAAAGCCCGTGGTCTTCGCCTGTTGTCCTTGTTAAAAAGAAGGATGGAACACTTCGATTCTGCGTGGACTACCGTAAATTAAACAATGTGACTAAAAAGGACGTCTACCCGTTGCCCCGCATTGATGACTCCCTGGACAGATTACGGCGTGCTAAGTACTTTTCATCCATTGACCTGAAGAGCGGTTATTGGCAAATTGAAGTGGACGAACGGGACCGCGAAAAAACTGCCTTCGTTACACCAGATGGCCTCTATGAATTCAAAGTGCTGCCTTTTGGCTTGTGCTCTGCGCCAGCGACGTTTCAACGGATGATGGACACTGTCCTCACCGGCCTCAAGTGGCAAAGTTGTCTTGTATACCTGGACGACGTTGTCGTTTTTTCAGAAACTTTTGAACAGCATCTCGTGCGCCTGCGAACTGTCCTCAGAGCCCTCCATTCCGCTGACCTTACGCTGAAGCCCCAGAAGTGCCACTTCGGTTACACAGAGCTCAGGTTCCTCGGTCACGTTGTGAGCGCCGACGGAGTTCGACCCGACCCCGACAAGACAGCCGCCGTCGCCAATTTTCCTACTCCGACTGACAAGAAAGCTGTCCAGCGTTTTCTGGGTCTCTGTGCATATTACCGACGGTTTATTGCGGACTTCGCAAAGATTGCAGAGCCGTTGACGCGCCTCACCAGGAGCAACACCTCCTTCGTTTGGACAATAGACCAAGAGACGGCTTTCTCTTCGCTCCGCCAACGCCTTCAGACATCTCCCGTTCTTGCACACTTCGACGAAGAGGCCGACACCGAGATCCACACCGACGCCAGCAATATCGGTCTTGGAGCTGTCCTTGTCCAACACCAAGAGGGCATTGAGAGAGTTATAGCCTATGCTAGCCGTACTCTCTCCCGCGCCGAACGCAATTACTCTACGTCAGAGAAGGAATGCCTTGCTGTCGTATGGGCCACCATGAAATTTCGCCCTTACCTTTACGGCCGCGCATTCAAAGTCGTAACCGACCACCACTGCCTATGCTGGCTGGCTAATTTGCGAGACCCGTCTGGACGATTGGCCCGCTGGAGTTTACGGCTCCAAGAATTCGACATTACCATCGTATATAAGTCGGGCCGTAAACACGAAGACGCCGACACGCTGTCGCGTGCACCACTCGACTCTTCCGGTCCCGAAATCGACGACGACAGCGGTTTCCTCGGTATACTTAATGCATCGGACATAATAGCCCGGCAGCGGGCTGACACGGACCTCCGACCGCTGATTGACAACCTTGAAGGTCACGCCATGCCTCTACCACGACACTTCGCTCGACGTCTCGGCTCTTTCTGTTTGCGCGAAGGTATCTTATACAAGAAGAACTCGAGAGGCCAAGAAAGAGCTTACCTTCTGGTACTTCCGGCCGATCTTCGCGCCGACATTTTATTGGCATGCCACGACGAGCCCACTTCAGGCCATCTGGGTTTTTCCCGGACGCTCGCCAGGATACGCAACATGTACTACTGGCCCGGACTCTCGGACGATGTCCAAAGGTACGTAAAAAGCTGCCGTGAATGCCAGCGCCGGAAGACGCCACCGCTTAAGCCGGCGGGTTTTCTCAAGCCCGTTACTACACCCCGCTCTCCGTTCGATCAAATAGGAATGGACCTTCTCGGTCCTTTTCCGTTGTCACTCTCAGGAAACAAGTGGATCATAGTCGCTACTGACTATTTGACTCGCTACGCCGAGACCAAGGCGATACCCTGTGCCACAGCTTCAGAGGTCGCCGACTTTTTCATGCAAAACATCGTCTTGCGGCACGGAGCCCCTTCGTGCGTTATTACCGACAGAGGCACAGCGTTTACAGCGCAGCTAATCGACCATATATTTACGTTGAGCTGCACTAGCCATCGCAAGACCACAGCTTATCATCCGCAGAGCAATGGGCTAACCGAACGCTTAAACAAGACCATTGCGGACATGCTGTCAATGTACGTAGACGTTCAGCACAAAACTTGGGATGAGGTGCTACCGTACGTCACATTTGCATACAACACGGCCCTCCAGGAGACTACACGCTTTACTCCCTTTCGTCTTGTATATGGACGTGAAGTCCAGAGCATGCTTGACGCGATGCTACCATGCCTCGATGACGACCAACTCGCACCCGATGTTCATGAAATTGCCCAACGCGCTGAAGAAGCCCGTCAGCTTGCCCGCGTACACATCGGCCAGCAGCAGGGCACTGATGCGCGCCGTTACAACCTTCGACACCGACAGGTCGACTACAATCCCGGTGAACAAGTTTGGGTGTGGACACCTGTCCGCCGCCAGGGCTTGTCCGAGAAACTACTCTGCCGGTACTTTGGCCCCTATAAAGTGCTACGGCGTATCAGTGATGTTACCTATGAAGTGGTTCCCGACGGTGCCGCGCAACCGAGACGTCGACAGCCCAACAGCTCTGACATTGTGCACGTTGTGCGGCTTAAGCCGTACTATGCCCGATAACGGCTTAGCGGCCCTCCGTTGTGACTCTGTGTGTGCTCCGTTTTCCTCGCGTTCTTCTCTGTTTCCCTTCTGAACCTTAGCGCGCCTACGCTGCTGGCGGCACCACTGCGATGCCCTTCTTTTTCGGAGGGGGGAATAATGCCACCTAGTGTTGCCAGGTGGCGCAAGCTGTCCGCGAAGACGATGAGGTTGCGATCGTGCTATCGCGGATCGGCCGCCATTACCGTCTCCTCTTGCCGACTCCAGCTGTTGAAGCGTCTCTCCGTGAGAACTCCGTG